>ML785145.1:38067-175031 GCA_009831015.1 Picea engelmannii
AAGGGTTAGACGAAGAGGACTTGACGAAGCTGTCGCATTCGCATCTACGATTGTAAGTACTGCTGTCGTTATTCTCATTAATATGACACGCTTGGCCTGTTTCTTTCTAGTTTGTGTCTGATGTTACATGAACTTATCATTTCGTGATAGATATGTTTTCAAGCTAATGTCAATAGAGTAGGAAGTGGTTGTATCTTGTTTTTTCCACAGCTCTTAGTGAGAAGCAAAGGTTCGGAGCGCAACTCGGAGCGTGCAGGGACAAACGTCGATTAAAAGGTACCTCTGTTATCCTCCCTTCTCATGCATTAGTTTAGATAGATTTGAAAGGAAGTCAGTGTCCATGATAAGCATTTTTCTGTCTAGGGTTAAGTTCAAGCTCTAGAGGTCGATCTACTTGTCCGCAGGCAGATTTTCCTACAACACTAAGTTCACCTCGAATTTTTGGAAAAACTTGTTTGTAGGATTGGAAATGTACTTGGAATTTAGCACACCTACCATCCTCAAATAGATGGTCAGACAGAAAGGGTGAACATAATATTATAAGACATGTTAAGAATGTGTGTTATGCATCATCCCAAGCAGTGGGAAGAGTATCTACCTCTGGTAGAGTTTTCCTATAACAATGATTATCAGGAATCATTGAAAATAAGCCCATTTGAGGTTCTGTATGGAAAAAAGTGTATATTTCCAATTAGTTGGGACAATCCAGTGGACAAAATCACACTTGGAACATAATTGTTGAAAGAAATGGATTGTTTCATGGTTAAGATAAGGTAGAACCTGAAGGTTTCCCAAAACAAAAAAAATATCTATGATGATAGAAATATAACTCATAGAGAGTTCAAAGTAGGAGACCATGTGTATCTCCGAGTCAAATAAAAAAGAATTTCCTTGAGAATGGGAGCATGTGATAAGTTATCACCTCAATATTGTGGACCATTTGAAGTCCTAGAGAGAATAGGACCAGTAGCATACAGACTTGCATTGCCACCTACTGTTAGAGCTCATAATGTGTTACATGTATCTTTTTTATGGAAGTATGTACTTGACCATAATCATGTAATTGATTGGACTATGATACGGGTGGAATTAGAGGGAGAATTATGGCCTGAAACCCAATTCATCCTGGACAGGAAAGAAACAATGATCCAGAACAGAGCCATCATGCAGGTAAATGTGCAATGGAAGCACTTTGGAGTAGATGAAGGTACATGGGAGATGGAAGATGCCATGAGATGGGTATACCCATTTTTTTTTACTATATAATTGTATATACATGGTGTTTTAAACATCAAGGACAATGTTTCTTTAAGGGGGATGACAATGTAACACTCTGTTCCCCCCCATAACTATAATTATGCTTAAGACTTCATATAAGTATGTTTATGAACATTTAATTATGTTCTGATTTAATGAAAACACCAAACCATTGACTGAGAGGGAACAACCTTGAAAGTATTGGCCGTGATACATAAGAGGGAAAGTGATGAAGAAGGGATTTATGAAGTGGCATGAAGTGGGGAGATGAGTTGTTTTCTTAGGAAAACATGAAGCTTGTTTAAAAATCTAGCTTATTCTTGCAAAACATGGACACACACCCACCGGTGTACCAAAATTGTATGGAGCCACATGATTAGTAAAGTAAGTCACATAGGTATTTGGAACATTTAATGACTACTGACAATTGGTCTTTGAAGAGGTAAGGTCCAATTGAATGACTAACAACAAGACACCATAGGTTCTCCCCTTCAGATGGGGAATTTAACATTGTAGGTTATGTCTGTAGGAATCCACAAGAATCCCGAGAGGACTGGGAAGGATGCGATGAAAGGTGTAAAAATTCCACCAAATGAGAAAAAAAACAATATACATAGGAGAAAACCCATAAGGGTGCACACACAAGCAACAAAGAAAAAATAAGAAAAACAAAGAGAGCATAAAGAAGATCGAGGAGAGTAACCTTCCTAGATTATCATAAACTTGGAAGCCAACTGAATCAATTTCCTCTTGTGGTATCATGGCTTGGCACGGGGGTGGCATACTGAAGGAAGGAACTCTACAGTATGGCCTAAGGTTGAGAGGAAAGGCATCCTTTCTCAGTCAGTTGGTGTTGGATATTTCCTTATCAGATAAGTGTTTAAATTGGTGTGTTGAATTTGAACATGAATGATGTATGTATGTAAATGTTTGATTTTAATGGGAAATGAAATTGTTTATAATCAATGATTTGATATTCTGAATAACTAGAATGTGTTGCAATGGATTTTAATGGATTTGTTAAATCATAAAAATTAATAAGTATGGGTTGTTTGTGTCCCTGAGAACCTTGTAGCCTTGGAGGAAAGATTGCAAGATATACAATATATTTCCTTTCAATTTGAGTAACCTGTAATGGTTGCAGAGTGATTTTGAACCCTTGAAGGTTGGGACCGAATCCTACAGAACCTTGAAAAATGAATAAGTCCCAAATCGATAGGTTGAACAATAGAGGAACCTATGTTGATTCAGGAGATTTTGTGACCGTCAATTCGGTGGGATGATTAAATCTCAGCCCTTTTTGAGGAGGCACCATCATAGAGAGTGGTTGAGTGCTAGGACTTGAAAAATTCTTAAGAGGACAAAAGAAAACATGTGGTGGAACAAGGACCATTGATATGTGAAGAGTAAGTCGATGAGATCTAGACCATTGATTTCAGTTCCATTGTCATCAGGATAGAATGCTAGTTAAGATAAGATAAGGGATAGCCCAGAGTGGTCGATGACAATAAAAGTACTAAGGAATAACAACAATCGTCAATCCACTAAAGGAAATGAAGGAGAGATCTGAGTCGTCGATGCAATGTGCATCTTCATCGGTGATTAGAGAGCTGGGGAGTGAGATTCAAGCCAGGAAGTGTTGACAACGATACGACACAAGAATAAAAAAGAACCATCGATCACTGATTTAATGAGAGTAAACCTCTGTCATGTATCTCTAGAACACCCCCACTTAAGTTATAAGAGGGAGTGATGACATCATAGTGATTTGGCCTTCCAATTCGACAACTAGTGTGCCCTAGGGGTGACAAGTGTCACCAAGGGAATGGTCAATACGAGAGGGTCGTCCTAGAGAAGGATGGAAACCTTACGAACTCAATTTTAACCAAGACTGTAGGATCGAGATGTTAATAGATCCTGGTCGTTCGTTGGAGAAATTTGGGTCTAGAACAAAGGTTGGGAAGGAGGAAAGTGTCGATGATGATGAGATTTCATAGTTAACGACAACAATTAAATGGTGGATATAAGAGATGAAATCTCATCCATGGATCTCTGTGGGTCCCATCCCTACACTATGAGGTGCTTCAGCGACTTGGAAGTTAACCTCAGTGCTAGTTGGAATCACTGACACAATCATAGTTGTTGGATGCTTAGACCGCAGATCATTGGATCTAGGAGGGGCCCAATAGGTGGATTGTCGTTGAATCATTCATGAATAAATATTTAGTTCTCCACCGAAGTGAAACTAACGACGATGTTAGTATTATGTGGACAAAAATCCTAAAAAGGTGAGTTAGGATGATGCCACATCAACACCATGTCGGTACCACATCAGATGCCTCAAGTGACAAGGTGCCATGTATATTCCATGTGGAAATGAGGTATATTTAGGCCAAGAAAGTCCAAGAAATTTTGGGTTGTTGTATCTTTGGATCTAGAGCTCTATTTTGAGCATGGGTACAGTTGTTGTAAATCTATCGGTGAGATGAATAAATCTACGAGGTTGATTTAGAGAGATGAAGGACTTGGAAGAAGAGAAGTTTGGAAACCCCATCTACCAAAGTGAGGATTAGGGGGTCGGGTGTGTTACATTGTGAAGGAAAATTTGTTTTATGTTCATATCGTTGCACACCACCATGGTTGTTTTCCTCTTCATCAATTGCATTGATTGAAAGTTCCTTTCTAGACATAATAAATAGTTTGATCAGAGAAGCTTCATCAATGAGGAAAAGTTGTAGTTCTTGATAAATCTTTGAAAACATGTCTAAAATTTCTTTGTTAAGTGGAACGAATTGGGACTTGTTGAAAGGAATTAGAAATGCAGAATGGATTGTTGTTCCACCTACATTGTAATCATCTTTACCTGTATATGCAACTATCAATCGCTTTGGTTTCAAAGGATCAATTGTCTTATTTTCATTGTGTATTTGTATAATCATTTGTAATGTCATTTTTGTTGTCAAGTTTTTACCTATTCCTGCTCCACCTGTAAGAAATAAGTACAATGGCGTCTGCACATCCCTTAATTTCTTTAGTGCAATTTATTTGAAAATTTCTTGTTGTTCTCTATTCAAAATTCTTCTAAGTCTGTAATTTTTCTATTTTCAAGCAAAAATGGGTGGTCTGCAACTTGGAATCCAATATTAGTTGTTCTTTTTCTACTTTTCCCTCTAGCGCATTGCATATCTGGTTGCAAATCGTATTGTTCACAGTTAACTGTGCTTGTTCCTTGTTGGGTCAATGTACCATCAAAATCGAGAATATGATTGTCGACTTGTTGAATCGTACAATTCATATCTCCCCAAGTTGGTTTGACATTATATGTAAACTTAGGTTCAATGGATTGTATTCTAGTTTCATGAAATCAATAAACAACTTCCCATGTAGGCCAATTATGCTTTAATGTAGATTCACTTTTTTCGAAAAACACATACAACATCAGTTTCTCTTTGCAAAAATTTTCATAATCAATGTACTTGTTATATTTCATGAATCATATCACATTTGGTTTTTTCTTTTTTGACATTCGTGTACCATAATTTTTGTACTTGGAAACAAATTCAACAAGGAAGATATTACTAATGGCATGTGGTCATTCAATATAGTAATCAATAATAGAGTTTCACATGACATATTCTAAGTCATCATGTTGTTTCAATAAAAAACATTATCTTAAGGAAAAATGTGTGTTAATTTATTGGATATGTGTTTATAAATATACACAATCTTGAATTGCTATTCAGTGGCAGAGAAAACACAATATGGACTTCTTGTTGCATGGACATTTGTTGAAGAGTCAACATTGTATTTCCAAGCGTGCTTATCATTTGCATAACATCAATTGTGATTTTGTCATGTTCTTTGTGTATCCTTCTAAATGCATTTGTCATAGATTTGTCAACTATAGTCACATGTGAACTTCAATACGATGTTGTCGCGTATGCATTCAAAAAAAATTGTGCATCTGTGTTTTTCATTCCAAAAGTTTGGCATGTCTTTTGCAAAGATGATGTTCTAAATACATGAAGGTTTTCATTTCAGGAATAATATTGTTGGTTGTTTCAGTGTGAACGGTATTAGGAGCAAGTAATCTTCATCTGCTAGTCCCATTTCCATCAAGAATTCTTCGAAAGTAATTAAATTGTCATATTTTTTTTGGTCAAGTGATGAAAATAGAAACTTTGACTTTTCGTCAACAACTTTGTCTGGTAACTTAATCGGTTCAATAATTATTGTCATTCTCATTAGTGGCATAGGGAAATTGTATCAGCAATGTGAATTATTTCATTTCTTACAGATTCTTGTATGACAATGCTTATGCAATTTGGCAAGATCAATATGTAGATGATATGTGTCACATGTTATATACTTGTCCAAGAACGTTGCAATTTATGAATCATTGTCCTTTCCATATATGGGTGCATATTCAATCTAGAAAAACCTATGTTCGTGCTCACTTCCTCTATTATGAAACTCTATTACAAATTAATTGTCTGAAACTTTTTGAAAAATGTTTTGTCATGACATATCAATTGCTTTAAAGCATTGATTCTATGTCTATAGTAACGAGTAAATTAATTGGTCCCTTTCTTATCAAGTGTAATTGATGTCCTTGTCTTCCAATGTTTTAGAGTGATTTTCATTTCTTTTGTTCCTATACAAATATTTTAGTGCACATACCAATTCATGCCACTAATGCTCTCCATTCATGAATCTGACGAAAAAGGTTGGAGGCCCCAATTTTCCTATCATTGCAAATACATTTTTCTTAAATGTTGGAAGTAATCAGGAGAAGTGCGAATATTTGAAATCTATGTATCCAATATTGGATTTAAGTATATTTTTCAAATTTGGTTAGTACTTCACGTATTTTGGCAACAACTTTCTTCCTTGTAATTTTTCCTTTCTTATTCATATCCACACACAAGAAAGCACTTTGATGATTATTGTTCACATTGTTTTGAAGAAAAAAATTGTAGTATGATATGAGAAATCACCACTAGTATGTGGCAATTCCCATTTCACTAATTTTTGGTAACTAAATCTCTTTACAATATCATCATCACGTGCATTCCCAAAGAAAAGGATTAAAAAATTCATCTCTTTTGTGTATATATCCATGAATATTCCAAGTGGATACTGCCCTTTAGTAGGTGCAATTTCAATGATCTTGTTCTGCAAATCATGGATGCATTGCAATTCTATGAACCCATGCACCAATGTTTCACTAGGTCTCCCGCTATCTTATTCTATCTCCATATCACACTCACACTCAAAATTTGTGTCTTCTATGCATTTTTTACTATCTTATTCAAGAATATGAGTCCATTATTTGTTTATAGTGATGCTCCTAGCCTTGTATAAAGCTATAGAACACAATTATTTTAATCCTTTGATCACAATGTTTACACAGTCTCTTCCCGCCTGATACACATTTTTGTATTGTAATCATCTTTTCAATGCAATTGCAATTGTCATTGTTTCATCGATGAATTGTGGAAATGCTTAATGGGAAATATCCATATGAACATGCACATTGATGATGGATCCTTTCGAGCCTGTCTGCGATTTTTTGTAGCCTCATTGTATAATTTGTGCAAATGCAATTCTAAGTGAGACAAGTATCTTCTCAATTTATGACATTGTACTTGCAATCTGCAATGGCATGTCATGTCTTATCTGGTTTGGTGTTGCAAACCATGGCAGCTTCCCATTTTAAACTACTCTTTTGCAGCTAATACATATCTTATCAGAAGAGAATGTTTTGTCACATGCAATCAAGCTCAAATATTCTTTCTTCAACTCCTCGTTCAAGAATTTAGTGTTCTTTGAAAAATGAAATTGTTCTCAAATTTCACATTCATTTCTTGGTGTGTCTTGGATGTATTTCACATAGAATCGACGCACTTGTTTGTTTATTACATCGATGTGTTGAGCATATGAAAAACCACCTTTTTTTTTATGTTCAGGTTTTTTGTTGGACTGTATTTGTTTTAATTTTGCATATGCTACTCTTTCTCTTTCACTGTCTGGCCTTCTTGCATCGATTGAAGCTTCATCTTCTATATGTGCATCCCTTCTCACCCCTTGATGGGTAGAAAACCTACAATTACATTCGAAGTTTATTCCCTGTGAGTTTATTTCTTGTGCCATATTTTTTAGTCTATGGTAACTAATTCTCTCAGTTGCAGGTTTCTTTTCTTTATGGAAATCCATTCCACCAATTGCACTACTATTTTATAATGTCATTTTATTGTCACATTGTTCATTGTGTTTATCTTGGTGTGTTCCCGTAATGTCCATGAACCAATACATTTCCATGCATACATTTTCTCAATGCAAACATTGTATCTCTATCATGCTTGTTTCCACGTGTATTCATTGCATTCATTATGCGTTGGTCACAAGGCTCATCACATATTTCACTGTAATTCTCCCTCAACAATGGCTCATAATGAACATGAATTGTATGTGTTTCAAATGACATCACACCAATTTTTTTATCATAGTTTTAGCTAGTCGAATACAAGTTGATAAAAGTGTTGTCATGGAGGGATCACACTTGGATATTTACCTTGATAATGAATGACATCCATTACAAAAATAGTCCCTCACCCTCTATCTTTCCTTTTTCATATGGCATTACCATATTTACAACTTCTACCAATTTGCAGTAGCTGATGTATTTCCTACAAAACCAGGTATTAGATATTCATTCAAGCAATGCATTTTGGTCACCTGTTTTCATTGCATTGCAAAAGGATTGCACAATGTAAAGTCTTAGGGATTTTGCATTGAATTTTGTGGCTATAAAATAGAAAAATGTTCCGAACAAACTATCACTGCAACCAGACAAGACATAAATCACTCTGCTCAATCCATAAGAATGCCTCTTGTCCATATTACATTTCCAATAATATGTGAGGTTTTTGCACACTGGTGACAAACAAGTACTAGGTTATTCAAGATTGCATGTGGCTATTTTCTTGTAAATAAATGGTTCATAGTGACTGCTAATATGATTTGCATAATGAATCAAGATGCAATATGGATCTATATTTGCATTTTTGTTGAAATGAAAATACTTGTTTTCCTTGTTAGTAACCAAATTGCAGTCGATATATTTAATCATTTTTCCAACCATCGTATGCAAAATGTATCTCCCCATAGCCCTCTCTCATTGTCATTTAGATTTGAATATGTAGATAGATTCATTTTTTAGAGATATATGTCAATGTCATGAATACCGTGAAATTCATACAATAAATTAGATCCTAGTTCAAGCTCATATGATTCCATTGCTTCTTTATCTCCATCGTCCAAACATACTAAGAAATTATCTATTATTCTATTTCACAATTCAATGGAAGAGTAGTAGAAATGCATAAGGATGTGTAATGCATCAAAAAAATAATCACGAGACTATATGTAAATGCACCAATATAAAAAGACCATTTCTATGTAGAACATGGTCAATATTTCCATGGACAATGCACCGCGCATTGTTTTCATAGTTTTCAACATCTATTGTATCTTCCATGTTGTTACACATCAAAATTCCTCACTTCGATAATGCCACATTCTCATTGTTGTAAGTGTCATAAGTGTTGCACTTTTTTCGCAAGTGTCGTAAGTGTCGCATTCTTGTCACGTAAGTGTTGCATCGTGAACGACACCTTGAAAACACTTGATACAACCCCTAAAACATGTTAGAAGAAGAAGCCCCATAATTTGACAGTCGAAGCAAAGTGTTTCTCTATGAGAATTGGTCATCTTGGAAACTTTTGGAAGATTAGCGCTCCCCTTGCTCATATACTGGGAGCACTAGCACTCCTTTCCCATCTCAAAAGGAGCATTGTAGAGCTTTGTGACCCATTGTAAGGGAGCGTCGAATTGGTTGAGCAAATCTTGGAGGAAATCCCCTTTTCTCTAAAGACAACTATGGATGGATCGAGTTGGTTTGGCTCGAATATAACCCTCATGATACATCTAAGGGAGATATCACAATTGATGGAACCATATCCTAAACTAATCCTTAATATAACCAAGGTGGTTGAGCCTCTCAAAGCCTATAAATGGAGGCATTCTCATGGCGAACAAAGAGCAAAATAATCAACAAAGCATTGTTATTCTGATAGTGTATTTTTCGAGCAAGGGGTTGCATGAGGAGGACTTGGAGAGGTTGCTGCAACATCATCTGAAGATTATAAGTGTCTCTTTAAAGTTCTCATCAATATACTTGGCCTATTTCCTTCTAGTATGTGTTTACATGTACTTGTCTATGCTTGTTTTAATTTTCATAGATAGATCGATTTTGTCTAATCCATTAGAGTAGGAAATAGTTGTTTGTCTCTTGTGATCCATTCCAGGTATTGTTCGGAACTCACAGATTGGAGCAGATTTGACAAACTTTGAAAGTGAGGTACATCATACTATCCCTCCTTCTCTCTTTTTATATGGACATAATTAATCTATAGGAGTGGTAGTGTCCAAGGTAGTTTTCTATCTTGGTGGAGGGGTCTGTACTCCAAGGGAAAATCCACTTGTCCATAGGGGAATTATTCTGTAATAGAAATTGGCGACTCCACTCGGGAGGGTATTTTTATTTTTTGTTCTTTCCTTGGTTTCATCTGTATTCTTTCCTATCCTTAGATCCCATTTTATGATTTGATATGTCCTTACATCTCTCATCTTTGTTAAGTTGTCTTACAAAGTCTTTGACTAAGTTTCCCTGAGTTTTTGAGTTTCTAGGTTTTTCTAAAACTTGTCTCAGGACTAGAGCCCTCTCCAGTTTAATCCAGAGTGTTGATTTCTTAATCAATTCTCCCCTGAAGTGTATTAGGTAGCATTATACCACTTTGGTGCTTTTATTACCAGAGCACCAATTTTTCTTTCTTTGAAAAATTGCAGTTCTCTTGCTTGTTGAGCATAATCCTTTGATCTTTTTCTTTGAATCAGATTTTGTTCTATCAGATCTCATCCTTTGTTTGACTCAATCTTGGTATTTTTCATTCTTATAGTCTTAATTGGGTTTGTGTTGTCTTTAGTTATTGCAAAATTAACCATTTTCCCTCAAACTTGGTTTCTTTTTGCTGCTCTTTTCCATTATCCGATTGATTGGAGGATTTCATAAAGAAGTTCATTGATCACAGTATTGTTTACTTTTTATTTGATCCCTTACTCAATTTTGGAAGACTTTTAAGTGTGATTTTGTGTTTTTGGTGTTTTTCTTTGAGCGAATAGTTTGTTGTTCTTTTAGTCTCTTATTGATTGATGAGAGTGTCTTTGTTTGTGTACTTTTTCTCCTTTTTCAAAATCACAGTAGTGAAGTCATTTTTCATTATTAATGAAAGCAAGAAGCATTAGATGAAATTTACAATTTACATTCACACTCAAACAAAGAAATACTTGCATGCATTGGCATTGGATTTTGAAAAGGTTTTCTTTATAATTTGGCAATTGTTTGGAATTTTTGTTGAGAGTGAAATAGTATAAAAATTTTCATTCTTGAGTGTTTGTTCGTGACAAAAGAAAAAGAAACTCTTCTCTTTCCCATAGCTAGAAGTTCATTGAAAAGAAAATTTGCATATCATTCTTTTCATATTTTTTGGAGTTGAGTATCAAACATAATCAGTTTCACTATCATGCACCTTTGTGTAATGAACAACCATAAAAATGAACGCTAATTAAAATCAAACTAAAAATGTTTATTTTTAAGATCTTTACACCAACACTAGACTAGGACTAGAACTTTGGAATAAGCTGTGAGAATAACTCTCCAAATCATTTAAGACAAACTCAAAATGTTGTGATAGGGAGAGTAAATCCAACCTTCATATAAGCATAGCCAAGATCCCCCTCTCACATAGGTTTTACGCACGAGGTCATGTGTGGGAGAGAAACAAAGATTATTCCTACTTGATATCTTGCCCATACGTTAGGAATTGGCTGTCGATTGTACCCACCCAGAGGCTGACTGGGAGTTGGTATCCTTAGTAGCCACAATATTTAGGGTCCTTACACAAGGTAACAATGAACAAAAGTCTTTATTATACCTGGAACAGACATTGGTCAAACTCACTCGGGCTCCTTGGAGGGTAACCGAAGGGTAAAATCATGAGGATACTTGCACCAAGGTGTAAGTATGTTAAGCAAGCCACCAATGAAACTGATCCATGTGCTCATATACTAGCCCCTTCTCAATTTTATCACACGATGTTGGATTTCATCACCAACTAGTACGTTCATTGAGAGAAGGCATTGTTTGCTTGTTGGTTTTCTAGATTTTTTAACGAGTGTTGTTTGTTTACATTAGTTGTCCTTAACACTTGGTACTGTGGCCGATAAAGGTATTCATAGATCATGTAGGATGCAAGGGTTTCCTCCATAAGGCTACAAACCCCTACCTACTAACTCACATGAATACACTTACCATGAAGAGGTCGAGAACCATTCAGACGCTGTGAGTGTTGCTACTCCTTTGCTGGAAAATCCTGAGAGAGCTTTAGTTATGGTTCAAGAAGATTCCACTCTTCCCATAAATCCATATTTGTCATTTCCTCTTGATCCGCTCCTTTTTCGACTGGACTCCTCGGGTAACATCATAGTAGAGGATTACCCTCACTTACCATCAAGGCCATATCAACAACTAGATATGGAACCAATACAACCAAATAGAGGAATACACTACTCATGTTTGTTCCACTGAAATGGTAGATCCACACCAAGCTCATGTTCATTCTATATGGATAACCCCATCAGGATGAGAACTTTATGAAAAAATTAATTTTATTCAACCACCCTTTGACCCTATGCATACCTCTACCACCACTGGTGTAGAGGTAGGACCATCAGGTCGGCCTATCGATCATCCCGTTGAACCAACAACTAATATTTCTACCACTTCAGGACAAGTTCAAAGTGAAACATGAGTCATGTTACCTAGTCATTTGCAAGGTACCCTGACAGTTACACCTAACATCCCTCTTCAAGAAACGGTTTCATATACTCCACAAAATCCTATTGGGACACCTTCACATCCAGGGATGCAAAACCCTGCTACACAAAAAAACACAATTGCGGGAAAAGTCCCTCCTAGGGGGATCCTCCGTTCAGTGGGCATATCCCTACTGGGGGGAAAAAATATTTCCACACATTTATTCTGACTAGGGGGAAACCCCCTTTCATTGGTCAAATCCCAATTTCTACCCAATCGATGGCAGAGGGACAATATCAACCTTCATTCATCGGAAACTCCCCACAATCCTGGGGACCACCCCAAGGAGGTATGTTTCATCAACCACATCAGGGAGGGAAATCAAAACCCAACCCGCAAGGAGGAATCCAAAATCCAAATCATTCTAGATTACATTCTGGAAAACCCTTCCGAGGAGTCCCGAATCCCACTTGGGGTCCTCAAGTTCAACCATATTTTTCTTCCCAAGGGCCAAATCCTTACCTCCTCAAGGAAAACCTAGTTACCCTCCTCAAGGAAACATTGGTTATCCACCTCAAACTAATCAAGAAAACTATCCTCCCCTGGGTTACACTGGTTATCCTCCCCTGGGCCAAATGGGTTTCCTTCTCCTTTTATGCACATTCCTCAACAAATAAATCCTGATTTTGTTGGTCAACAACAATAATATATGGGAGGGCCTGTTGGCTACAGCTATCCACCTCAACCAGTTTATGGCCCTACTGGTGTTCCCATTTCACACCAGTATCATCCTCAATTCAATCGACAAATATTTTTCTTAGCCACTTTAGATCTACTAGACCTCTCTAGATTAACAAACGATCCCATATTCCACTCTCCTTTTTGGCCAGTTATTCGTGTTAAATTGCCTTTTGATATTATGAAATTTGACGGTAAACCTGATGAAGACCCTAATAACCACATTATGAATTTTCATCTATAGTGTTCCTCAAATTCACTAATGGATGATTCTATCTAGTTACGTCTTTTCCAGCGTACACTTACGGGTTCAGCCACAAAATGGTACATTGAGTTACAACGTGGAACTTTTCAAGATTTTAATTCATAACCAATTACCTATCCGCTACGAGACCAACACATAACTATTGACCTCCCTTCTTCTGAAAACCTCTGTACATATTTCTTATCATATTCATGAATGGAGACAACACCGATGACTGATCAAAGCATCCACTTCTAACCAATTACTGGCTAAATGGTTCACCAAATCTCTTTTACCTCCTATTTCTCGTGACATATACATGGGTGGTGTCATTACATAAGATTAATCCATTGATCATGCCTAGTATATAGACTTGGTTTATTCTCAATCCGATACTTTGTATGAATTGATTCCAAACACTCCTCGTACATCAACCGACCCATCAGAACCATCCTATATTGCTCATGCAGATCACATCATCGGTTCTGTCAAAACCCAGTCCAATTCACAGTTGACCAACACGACTAATCATTCAGTCACTTCACTCTCATCAAGCTCCACCCCGACTCAAATATCTGAGGTGAATGCAGTTCAATCTGCTTCTCCACAATAGTAAGGGCGAGGGGAGGGAGAAAACGAAGAATAAACCTAAGAAAAAAAATAATCAAACCAAAAATGAAAAAACACAAGCACAACAACTTACTACTAAGAAGAAACCACAACACAAATCAAAATTTCCATGTCTCATTTGTGGTGATGATCACTACACACAAGACTATCCTCATCAAGATGAAGTTGCTAAACTTTTTAAAGGTAATTCTCAGCCCGTTGTATTGACACATCCTTTTCCACAACAATAGTCACTGGTTGCACATAATAATGTACCTCCAATAGAAGGTAACCCAAATCATCCTCCTAGTGAGGAAGCTTCATCGAGTGCACACATTTACATGTTTAATGGGATATATTTGACCACTCACACTACAACATATGACACACCACTGGGTAAACCTGATAAGGAAAAAGCAACTAATGGTACTGCATCGGATCCACCATCCACCACCATTACTCCTCCATCTAGGCCACTCCAGATTAAGAAACCTATCTTTGACTCTATATTACGCCCACCCAAGAGAACCATTCGAAAGTCGACCTTTAATCCTAATTCACGTGCTACTCAAAACTACAACATTGTTGAATATTTGGCCCAAGCACCTTGCGCTATGTCAGCTCTTGAAGTTATACAACATTGCCCTAGAAAATGTAGGAATCTCTTGGCATCCATCGGAGATATATATCCTGATTCATCTAATAATATCACATTTAACCTGGATAATTTTAAATCACAAGTCTCTCACCAACTTGCTTTCCAAATTGATGTTGTTTTCCATAATCAACATATTCATCACACAATCTTAGACAAAGGGGAATCCACATGTGTCATGTCCTTGGATTGCTGGAAAGGCCTTAAATAACCTAGCCTTAATCAATCTCCCACCATGTTGAGAGCATTCGATGGAAGAGGTTTCCGTCCTCACGAATTATTACAATCCTTAGCCATTCAATTGGGATGGAAAATTGTTTCTGTAGATGTTGAGGTAGTCGACGCTCCCCTTGATTATAACTTGTTGCTAGGAAGAAGTTGGTTCTATGCTATGAATACCATTGCTTCATCAGTTTTTCTATGTGTCCAATTCCCTCATCAAGGTAAAATTGTGACCATTGATCAATTAGATTATTGCACCCCCAACGCTCGCACTCAAACAACCAAAGACATTCCCTTTCTGGGAGATTTAAAAATTACTTATGAAAGTGTCAGGGTAGGTCTCTTGAAAGAATGTTCTCTCATGGGAACCTTTCCTAGACCTCTTCCTCCCACTACGCAACACATCGCAACAGTTAACATGATTTTGACTATGGCACATCAATCCTTCGAATCATCTGATCCATGGATCATGCCTAATCCCTTAGAATTGGATACACTAGGTGACATCGTGCCACTTAGTCCTATAGAGGTTGAATATGATGCCATCCAACCTGCCTCTCCTTCACTGGATGACCAACATCTGTTGGCGTCTACTACATATTTGTTATCATCATGGTTGGATTCCCTATCCTCTACTTTCGATTACATCCTATGTAATGTCCTTGGCCATCATCCCCACTGTCGGGTAAGGCTACTATGTGGAACATATACACATATATTTATAAAGAATATGCATTACATCAAATTAACATATTTAACATGGATTTACTATTGTCATACAAACTTAAATAGAATTAACAACAGTTCAAACTTGCAATGGAATACATGATAACATTTCAAGACACAGACATGCATCACATATAAATTAAGTACAAAATTAATACTTATCTTTTAAATTGGTGTAACACCACCAATTGCGCGTAGACCTTCCATGGACCTCCCAACCTTAGACCGTGTTGCTCATCACTCTCAGCAGTAGGCCACCCCTGAGCTGAGACTAATCTCCACCGGGCAAGGGAATCCTAGGCTAGCCAATGTCAACAGGAAGACATATAGTTTATGAGGAAGGAATCTCTTTCAGGAGCCACTTATGCCCAATACTCACAGACTCTCATTCCCCACATGGCTTTCCCACCCCAAGAGTATACACCTTCACTATCACCAAGATAGTCCTTCGGCTGCTAAACCTCCCTTTCCTTGGGCTTCAACAACAGGCCGAACCATAATTCTCTGAGCTCTGTGGTAGTTACAAGACCCATTCCATGAGTTCTCACTTCCTCCGCGCACTCTCTCACCTAGAGAGAGTCGCTCACAAGCCTGAAAACCTGCCTCTTCAACCACAACCACCTCCCTCACCTGGAGAGAGTGTTGCACATAGGTCTGACAACCTGCTTCTTCAGCTCTGTTCCAACACAAGGAGGACCACAATATGGCTTAGCAAGGAACTGATTATGGTATCCAATCACACTCAACCAAGGGATTGCATGGCCACAACAACCCACAGTTAAAACACATGCAGTATAGACAATTGCGGTATGCTCAGGTTTCACAGAAGATAGCGACCCAGAAAGTTAAGCACGAACTCGGATTTGCAAAATGGATAAACCGGTTTCATAGGACACACAGGAGACACGGCTCCATCCACGGGTTTTCGACTGGTTTTCGGATGCGTGACAAGGAAATTATGCAGAGGTTGATGATGGAGGCCAAACGTAGAGACTAGACGAAATTCATGGGAATACACCAGTCTGTCACAGAGGTCTCACGGTTTCGGGTTTCAGAGTTGCATGAGGTATGCAGTGATCAGACGCAGAGGTAACACGGTTCAGACCATGCACAAAAAAATGGAGGAAAAACCCCCATCATGGCTCCATTCTTGGGTTAAATTGCATGTGCCTGGGCTGACACGTGTCACCCATGAAGTTGCATGCACTCCATCAAGTATGCGTTCCCTTTTTCCAGGAACTTAGGATTAAAATTATTCCTTTCACACCACTTTGAAATAATAATAAATTATTATTCCCAAGGACTTAAGCCCTCAAGATTAGCCCCTCTTCCAACCTTTCAGCCCCCTCTCCCTTACCCAGCCTTGTGGAAGCTTAGTCCCCCATCACTCTTTCTTCATAGTCGGTCGACACGCAGCAATGTTTGTATATTATATTAATGATCTGCATAATTACATATACAAAAATCAGGCTCCTGGCCTTAACACTTAGGCTCTCCGGCCTAATAAACACATAAGCCCACCAACTTATCAATACTCGACTCACCAGCCTACAAAACATGATTACAATTCATAAACATGATTACAATTCATAATATCAGTGGGGCACTATCAGGGGATATTTCAATCCGCTCCCCTTATTTTTGCACTATCCTCAGTGCAACTTTTACACAACATCAACAAGATTCTCAAAATTTTCAAAAAGATGCGGGTATTCTTCCCACATAGCATCCTCATTCTCCCATGTCGCTTCCTCGAGACCGTACCAGGTCGACTGGACCTTTACAAGACCTATGGCTCGATTCCATAGATGTGTTCTTTTTCAGTCTAATATGCGCATAGGATGCACTTGCAGGAAACCTTCTTGCTCCACCTGAATCACATTCCAATCAATTACATGATTAGCATCAGGTATATATTTCTTAAGCAATGAAACATGAAACACATTATGTACAGTCATGGATGCAGGTAATGCAAGCATATATGAAACTGGCCCAATCCTTTCTAGGATTAAAAATGACCCACAAAATCTAGTTGCCAACTTGGAGCAGCTTCCCAGCTTCAGGGAACTTTTTTTATCTTTCACTTTCAGGAAAACATGGTCACCCACTTTAAACTCTCTGTGGGTTCTGCTCTTATCAGCATAACTTTTCTGCCTGTCTTGGGAAACCTTTAAGTTCTGTTTAATTTTTAGCATTTTTTATTCCATTTCCTTGAGCAACTCTGGCCCAATTACTACCCTATCAGCTAGATTATCCCAACTTACTGGAGTATTTCACTTTTTGCCATAAAGTGCTTCAAATGGGCTCATCTTCAACGATTCTTGATACCCATTATTGTAGGCGAATTCTACCAAATGTAGGTAGTCTTCCCATTTCGATGGTTTGTCCACCGCATACATCCTCAATATGTTTTCTATTACTTGATTCACTCACTCTATCTGCCCATCTGACTTAGGATGATAGGTTGTACTGAAGTTCAGATTCATTCTAAACCCCTTGAATAACCCCTTCCAGAAATTTGAGGTAAATTTCGGGTCTCTGTCAGACACAATTGTCTTGGGAATTCTGTGCAATCGTGCCACTTCCTTCATAAAGATGTCGGCAATATCCACTGCCTTGTGAGTAGTCTTTAACAGAATGAAATGGGGAACTTTCGTAAACTTTTCCACCACCACCATGATTGCATCATGTTGCTTGCCGGTTCTGGGAAATCCTGTGATGAAATCCATTGTCACTACCTCCGACTTCCACTCAGGAATGGGTAAAGTTTGAATCAACCCTGCTGTGTGCCTGTGCTCAGCTTTAATCTTTTGACACTCCATACATCTAGCGATGTATTCAACAATCTCTTTCTCAATATCTGGCCAAAAGTAATGGCTCTTGACTGCTGCCACAGTTTTTTGATATCCAAGGTGCCCAACATAAGGCACATTATGCATTTCATTCAAAATCATAATTTTCAAATCATGGACATTAGGTACATACATTATGTTCTTGTACAAAATTATTCCATCAACCCCTAATTTAAAATTCTCCATTTTTTGTGGCATCTTACATTGTTGTAGCTTTGCTACCAAATCCCTGTACTGTAATTCTGTATTTGCAGCCTCCAAAATTATGCTTTTACTATCAGTTCGATACATGCTAATGGCTATATCATGTAATTCATGTACTCTCCTACTGAGTGCATCAACCACTTTATTCTCCTTCCCTTTGATATGTTTGATATCAAAATCGTACTAACAGAGAAACTCCGACCACCTACTCTGTCTAGCGTTTAGGTTGGATGATCAAAAAAATACTTCAGACCATTATGGTATGTTCTTAGTTAGAACCTCCTTCCCATGAGGTAATGTCTCCATTTTTTTAGAGTGTGCACTATGGATGGCAACTCCAAATCATGAGTGGCATAGTTCTTTTCGTGATCTTTCAACTTTCTAGATTCATAACAGATTACGAATCCATTCTGAATGAGGACTCCTCCTAGTCCTTTTTTGCATGGATCTGTGCACACTACAAAGTCTTCATGCAGATATGCAATCCTCATGATTGGAGCACTGGTTAACAATTGCTTCAATTGCTGGAAGCTTTTCTCACATTCCTCTGTCCATTGAAATTTCTTCTCCTTCTTTTGCAAGGAAGTGATAGGGTGAATTATCCTCGAGAACTCTGTGATAAACCTTTTGTAATAACCAACTAGACCCATAAAGGATTTGACTTCCATCATGTTCTTTGGCGCTGACCATTCTCTGATGGCCTCAATCTTATCAGGATCTACAGCTATCCCATCCTTCAAAATAATATGCCCCAAGTAATGGATCTACTCCATATAAAATGAGCACTTAATCAACTTGGCATACAGTTGGTGCTCTCTTAGCACCTGCAACACCATCCTCAGATGTTGTTCATGCTCTTCCTCTGACTTGGAATACATCGGTATTTCATCCAAAAAGACTATGACAAACTTGTCTAGATAGTCTCTGAATACACCATTCATCAAGCACATAAAAACAACGAGTGTGTTCGACAGCCCAAACGACACCATTGTGAACTTGTAATGACCATACCTTGTTCTAAAGGTAGTCTTGCTGATGTCTTCATCCTTTATCCTTACCTAGTGATATCCTGACCTGAGGTCTATCTTTGAAAATATCTTCACATCCTTCAAATGATCGAATAGGTCATCAATCCTCGACAGAGGATATTTGTTCTTTACAGTTACTTTATTCAATTGTCTGAAATCAATACACAATCTCAACATCCCATCCTTGTTCTTCACGAACAGGACTGGGGCTCCCCAAGGTGACACACTTGGGTGTATGTACCCCTTCTTCAGAAGCTCTTCAAGCTGCAATTGTAGCTCTTTCAACTCTGGCGTACTAATTCTGTAAGGATCTTTTGACACTGGAGCTGCTCCAGGCATCAGGTTTACAAAGAAGTCAATATATCTCTTAGGGGGTAGTCTGGGTACCTCCTGAAATACATCTTCAAACTCCTTTAGTACCGCATTATCTCCAATCTTTGAGACCTCATCCTTAGATGCTTCCTCCACATGGGCTGCAATAATTGATAGCCTTTCCTATAGCACTTCTTCAACTGCATTGCTGAGATTTATCTAATAGCAACAACTTTGGGAATTCCTTGGACTATTCTCTGATTTCCTTCCTCATCCAGGCAAGTGAATTTCTTTCTATGACAATCCAATATGGAATGGTGTTGGTCGAACCAGTCCATCCCAATTAGATAGTCATAAGAACCTAAAGGCAGAATGTTCAATTCAATCTTTGTGCTCAGTCCATTCATGTCCACAAGACAAAACTTAACCAACTCAATGACGATAACTGCACTAACCAAGACAATCGCAAACTTTCCACCACTCTAGGATCTATATAACTATGGCTAGACCTTGAATCAATTAAATAGTAAAGGCATGGTTTTTTATCATACCTTACACTTCAATCATGTGTGACTGATATTCATCTTGCTTGTTGTCTAGGGTTGCGTAGATCCTTGACATTCTACTGCCCATGCCCTCCATTGTTTCAACCTGGTGTACATTGTGGAAAGCTCTCACTTTATCATTTTTGTGGGGGAAATATCTGTACCTATGGTTCCCTTTACAACCCCAACATTCCATAGGTGGCGATCTTGACATTTTCCCACTCACTTCAACCTTCCTAGGCTCTCTAAAAGATGGTTTTCCCTAAGGATTCTTTCTAAAAAAGGGTGGCTTAGTTCCCTTCTTCCTCTGATCCATATTGAATTTCTTCTTGTCTTCCCAAGCCTTCCGGAAAGTAGGCTTCTCTCTTTTCTTCTCATATAATCATTTCACCCTCCTTATCGTTTCTTCCATAGTCTTAGTATCATCATATCAAATCTTGTCTCCAATGGAAGGTGGAAGTCCACTCAGATACCTTTGAATCTTGACAGTCTCACCTTGATGAACGGAACATACTTTAGCAATTCTAGAAATATTCATTTGTATTCATCAATGGTCATGCTACCCATCTTGAGTTCAAAGAGCTCTTTCATTTCTCTGTCATAATATCTTTTAGTCAAGTATTTCTTCTCGAAATACCTCTTGAATTATTTCCAAGTGATATATTTCTCTCTAATGTGTTGCACCTGCACAAGATGATCCCACCACATGGATGGTTTTCCTTTCAGTTGATACATTGCAATTCTTCCTTCTGCATGAGAGGAATAATTCTACAGTTGGAAACATTTCCTCATACCAAGAAACCATGTTTTTCCATCTTCCTCCTTATGTTCTCCATCAAACGTAGGAGGATTAATCTTGTTCATTTCACCCTTTATTTCATCCACTCCAGATCTCTTGTGCTTTATGGTAGGAGATGGGCTTGAACTACTATGTGCCCTCCTCTTGGAGCGACCTTGGGAGTGATGATGGTGTCTACCAACACTCCTTGATCTTATTCCCTCAGAAGTCTGGTGATACCCTGTTTTTCTTGAGTCTCTCTCCTTGTCCAACTTCTTTTCTATTCTCTCCAGACTCTTCATCAACTTTAAGTTGAATTCTCCCTGTTGTTCCTTATATTTTATGAGCTTTATGTTATCTTCTCAGTGAGTTTGGGCATATTTCTGCAATCATTCAATGATTTTCATCATATGCCCTTCCTTATCTAAATATTCTCCATGTCCATTGGAGTTCGATCCTTCAACTCCCAGATGGACATCCATTCATTTTGCTTCATCCTTGGAACTGGAAGCAGTATGTGCCTCTTCCATTTCTTTTGCACTCAGTGGAAATTATACTCGGTTCTGACACTCATTAAACTTCTGCAAACATAATGTGCAGACAACTGTAATTTGTGAGGCCATTATTCCTTAACAAATTCGACAACATTCATAAACAAATCTGATTCAAGAAAACGTTCATTTTTCATTCTCTCTAATTCTCGTTCAATTAAGAATCCCCGCAGATTTATTCTTTTAGAGCTCTGCTCTGCTAAGTTTTTCAGGCACTAGCCCCTTTCTCTCAATCCCCAACCCACGCGACCATGGGTCATGAACAAGCGTGAGATCAATAAGTGCGTACTCGGGCCTTTGGGCTCGGAAATTTTCAAAGCGCAATACGACAATCACTCAGAGTTCCAAGTTATTGAACTCGTGCAGTAGGGCGTATCAACGGTCCACGTCTACCTAGCATCCAATGACTGACACTTGCTATGGAACCTCATATGTCTGAGTTCTGGGACCCTGGGACTTCGAAATATTTCACATCCACACACCCTGAACCATTAATATCTGAACACTTCCATGTCACCTCAGGTGACGTTATTACATTACGTCACTTAACTTTTTCCCAATTGCGGCGGAATGCAATAGTGGTTTTGAGTAACCCGCCTATCATCCCACAATTCTCCTAACACTGACACGTAACCCTTCAGTGAAACTGTGGTTTGGATTGAGGGACCGCCTTGGAGAATTACCTTCCATGCAACTTGGGTCCCCGCAATGTCTCTTGGCCATTGATCTTGATGTATCGTGATCAACGGCACTATGGGTCCTCCGATCTTTAAGTACGTTACGTAACCTTGGGCCCCACTAACCTTGCTCACACAGGTTTCTACATGGAAAAATACTAGCGACTGATACGTGGAAAAATACTAGCGACTGATACGTGGCCCATTCAAATGGGTGACACTCGTCATGTTCCAAATGCCATCTCAATCTTCCACAGGTTCAAAACCCACTGACACGTGGCACACATCCTATGTGTCCACATCACCTTTAGGTGATGTCATCATGACTCACCACTTCAACTTTTCGCGCTTCGAGAGTTTGTCACCCTCCACACTTGAAATCCTCCTAAGTGACTTTCCTTTGCTTCCTAGACACAGATCTAATGGTCCAGACTCCTTTCCTATGATCTACGGTGTAGATCTCCTTCGGAAGTTTGTGCCGTAGCACATTCCACTTCTCCCAATTGCCGAACTCCGAAAGGCTTCCATGATAAACTTCCTACACCTTATACGGATCTGGCGGTCATAAAGGACTCTCCTTTTTCCCAAACAGATCCTACGACTCCAACACCCCAAGTGTTGAATGCTCTCTCTGTGTGGTCAAATACCACACCGACTGCGGTTTTATTCTACCACTACTCCTCCTGAGCTTCGTAACACGGACAAGTAACCCCTTGGCACTCAGAAACACTCTAAGGTTTAAAATTGGTTCCTCCGAACACCATTTCCACTCGAAACCTTGGGTTGAAAGACTACTTATCCGGCCCATCTAGGCTCAGCGTTGAAACTATGGCTCTGATACCAATTTTTAACGTCCCTGACCATCATCCCCACTGTCGAGCAATGCTATTGTGCAGAACATATACACATATATTTATAAAGAATATGCATTACATCAAATTAACATATTTAACATGGATTTACTGTTGTCATATAGACTTAAACAAAATTAACAACAATTCAAACTTGCAATGGAATACATGATAACATTTCAAGACACAGACATGCATCACATATAAATTAAGTACATAATTAATACTTATCTTTTAAACTGGTGTAACACCACCAACTGTGTGCAGAACTTCCACTAAGCTCCCAACCTTAGACTGTGCTACTCATCACTCTCAGCAATAGGTCACCCCTGAGATGGGACTATGCTTCACCGAGCAAGGGAATCCTAGGCTAGGCAAGGTCAACAGGAAGACACATAGTTTATGAGGAAGGACTCTCTCCTAGGAGCCACTTATTCCCACTGCACATAGACTCTCATTCCCCACATGCCTGTCCCATCCCAAGAGTATACACCTTCACTATCACCTAGACAGTCCTTCGGCTACTAAACCTCCCTTGCCTTGGGCTTTAGCAACAGGCTGGACTAGAATTCTCCAAGCTCTGTGGCAGCTATAGGACCCCTTCCAGGAGTTCTCACTTCCTCTGCGCACTCTCTCACCTGTGAGAGTCACTCACAGGCCTGACAACTTGCCTCTTCAACCACAACCACCTCCCTCACCTGGAGAGAGTGTTACACATAGGTCTGACAACCTACTTCTTTAGCTCCGTTCTAGCACAAGGAGGACCACAATATGACTCAGCAAGGAACGGATGATGGTATCCAATCACACTTAGACAAGGGACTACATGGCCACAATAGCCCATAGTTAAACCACACACGACATAGAAAATTGCAGTATGCTCAGGTTTCACATAAGACAACGACCTAGATAGTTAAGCACGAACTCGGATTTGCAGAATGGATAAATCGGGTTCATAGGAAACACAAGAGACACAGCTCCATCCATGGTTTTTCCACTGGTTTTCATATGCGTGACAAGGAAATTATGCAAAGGTCGATGATGGAGGCCAAACACAGAGACTAGATGGAATTCATGGGAATACACCAGTCGATCATAGAGGTCTCACGATTTTGGGTTTCAGAGCTGCGTGAGGTATGCAACGATCAGATGTAGAGGTAACACGGTTCAGACCATGAATGATGGAATGGAGGACGAACCCCCATCACGACTCCATTATTGGGTTAAATTTCATGCGCCTGGGCCAACACATGTCGCCCATGAAGCTGCATGCACTCCATCAAGTATGTGTTCCCTTTTTCCAGGAAATTAGGATTAAAATTATGCCTTTCACACCACTTTGAAATAATAATAAATTATTATTCCCAAGGACTTAAACCCTCAAGCTTAGCCCCTCTTCCAACCTTTCATCCCCCTCTCCCTTACCTAACCTTGTGGAAGCTTAGTCCCCCATCACTCTTTCTTTGTGGTCGGTCGACACGTAGCGATGTTTATATATTATATTAATGATCTGCATAATTACATATACAAAAATCAAGCTCCTGGCCTTAACACTTAGGCTCTTTGGCCTAATAAACACATAATCCCACCAACTTATCAATACTCGGCTCACCAGCCTACAAAACATGATTACAATTCATAAACATGATTAGAATTCATAATATCACTCGGGCACTACCAGGGGATATTACTTCCTACATGTTTTTCCATCCAATGAATCTATTATGGAAATGCTTAATATCTAGGAGGCACCATGGGATGACAACCACCATCATTCATCCTTTCTTCCCAGTTTGGATGAAATCGAGAAATATGTTTCCTTTATATTTCCTAGAAATATTATCGACTTCCCCCAATCTCCCATACTCACTCAAGATACAATATCTGAGGGGAATTTGAGGAATATCTCTCATATGATTACTTTCGACATATCCATTAAAGAAGGTATCGTGGAAAACATACAAATCGCTGCCAATTGTTCGATTGATGAAGATGAAACTTATACCTCCTTGTTTAAATAATTTTGTTACATCTTCACCTAGAGCTATGAAGAAATGTTAGGGATCGATCCATCGATCATTGTGCATGAAATCCAAACTTACCCAGGAGTTCAAATTGTAAGACAGAAACTTCACCTGGTTCATCCTAGGAAAACTGCGGCGATCAAGGAAGAAGTCGAAAAACTATTAAAATATGGTTTTATTTATCCCGTCCCTCTAACCGAATGGGTTTCCAACATCGTTTTGGTTGCCAAGAAACAAGGGATGTGTCTATTATCAGGATCTCAATAATGCTTGTCCCAAGGGAAATTACCCTACACCCTTTATAGACCAAATTATCGATAATTGCATCGAAAGCGTTATTTTCTCTTTTATGGATGGATTTTCTAGATATAACCAGATCTAAATTTTACTGGTTGGTCAACATAAAACAAACTTCATTTACCCTTGGGAGACTTTTGCGTATCAAAAATTACCTTATGGCCTTAAAACCGTTTGAGCCACTTTTCATTGGGCCATGTCGTATGCGTTCCATGACATCAAACATATCGTTGAACCTTACCTTGATGACTCACCCACTCACTTTTCTCATCAATGAGACCGCATTAGTCACCTACGAGCCATCTTTCTTCGATGTTGATTTTACAACATATGTTTGAACCCCCATAAAAGCATTTTCGTTGTTGAATTAGGGAGACTCCTCGAATTCGTAGCCTCTAAATATGGGATTAGGGTGGATCCCTTAAAAGTCAAAGCCATTCTCGCTTTACCTCTTCCCAACAACCTAACCCAACTACAAAGTTTGCAAGGGAAGGGAACCTTTATTCGTTGTTTCATTTGCAATTATGCCTAAATCACTAAAGTATTCATGAGATTGTTGTAGAAATATTCCCCTTTTATTTGGGATGCCACCACTCAGTGCTCATTTGATGCTCTTAAGAATTCCTTAACGAACATGCCTCTTTTGCGCCCGCTAGATTATGTGAAATATTATATCCTTTATTTGGTTGCCTCTACTTCCACTATCGCTATGGTGTTAGTACACGAGGATGATAACGACACTGAACATGTGATCTACTATTTGAGTAAAATTCTATCGGGTCTCGAACTCTGGTATTCACATGTCGAAAAGTTGGCTTTGGAAGCAATTATTTCCATCCAGATATTTCTCCATTACATTCCGTTATGCACTACCATGGTCATTGTAGAATCGAACCCCACGTACCACATCTTGACTCTTCAATTACTTGGGGGAAAATATTCTAAATGGATTTTCATTCTCCAAGAATTCAATCTCGAGTTTTCCAAATCCAAGGCTAAGAAATCGTTGGTTTTTGCAGAATTAATTTGCGATCTTCCCCATACTGATGAGAATACTGATCCCAACGATTCTCTTTCTGATGAATCCCCGTTCCTCATTAGTACGTTCGATCCATGGTATGGACATATCCTTCTCTATCTCCAAACCCAACGCTTTCAGTGTAGCATTTCACATCATGAATGACATCGCATTTGACACCACTCAAAACACTACCTCATCATTGGCAAAACATTGTACCGCCATGCCATTGATATTGTCCTATGACATTGTTTAATCCATGATGAAGATGAGAAATTTTTAAATGGCTGTCACCTTGAAGCTTGTGGTGGTCATCTTTCTGGGATGGCTACAACCCAAAGTTTTTTACATGCCAGTAATTTTTGGACTCCCATAATTAAATATTGCATTGAGGTTGTTAAAAAATTCCCACCTTGTCATATCTTTGAGAATAAATCATGTACCCACCCAGCTCCACTTCATCCCGTTATCGTCGTCGGCCTCTTTGCGAAATGGGGCATCTATTTTATGCAATGTAATCCTACCTCAGCTGCGGGGCACAATTATACTATCCTCGTCGTCGATTATTTCACTAAATGGGATGAGGCTATGCCTACATTTCTTAATGATGACTGCACTGCAACACTTTTTGTGTTTAACTACATCATCTCTTGATTCGGTATCCTGCAAGCTATTGTAACTGATCATGGATCCCATTTCTAGAACAAGATGATAGGTGAATTGCGCACCAAGTTAAGTTTTTGCCATGAAAAATATTCCCCCTACTACCCTCAGGAAAATGGACAATTTGAAACCTGCATCAACAAATTCCTGAAAACCATGCTTCAACACATCGTGGGAGTGAACAAAACCTATTGGCACTTTCATATCTTCTCTTCCCTCTGGGCTTATCGAACTTTAGTTAAAACCGCAATTGTATTTACACCCTTCCAGTTGGTATACATAATAGAAGTGGTATTACCGATCGAATGCGAGATCCCTTCATTGAAACTCACCGTAGAACACCTACCCCATACTTCTACTAAAGAGGAACGATCCTTATATCTAAGCAAGTTGGATGAAACCCATCGTGATGTTTCTCTCATCAACGAGACGTATCAAAGATGCATGAAAAATCAATATGATAAGTCCATCTAGCCTCGCACTTTCACAGAAGGAGATCTATTCCTAGTCTATGATCAATATCATGACAAACTAGGGGAAGGAAAATTAGAACCCATGTAGCACGGGCCATACATCATAAAACATGTGCTACACAAAGGTTCCTATGATTTAGTAGACTATGATGGAATATCTCTTGGTGATCCCCGAAATGGGCTTACCTCAAGAAGTACTATGCATATAATATCTCACATGTGTGGTTTGTACATTACTGTACGATATAATTTTGACTTGGTACGCCTTTTCTTTTGCGTGCAAGATTTTTATCTCAGTTGCTTATACTTTGTTTTTTGATTAAATGTGCATATGACATCATCCTTTCCCATGTATTTTGGGTTTGCGGATGGCACTAGTCGATATACCGAGAACATCGCTTCTGTAGCTTGGGTCATCTACCACTTTGGCGTGTTAGTGAGTTCAGGAGGAATTTACCTCGGATTTGTGACCAATAACATGGTAGAATATCATTGTTGTAGGAAAATCTGCCTGTGGACAAGTAGATCGACCTCTAAGGCTTGACCTTAACCCTAGACAGAAAAATGCTTATCATGGACACTGACTTCCTTTCAAATCTATCTAAGCCTAATGCATGAGAGGGAAGGATGATAGAAGTACCTTTTAATCGGTGTTTGTCCCTGCACGCTCCGAGTTGCGCTCCAATCCTTAGCTCCTCGCTGAGAGCTGTGGACAAAACAAGATACAACCACTTCCTACTCTATTGACATTAGCTTGAAAACAGATCTATCACTAAATGATAAGTTCATGTAACATTAGACACAAACTAGAAAGAAACAGGCCAAGCGTGTCATATTAATGAGAATAATGACAGCAGTACTTACAATCGTAGATGCGAATGCGACAACTTCGTCAAGTCCTCTTCCTCTAACCCTTGCCTGAAATATCCACAACCTGGATGACAGCAGCTTCACTGATCAATCTCCTTTGGCTGACTGTGAATTTCCTCCAAGATCATAAGTTTCACATATTCAATTCTTCCTCCACCACTTATGAGATCATAAGTTTGGTGTAATTCTGCATTTTCCATTCCTCATACCACTCATGAGATCATAAGTTTGGTATGATTCTCTCTTTGCAATCCCCTTTCACCATTAGAAAGCTTGTTTATATAGCCTTGGAGAGGCTCAACAATCTTGAGATATCCTTGGGGAAGGCGAGGATTTTCCTCCTTCAGTTGAGGATCTGCCCTAAGATCATGGTTGGACTAGGGATTCGAATCCAACTGCTTTCCAAGAATGAAAAGATGCTTCCCCCATTCATCTCAACAGTTTAACAATCACCCAGAATAGGTAGCGCTCCCTCAAAGGGGCCATCAGAGTGCTGTAGCGCTCCCTGGTAAGCTTTAGGGGGCGCCAACGCCCTCAAAATCTATAGCGCTCCCTCAAAAGGGTCAGGGGAGTGTTATAACGCTCCCTGACAGTGTATGGGGGAGCACCGACGCTCCGAGATAGTGTAAGGGGGAGCGCTCCTCTCCAAAACTCAGTTTTTTAAGGTGCTTTTAGGTGGAAAAAGGTGTTTGACTTCAGTAGATCAGTTCTCCTCCTTCAAATCAATCATGTGAGATGTTATAAGTGTTCCCTTAGTGTCGTTATCATGACAGTATGTCTGAACATCCTTTGCGACACTAGTGACCAACTTGCGACACTTGCGAAAGTTGATGCGACACTTACGACAATTAAGAGGGATAATGCGACACTTATCCAGCTGAGCAATTTTGACGTGTAACAATCATGCCATCATCATACTTTTAACCGAAGCCTCCTCTCTAGGTATAACTCAATTGATTATCAACCTCTACTCTCAACTCATGGCCCGTCAACTAAATCGTGAGTACATTGTTTGCGACTTGGTTTTACTACGTATCCACCTAAGGGTTCACCGTATCAAATGATCGTTTGAATTTCTCCAATACAAACATATATCAAGGGAACTCAATAGAAATTCAAATTCATTAGAAAATTACATGTTGGATTGGTAAATTGCGCATAGATAAACATTTGGAACATAAAGCATATGTATAAAAAACATTACATAAAACAAAAATACAACATAAGTAGCCACCGAAAAACTCATTTATATATATAATCTTGATAGAAAAAGTGTTTTTCAAAATACATCATATAAAATTACATAACAAGGAAAAATAAGGGCCCTCATGCTCATAGTATCATCATACAGACTGCAAAAAGACTGGGGACTCTAATCATTCCCCAGTATCACGTTGTGCTCTGCATAGCACACTACCACCCTTGCCACCTCTCGTAGAAAATGATTGAGGCCTTCAGAGACGCCAACTATATGTCCTTGAATATATAGGGGCACATCTCACCTCCTCAAGCGACGAACACACATCGTCAAACCCCAGAGGTTCCTCTCCACCTCCCTGAGTCTTGTTGCTATGACATCATGCTTTGTTGCTACCTATGCATCTCCATGATGCCCTAATGCTGGCATCTCCACCAGAAATGATGCACCTATGTCTACATGATGAAAACAAAAATGGTTTATATCCCTCATTGTACAACCAAAAAACATATAAAAATAACAAAAAAGTTGATACAAGGTTATAATTTTTCATACCTAATGTGTCCCACTGTATACCCTCAGGAAGTACCAAGTCCTCACTACCCCTGAAATCTACCCCAACATATGGGAATTCCTTGATCACCACCAAATTCCTCCTCCACCATGCGAAGAAGTTGACAGTGAACCTAAAAGTCGAGGGATCATTCCCCAACTAGAGGGAGAGACTAGTCCACCTCTCCATGAGAGGCTCAGTCATAGGGTGTGCTATCATTGCAACCCATGGTTGCATCTGGGGAATCTGTTATAGGAAAAATGAGACCAAGAAAAAACCATATCCAAACTATTTTTTCCTACCATTTCTACATTTGGATATCTTCTATTTAACATTCCTTAAGAACCCTACACTCAAGTTGAACAACCTAGGTTCCAAGCACTGAATGGCATAAGAAATTTGAGATTTTGAAGTGATATGGGAACTAGTGCTCCCTTCCATCTTGGTGATAGAAAATAGGACGGATCGAAGAGATAGATACCTCATGTCTTTTATAATGATTCTTCCTCCTACCAACAATGACATTGGTGTGCAGTATTCAACAACATATTCCTCAATCGGTTGTTGTTGGCCCTTGGATATGGAAGCAAGCGAAGATTAAGGAAGAAAATGCTAAACGCTAACTGCGCAGAAAACACAGTGACTGATATTGGGTCGAAGTGAGAAGAAGAGTAAAAAAGATGGTGCGAAGTAAGAGAAAGCAGGTTGTCAGACGAGGAGATTGAGGATGACAGATCAACAAGGAAGACAGATCGTGGAAAACTTAGCAAGCGGAAAAATCCACTGTTGGATTCTTTGGAGCACCGTGCGAGAAGGAAGGAAAGACAGGCTAGTGAAGCCTTGAAAACATGAGTCAACTTGACCTAGGGTTTTAGAAACCTAGGGTTTTGGTATCTAGGATTTTGACACTAGGTCTCAGCCTAAGGCTATCAGTGAGCTATTGTAATGTATAAATAAGAACCTAGATGAGGGAAGAGGGTTGGTTCTAGTCTTGTTATCGGTGTGAGAGATTATTGTTGTGTGAGAGAGAAGTGCTAGGTGTAAGAGCCTTCTGGTATTGTAAGATCTTCAGCTGGGTGTGGAGATCAGTCCTGCAATTGGGTGCGTAGGAAGGGGAGAGACAGAGAGGAGAAGAAAGAAGATATGCTAGCTAAGAGTGTAGACAAAAACTGTATGCTTCATCTTAATATATTATAAATCACAGTTATGTGGACGTATCCCTAGAGAGAGGGTGAACCAAGTATATCTTGTGTTGTGTGTGATTGTTTCTCTGTTCTTTTCCATTTGATATATTGTTGTTGCATTACTATGTTAGATCTGATAGATATTTGTGCAGAGTAGATATGAGTTGGTGGTGATATAAAAATGTTGTATTGTTCTTGTATTAGATCCACTTGATATCCCCTTTGGTTGTAGAAATTTCTGTCCTGCAACCCCCTCATAGCTACTTCGGGTGATACTGCATCTGCTTCACAGGTGTTGCCGAAAGGGACAGTAGTTAGGACTTGTTGGTGCTCTCATGGAGTTGAACCCTGTGCCTGCCCCTCTGCCAACAAATGGTTCTATTGCTGGGACATGAATCTTCTTGAGGGAATGTCAAGGTGGTTTCCATCGAAGACAAAGATTCAGAAGTGGAAGAAGATCAAGAAAAGGAATTCACTAAAGTTCAGAACAAGAACCCTAATATTAGTAAAGAGGATTGGATGGAAAGATATATCTTTATTGATATACACGAGATTTTCTTTGGAGGAATCCATAGGGAGTTATAAGAGTGGCTATCTAGGTTAGCAGATACCCAATTTGAGATCAGATCTAGGCCACCTATGGTTTGGATGTTGGTTTTGATCAAGAAGGTCAAGAGAGTTGATAACGTCATGTCAAGAGCAATAGATCACTAGTTTGATAGTACCATTGGAGGGTATATCACTGAGTTTGTTGTTGACATAGTAGAATCGTATAGCCAAGCATAGAGATATTTATTTAAGGGACCTAGAGGAAACATTTTACATTTTCTGAAGCTGAAGATCAAGATGCTATTGCATGAGAAGAACATCTTGAAGATACAATAGTCTGCTGGATTGAAGAGCTAATGTTCAAGAACTCAGACAGTGATGGTGACACAGAGTCTGGACATACGCGCAGTGGGGGAGTGTTTAGAGAATTTCCTCTCGTGAACTTGTTTAAGAAGAACTATGGGGATGAGGGTTTCTACGGTGGAGAAGAGGCAGATCTGAAGGATGAAGAGCATTCAGAATCTGCTAGGATAGAGGAACCTCACCGAGAAGAGCCAGAAACTTCAGGAACTGCGCTGACTATTGAAGTAAGTACTATTACTCTTATTGTTGTTTCAGGAACATCAAGCAATTAGAGTAATCAAAGTCACCTGAGTGCTCAAAGCACTGTTACTAGTAGTCTGCCACATACTTAGTCAAGAAACCTATAAAGATATATGGAAGATGAGATGAGGTTACCCACCTTTAGAGGGGATGGATATGAAGATCCTAATCAACATTGGTTTCTATGCGAAGCTGTATGGAGTATTAAGAAAATCACAGACGAAGCTGTCAAACGAGATTAGTTTAGTACTACCCTAAGAGACTGCACACTGAGCTGGTACATGAAGTTTGTTAAGGTAATTTCCTAGCCTAAACTGCTGAATGAGATCAAGAATGCATTGATTTTTGAATTCAAGAAACCCAAGTCAGATTCATGGTGTATTACACCAGTGAAATAAATCAAGCAGAGAATAGCTGAACCCGTATGGGAGTTTGATCATAGGTTTAAAACCTTGATGGGCCACTTGAGTTTCCAGATCCCATATGAGCATAACAAGGAATGGTTCATTGCTGCCCTCTTGCCACATATCAGAGTCCCTCTGATGCAACAAAATATTACTTCAGAGGCCGAGGCATTGGAAATCGCCATGAAATTAGAATCATCCCCGATGGGAGAATCTAGCTCAGGTATGAGTCAAATCTTGAGTCAGCTAACTAGCCTATCCCTGCAAATCGAAGATATGAAGAAATACAAGGGAAAAGATAAAAGAGAAGACATATGGTGTATCATATGCAAATCATAAGGCCATGACAAGGAGCATTGACCCCTATTCCATGAATACTTGGCCTCTAGAGCTCCGAGCCCGTTGAAGAAAGTTACCCTACCCTGGTGCGAGGTATGTAGAAATCGACATCACCCTGGTGAATGTTACTATCTGCAAAAATATATCCAGACACCCACAAATTTGTATTGCATGTTCTCTAAGTTGGTAGGACATGATGACATGGATTGTAGGGCTTATGATCTCATGCATGAAAGGTCGAGGGATATATATAAAATTCAAGGCAAAGTACATCGAGAATGAAGCACTGCACAGTATAACTCCCCTGGGAGAGGAAACTTCAACCCTTATGGTGGATTCCAAGGAAGAGGAAGAGGAGGAGGTATGGGTCGAGGTCGAGGCCATATAATATATTATAACTGCGCACAACCAAGACACTTGGAAAGGGACTGTCAGAACCCTTGTACCACTTGCAGATATTGCAACTCCTTCGAGCATGTTATCGAGGAATGTCCACCATTGCTAGCTAAACTTCAGGAGAGATGGGGACCTCAACAAAACCCACAAATACAACTAATCAAAGAAGAACCTCATGGAGCATATCCCAGAGTCGTTGTTATCACTAGAGGGGGCACTGTTATAGGAGAGGAAATAGTGATCCAAGGAAAGACTACAGAAGAATCAGGAGTCATGAAAGCTACAGAGAAGACACAAGTGTTTGATGCAAAGAAAGAAAGACAAATCTTTGAGGAGGCAAGAAAAGAATTCGGGAGAGACCAAGGCTCTTCATCAAAGACACGACCAAAAGTAAGAGAATGTGGAATGCCCCTGGCATTTGATCAGTCTGCCTCACCCAGAGATGGAAAAGAGGTGAGTAAATTTGTCAGTTTCTTGTATACTTTTATAGAGTTGATTAAAGATGAGAAAGCCATACAAGAACTACAAATTTGGTCAGACGGTATGATATAGGAAGGGTATATCCTTTACTGAATGGAGAAGTACACAAAGTCTCAAAAAGGAGAAGGAAAAATAAGGAACTACACTTGAATGCTCAAATTGGAGAGTATGATATAGATTATGTGGTCCTCGACTTATGGTCGAAAGTCAATGTCATGACGAAGCAAACCTAGGCACTGATGGGAAAACCAAAGTTGATCTATTCCCCTATCAAGATTAGGATGGCCAATCAACAATCTGTAAGCCCCTTTGGAAGATTGGAACATGTCCCTGTGGACATTGACAGAGTAAGGAAGTTTTTAGACTTTGAGGTGATTGAGATAGTTGATGATAGTTGTCCTTACCTTGCGCTGTTAGGAATTGATTGGGCTTTCAATAATTCCACTGTGATTGATTTAAAGAAAATAAAAATGGCATTTGAAGGAGATGGCCTTAGGTTCATCACACCTTTAGATCCCGATGAAGGTTAGAGATACACAAAACCCATAAGAAAATAAGACCACGCATATGAACTAGAAAACATATACAAATTGACAGCCAGACAATAGGACTACATTAATCCTATGGTGGATGGGAATTTGAGCTGGTGAAGTGACAACGCATGTTCATTGGATTCAGAAGAAGAAATGGAGAACTGGAAGAAAAAAATGTATGAAGTATATACAAGAAGATGTGCTAGATTAACTCGAGAAGTTCGTTGGATCGACACAACAATAAGTAACTTGCCCACCTTTGACGGTCTGAATCATTTGGAATCATTCTTGGTGAAATTTGAAGAAATTATACCAATACAAAAAATATTGTTGGTGATGCATGAGGCCCTGAAATCAACTCCAGCAAGATGGTGGGGGACACACAAAAACAATATTATAGACTAGGTACAATGTCTCACTTTGATGACAACATGATTTTCAGAGCAAGTAGAAAGCTGCAAAGTTAGATACACAGCTCGAAGTTGTCCAAAGTTCCATGTGCGAAGTTGCGAGGAAACCTAGAGCAACATCCCTTAAGAACAATGGGTGCACAAATTCATAAACACATTGGACACAACCCTTATTAGCTGGTACCTACAAGCAGAACTGTGCCTCATCACTGTAGATTTGGAAGGTATGACCCATAACTTTGTAACTACCTTTTTGTTTGAAAGCCAATGTCCTACAGTAGATCAAGAATTACAGGTCGTAAGACAAAAAGTGTTCGAGGAGGCACCTAGCCTCCCTTTGGAGCAAGAAGAGGATGAATGGATTGCACCCCTTTAGAAGTTGCAAGGCTATTACAATATCAATGCAGTTGAAGGCGATGATCCAAGGAATGTGAACATCACTGAAACAGAAGGCCAAAGAGACATAGAAGGACTAGGAGTTGAACTACCTTTCATTGAATATCCTATCAAGATCAAGAAAGTCAACATTGGAATAGAGAAGATACCAAAACTTGCAAATGTTGGAGATTATTGGGATGCTACCACTATTGATAAGATCACATATTTGCTACATGAGTATTAGGATTTGTTTCAAACCAAGTTCACTGACATGAAGGGTATTAAAGGGCCTGTGGGGGAGATGAGGATCCCTTTGAAACCAGATGCCAAGCTAGTCAAACATAGACCTTACAGATTGAACCCTAAATATAAGGAGAAAGTGAAAATTGAGCTCGACAGAATGCTGGAAGCAAGAAACATAGAACCTGTTGAAGAGTCATAATAGATTAAAAATGATAACCAACTGTCCAACGATATCATCCACATATCTAGGGATTCTAGACTTCTCCAAGGGTTGACATCAATCTCCAAGATCACTCTCTAAGGTTTGACATCAATGACAACCAACTGTCCAACAATGGGCATCACATTGATGTTGATCCTTTACCTTCTTCGTCAATTAAGTCTACTCCTCCTCCTTCTGCCTTATCTAGTGAAAGTATAGCTACTAGTAACTAGAAGTTTAAAAGGAATAGAAATATGAAGAGTAAAAATAAGAAGTCACCAACCTATGTTGGTCATGTTGGATATAAAAAACCAACCTTTTCTAGTCACGATGGGGGCACGATTCCAGTCACTACAAGTCATATTGGATAAAAGTCACCGAATTTCATTGGTCATGTTGGAGACAAGAAACCAACCTCTTCCAATCATGATGGGGGCACGAGTCTAATCATTGAAAGTCATACTAGAGAAAATTCAACCTTTATTGGTCATGTTGGAGAAAAGAAACCATCCTATGCAAGTCATGATGGGGGCACAATTCCAGTCACAACTAGTAATATTGGAGATAGGTCACTAACCTCTGCAAGTCATGTTGGAGATGAGAAAACAACTGCTACAATTCATGTTGGGAACAAGAAACTAGCCACTTCAAGTCATGCTAGAGGAAATATACCAACCACTACAAGTCATGTTCGACACAAGAAACTAGCAATTATGAATCATGATGGGGGAAATCTACCAGCCAATACAAGTTGTTTTGGGGGAATTGATAATGTTGAGAAACCTAGATGAATAGGATGTAAGCCTAAGTTCCCCTATAAAATTTTCAAGGGAGATCACCTCACTCATCTATACCCTACTATTCCGAAGGTTTTAATAGTGTGGTCTCTATCTAAAGGCCCTTCTATTCCTAAGTCACTTTTGGTTTCCCAACAACCTATTCAATTGGTGGTTGATGAATTGGTCTAGGGATAATTTTAGGGGATAAATTTTGCCCATGGGATAATTTTCCATAATTTTTCCCAAAAAAAGATTCACCATCCTAAAAAATGATTTGCCCAAATTCTATAGGATAAAATTATTTTACCTTGAAATTTGCCAAAATTTTATACAAACTATATAAAATTCTTAGAAATTTGAATATTTTTACAAAAATATCGTCAAACCTTTTATAGTTGGCATATTAGGAGCTAGTAATATTCACCAAGGTTTCTACATTTTTAAATAAATTTCCATCATTAAAATTATCCCTAAAGTGGTCATGCTGATACAATCTTCGGTTGATCCCACTTTTCTTTGGAAAGTTTTAAATCTACCAAAGTGGTCATGCAGATACAATGTTCAATCAATCCCACTCTTTTCTTGGAGAGTGACGAGTCTACCAAAGTGGTCGTGTCGATGTAATATTTGGTCCATCCCACTTCTCCCTTGGAGTATGATGAGTCTACCAAAGTGATCGAGTCGATGTAATCTTCTACCAATCCCACTCTTCCTTTGGGGAGTTATGTGTCTTTTGACCATGTCTTTAGAATTTCCAATTAAGTACCTTCTAAACATGGGGAATTCTCGCTCCTTTCGAGCAAAATCCATCCTAATTCAAGGATTGCTTCCTTTGATTGGATTAATCTTGTTGGGCCTCACATTCCTTCTTCTACACCCTTCTAAATAATGGTTGAAGTTAATTCAATTTTTTTTATTGATGTATTGTAGATGAAGGATCCTCTGCAGTCATTTTAGCCTCCTCGACTTGGCAAGCTTTGGGTTCTCCCAATCTTGTGTCAGCTACCGGTGAGCTTCTAGCTTTCGACATAAAACCTAGTGAATATTTGAGGATTCTTCCTCAGTTTCCTATCACGTTATATGGGAATACTTTCCTAGTCAATATGTTAGTGGTGTAAGGCCCTTTATAATTCAATATGATTCTTAGGCCTGATTATGTATATGATATGAATGTTGTGGTGCCTATGTTCTTTCAGGTGATGCATTTTAACACAACATAAGCATTGTCACTATTGATCATCTTTCATCTGATAATCACCATCCTAATTTGACTTTAGCTGAGGTTATGTCTTTGTATGTTCATAGTATTCAAGTAGGCTCTCTAGCACCATGAGTGAATTATGTGGTGTCATATCCTCGATGTTAATTTTCTTCTAGGAAGAAGCCTTTATAGTCAAGTTTTCCTTCTCAAGACAAGGTCTCTGTAATTGATCATGTGATTTATCCAATGGGGGAACAAAATCCCTTGCTTTCCACTATTGGCCCAAGTAATCTTGAGTTTCCTCTTGAGTCTGATCTTACTATTTTTGAGTTCTAGAGCCCTGGTATTTGTGAGTCTTCGAGTCCTAGTTTACATGATTTCTTGGATGTTGAATTGACTTTTGATGAGGCTATCCTTGAAGCTATGATTATACATGGTATACCATGGGAATACATGCATCGTAAAATGTTATTTCTTCCCAAACTAGAGACTTTACAGGTTGACTACTGAAGAAGTCCTTGGACTAAATATAGCAATGGGCTCTACCTGAAGAAGTACTATGCATAAGTTGCAAGGATTTGCAGTGCTTTGTACCATATTGTACTTTTATGGGTTGTTGTTTTTAAGTTTTATATTACATAGCACATGTTTTTGTCAGAGGTTTATATATTGGATTTATTAACTTCTAGGTGAGTGTTGTTGGTCATATATACAAGACTTTGGGGACATTTTTCTTTGGATTTTTTCATGTCGATCCGTTTTGACATGTAATGCCATCAGAATTGGAATATTGGTTATATTTTTACCTCTATACATTTTTCATTATCCATTTATTGGTTCATTTTTCCTTAGGATTGACCCCACTAATTTGCAACACAAATCCTTTGTTTTTTAGAAGTGTTATAATTCACATGGTAGAGCCTACTGTTCATGGGTGCCCTAATTAGAACCTTGTTTGCAGTTTGGCACCCATGCTGAAATATTTTCATAGGCTTGAGAGCCCTATTTAGTCCCTCCAACTTTGCAATGAATCCTCATAACTTCCTCTCAATATTTTTCTATCCAATACCTATAGGGATCCCATATTTATGTGTTAAGTTGTAATATTGCATTGCATTTTCCTGCTTGCACTTTTGTGCCTAATGTCATCTTTAGCTTGTTGTTATTTATATTGTTGCTTATGCATTCTCTTTAGTTGTCAACATTTTCATTTATTTCCTTTACGACTCGACACATGTATCCTTGGAGGAAACATTCCCCCGATTTCCCATATCTTACACAGATTCCTTGCATTGAGCATGGGTATGTTCCCTATGCTTGGAACTAGTTTTCTCGTCCGCGAAACTTGTTTTGATGCATTGTGTTCTAGCATTATTTTATTATTTTTTAGGATTTCTAATATGAAAAAGAAAAAGAAAACAAATATTAATAAAATAGGATGGGAAATAAAAGAGTTATTAGTTTGGAAGCATTAATTTCGCCCTTGAACAAAGCTCTAAGTTTTGAGTCTTTGTCCCAACAGATTGGGTTTTTAGTATGGATTTAGGAAACTAAACCTTATTCATTAAGTCTTTACTCATTCAATTGGTTATTCTTCTAGTCACTATGGAGAGTTTGTTTATGCCTCCTATGTCACAAACTTATGTCATTTTTCATTATTGAGTCCATGCTACCCAAGTCACTTTTGTGTCATGCTTTTGTTCAAGGGAAGTTTTATCCTACATTGGCCACTCTTTGAAATTATTTAATTTTCTTGTCGGCCTTCCCATGTCAAGTACTTCTCAAATCCTAATCTCTCCTGAGATCCCAAATCTTTCCAAGTCAAGGAGGCTAAAATGATTGCAGAGGATCCTTCATCTACATTACATCAATAAAAAAAATTGAATTAACTTCAACCATTATTTAGAAGGGTACAAGACAAAAAGACAGGAGAGATTAGGATCTTCGTAGACCTCAGAAAGCTGAATGATGCATGTTTGCATGACCCATTCCCTACACCATTTACTGATGAAGTGTTAAATAATCTAGGAGGACAGGACGTATATTCTTTTACAGATGGATTTTCAGGATACCATCAGATCTAGATTGCCAAGGAAGATCGCCACAAGACCATATTTGCAACAGAATGGGGATCCTACCAATATACAGTGATGCCATTTGGCTTGAAGAATGCACCAACCATCTTTTCCAGGGTGGTGGTCGAAGCGTTTAAGGAGTTTTTACATAAATTTATGGAAGCATATTTTGATGATTGGACTATTTTTAGCATCTTGCATAATCATATTGAATGTTTAAGACTAATGTTGGATAAGTGCAGGCAGAGTCAGATTGCCTTAAACCTGAAGAAGTGCATCTTCTTTTCACCCTTTAGAGTGTTGCTAGGTCATATTGTGTGTAATCAAGGATTGTTGGTAGATCCATCCAAGATTTCCATTATAGTCGATCTACCCCTTCCCACTTCATTCAAACAGTTGCGCACTGCGCTGGGACACACTAGATACTACACGAATTTCATTAAGGGCTATGCATAGATTAAAACACCCATGGAGAAGCTTTTGAAGAAATATTATCAGTTTCATTGGATAGAAGAATCCTAGCAGAGTTTCAACACAGTGAAACAAAAAATGGTTACTGAGCCTATTCTGGTTTTTCCATATTGGAGTAAGGAGTTTCATGTGCATGTTGATGCATATTCCATTGCAATAGGAGTTGTGTTAGCACAACCGGGAGCTGGAGACATCGACCACCCATTAGCCTTTGCTAGTAGAAATCTATCAATAGTTGAGATTAATTACACCACCACTGAGAGAGAAGGGTTAGCCATGGTGTACTCATTGCAAAAGTTCTGCCACTACTTGTTGGGAGGACATTTTAAAATGTTTACTAATCACTCCGCGCTGAAATACTTAGTCAACAAGCTAGTGTTGGGGAGAAGAATATGTAGATGGCTTCTTCTATTTCAGGAATATGATTTTGAAATCGTGGTTAATCCAGGACGAATGAACAAAGGTCCTGACCACTTGTTGAGGTTGGAACATGGAGAAGAGCCTACTAGATGGGAGGATACACTGCCAGATGCACAATTGTTGGCCATTAGAAAAATCGATGATCAATTCGTAGAGATAGTCCAGTTCCTGTCAACAGGAGTGGGACCTATTGACTATACAATTATTCAGAAGAAACAACTGGTAGTACACGCTACAAAATTTTCACTTATAGCTGGACATCTATACAAGATGGGACCTGATGAGATATTAAGGAGGTGTGTTATGGAGGCAGAGAGACCGTTGATCCTCGTTGAAGCTCATGAAGGCATAATAGGAGGACACTACGCAGGGAAATCAACAATGCAGAATATTCTTAGGGCTGGCCTTTGGTGGCCTACTCTACACAAAGATGCTAAGGACTATTCTAGAGCCTGCGATGCATGTCAAAGAGTTCATAAACTATCCAGAAGAGATGAAATGCCTTTAGCACCACAACTAACCCTACACACATTTGAGAACTAGGCCATTGACTTTGTGGGACCTATAAACCCACCAGGGAAGCGCACATGAGCTAGATACATAATCACTGCGACTGAGTATTTGACCAAATGGGCAGAAGCAAGAGCAGTTAAGGATTGTAGTGCAACTACAACTGCCCGCTTCATATTTGATGATATCATAACCAGGTTTAGATGCCCAAAGATCCTTGTGAGCGATCAAGGCACACATTTCATCAATAAGATCATTGAAGCCTTGACTCAGGAATTTGAAGTTCACCATCAGAAGAGCACACCCTATCATCCACAAGAAAATGGGATAGTTGAAGCATTCAATAAAATATTGGAGACAACACTGACGAAGATATGCAGTGTGAACAGGGATGACTGGGATTTGAGAGTACCAACAATATTATGGGCCTATAGAACCACTTGCAAGAAACTGACCATGCAGACCCCCTTCAAATTGGTCTATGGTCCAGGAGAAGTTGTACCCATGGAATATTTGGTTCCTAGTTTGAGAATTGCCACCTTTACAGATATGGATGACACTATCATTGTGCAAGAGAGGATTGCACAGTTGGTTGAACTGAAAGAAGATAGATTTATTGCAGGATTTCACCAGCAGGTTCAGAAAGAAAGAGAGAAGGACTACCATGACAGACACATAAAAAAGAAGGCATTTAAGCAAGATGATTTGGTATTGGCATATGACAGTAAGTTCATGAAGCATCCAGGAAAGTTCAGAATGCATTGGCTTGGGCCATATGAGGTTTCCTATGTTACAGAAGGAGGAATTGCACAGTTGAAAACTTTGAATGGAGAATGGAAGGAGGGATTAGTGAATGGGAGCCAGTTGAAATTGTTTTGTGACAACCAGTTGCCTCACAGCTCTCAGTAAAAGAAAAAGGAAAAGGGTCTAGGTACCAGGTGCAGTTGAAACTGGGTACCATACATAGAAAAGATAGTCTGCACAAGGAAGGAAGGGAGGACTAGAGCTAGAAGCACATGCTGCACTACGTAGTATGAAGTCAAAGTGCATCATAAGGATCAGATCTGAAGTGCCTTGGGACGAGTCACATGTGAGTGTTGGGGGCCTGTTGGCCCTTGGATATGGAAGCAAGGAGAAGATTAAGGAAGAAAAGGAAAAACACAAACTGTGTGGAAAACACAGTGACTGATTGTTGTGGGGAAATTCTACCCTACGGACTAACAAGCTAGGGCTTAAACTTGCATGCAGATCATGACCCTTCAGAAATTACTTTTAACCTTCTACCCCAAACCTAAAACCCCTTTTCACATGCAAACATGGAAAGAACCAACTAACCTTTTTATCAGTGGTTGGTGTAGATCCTCCGTTGCGCTTTATCCCCTTGCTTCTGCTGCTCCTTCCAAAAAGCGATCCTGTAATCAAGACAAAACTACGCATGCATGCTATTGTTCTACTAGAGGGTTAGAGATTAAGCATAAATCAAATAAAACGTATAAGACTCGTGCATTTTGGACGGGAAAAGTATCTTTTTATTAATCTCAAGATGAATCAACTTACAATGATTATAGAGACCGGCCACCATTCCTTGATCCTGATCCTGGGCTCATCCTCTTCTTTGTCCTCCAACTGCTTTGCTTGAATTATGTTTAGGCTTAAGAAAATGCTAAAGGGTTGGGACAAATGGATTCGACAATTGGGCAGAGTTTCTTTGCTATCTTTTTCCTCCTCCAAATAGTACCCCTACCCCTTCTTTTATAGGCTAGAAGGAGCTAGGGTTTTGGACGAACTCTCGGCCATGCATGGCTGGGAGTTCCAGTTAACTGACCCAAAGCTTTTTGTCCCGTCGGCAACTTTCCTGTGTTTGTGCTTTGTTAGGTAAACGCGGCCTGTAGTGGGCCAGCTAGCATTCCAACGTGTGCAGTAGAAGGCCATCAAGCGTTCCAACGCGCCCAGTGATAGGTTAGGGTGCGGGTTGCTTAATTTAAGTGGTTTTTCAAGGTTTTATTCAGCATGGCTTTGGCAAGGAAGAGACATGAGTTGGCCTGATGCTAGGTAAGCCTGTGTGGTGCATTTTAGGGTTATAACACTGATATTGGTTTGAAGTGAGAAGAAGAGAAAAAAAGATGGTGCAAAGTAAGAGAAAGCAGGTTCTCAGATGAGGAGATCAAGGATGATAGATCAGCAAGGAAGACGGATCGTGGACAACTCAGCAAGTGAAAAAATCTACCGTTGGATGCTTTGGAGCACCGTGTGAGAAGGCAGGAAAGATAGGCTGGTGAAGCCCTGAAAATGCGAGTCAAGTTGACCTAGGGTTTTGGTATCTAGGTTTTTGACACTAGTTCTCGGCCTAAGGCTATCGGTGAGGTATTGTAATGTATAAATAAGAACCTAGATGATGAAAGAGGGTTGGTTCTAGTCTTGTTATCGGTGTGAGCGATTATTGTTGTGTGAGAGAGAAGTGATAGGTATAAGATATTTAGCTGGGTGCGGAGATCATTCCTTGTTACAGATGGTTTTGGTCACTCTGGTGATGTCTCTACAAGTGATGTATTCAGGCTCCCACAAGGACTTTTTTCCCGAGAAAGGTGACTATTGTCTTATTCCAAAAAGCACATTTTTAAGATGAGTTCACAGGCTACCTATGTTACAGTATGCAAAAATCCCTCATTCTCGTAGGCCACCCACACTTAAGGTGTGAATTGTTGCAGTCTGCTCTATAGGTAGGGTGCGAACCTATTTTTAAGCTTGAAGAAGAGAAGAGGTCATGAAGGTTCTAGAAGGGAATCTTCTAGAAAATGAGTTGGCATTTGCATGGATGGCATCCTACTGACTTCTCAGATTTGGTGGGATCATCCTCATCTATGTAACCATCCCTCCTTCTCCTATATATTGATAGGTTTCTCATGGAAAAGGTTAAGCAAGATTGAATGAAGAATTGGTGAAAGGATTGTGTGAAGAACTCTACTTGGACAGATGCTTGAAGACTCTATCTGGTCTATCAAGTTGTATTGGATCTTCTTCATGCAAATACAGAGCAAGTGTGTGTGTTGGAACCAAGGGTCACTGAAATGAAGCTTGCGAAATCAAGGCGATCCGGTTGTATCTTCTACTTTCATTTAATATAATACAGCAGCATGTCCCTTTCCCATAAAATCACTCTTATTTTATTGCATAACTCCTTGATCATATGCATAGGTTGACATTGAATATACTTTTCTATCTTCACTTTGGCTGGTTTGTGTTGTCTTGGACCTGATTTCACAAGAGCACCAGAGCAAAGCGGGAACAACAGAGACCTAAGGAAGCGATATAAAGGTATGTCACTCATTCCTTCTTAGTAGTAGATTCAATGATTGCAACTTAGGGAAAGAGCCGTGTCCTATCCTGTTTTGTTCTAGATCCAGGTGGATCTAGGGAGATCTGTTAGTGTCCGCACCTAACAATTTATCCGATAACAAAATTGGCGACTCCACTGGGGATACAACCCATTTTAGTGGTTTTTCTTGGCCATTTTCTCTTGACCTACCCTTTTTCATTGCCATCAATCTCTGAGTCTTGAGGATACCCTTACAGACTCCCTGGATCAAGAAGTTCCCTCAGAGGTTTTGTCTTTTTTCCAAAATTTTCTTGATTACAAACCTTCTCGCACTGCACCTTTCTATATCCTGCGAGAATAACTGAGGTTCGCACCCTATTGTTCAGTTCAGTGCGAACCTCTCGTACCCTGCCTATGTCTAGCCTGCGAGAATCCTTAATCCTCGCACTGTACTCCACTGCCAGCCTGCAAACTCACTTGTAAAATTTTGGATTAAGTATTTTGTGTCCTTAGATGCCCAGATGTGTTTGTGTGTCTAGGAAGAAATTTTCTAGCCAGTGATTGAATGTTTCTTGACTTCAAATCTTGCGAATGATTAATTTTTGGAAATCGAAAGCTCTGCTTGATCATTTTTTTTTCCTCAATTTTTACCTCTTGACCTTTTCTTAACAAGGGTATAATATCCGGTTTAGAAAACCGAGTGCTTGTTTGGTCGGGAGCCTTTGATTGGATTAAAAGTTGAGATTAATCGTCCTTTTCAATTGCTTATTACTTGGAAAATTGTTACCCATGTGCATTTGAAGAGACTGGTCTTGTCAGTTTGTTATTTTTGTCTTCATTGAAAGATCGAATTGGGCGTTTGTTGTGTATTTATTTTTCATTGGTTGCTTACTTTTTCTTAGTTCCATCCCTGTTGCTTGGTTTCTAATAAAAATTAAAGACATTTTCTTTTTTTTTAAGCAACTTTTTATTCAAAAATATTGGCATTCAAGTATTGAAAGAGACCGAATAGGAAATTTGCATTGTTCATGGTTGTTTGATATTACATTTCAGATAAGATCATACATCGTAGTTCACATTGTTCCAGAAAACTCATCATTCCCTCCTGTAAATAGGATTCATCAAACAAAAACTTGTATCATTCATTCCTATTTATGCATTGTTGGGTCAAAGCCTCACACAACATCGGTTTCATTTCCATCTCCTTTTGAGTAACAACAGCCTTTAATAATATTGCGCAATTCTAAAATTCAACTAGTAACTTTTTCTAGGGCTCTTTTACACCAACATTAGCTAGGCTAGAGCTTTGGAATAGGTAGTGAGACACACTCTCCAAAGCACAAAACACACAATAGTATCTTGTGATAAGGAGTGTCAAATTCCATTTGAAACATTTTGTCTTGGGAAGCCCTTCTCACACAAGGGTCAAACCTGAGGTCGCATTGAGAATGACAAAGTTACTCACCCTAATTTGTTGATATCAGTGTAGAGATTGCACGTATTATGGGGGTCACTTGAAGGTATACCCACAATGATGAGTGGAAGCCTCTCAAGCTGATTTCAGGCTAGATACCCTACCCTTGTGTATGGATCAGACTGTCGACAGTTCCCCCAGGTATCATTGTTGTTAGTGGTAACCTTAGTAGCCTATCTTCTTAGGGTCTTACACAAGGTGACTGTGAAGGGGTAAGTCTTCATGATACTTGGAATCGACGTTGGCCAGGCTCACTGGGGCTCCTTGGAGGGTATACCCACGATTGTGTGTGGGAGCTTGCACCAGGGTGTAAGTCCATTAAGCAGGTCGTCAACGTAACTTTTCCACCCTAGCCCAGCCCCTTCTTGTCTCGTCGTCGTGACGTTGGATTTCATCACCAACTAGTGACTTCAGAATTGGAAGGTATTGCTTGCTTGGTTTTGCTTCCTACACTTTACTAGCGTGTGTTGTTTGTTTACCCAAGTTGGCCATAGAATTTCTTTTGTAAAATTCTAACTCGATCACAATTGACCCTCCACGTTGTTCACATAGAATGCAAGGCCTACCTCCAGAAGATTTGGAAGGTTCTCAACCCTTGCCTACCAACTCACCGGAGGGCTATCCTCAACAGAGTGAAGTCCAAGATGTTGCCACTCCACGAGTGGAAAGAACTAACTCTTTAGAACAGTTCTGAATTACCAATTCTCGAGAGGACTTCTGACTTCCTCCCCACTCTGAGAGATGTATTGTTCAAGTGAATTCTTATAGAGATATAGTTGTTCAGTCTTCTGGATCACCAACTGGACCTTTCATAGGACCTGAGGGTCAAGATCCTTTTTGGACTTCTGGCATTTTTAGACGAGATCTCTTTGGCTCAAGAGCAGGCGTTGATATCACTGTCGCACCTAAGCTACCCAAAACATCTGATCCAGACGTAGTACCTTTTACTACTGCCTATTATTTTCCTGGTACAGACGCTCTGCTAGCTAACCACATCTTGACTATCCCTCTACAAATGGTCCATTACACAATGGTCCCAGATACTATGAGTCCTCACACTAGGATTACAACAGCTAGCCAAGCTCCCATTGGCACATTGCTTTCACCCAGATTCACCCCAACCCTTCCGCCCAGATATCATGCGTTGAATGCTTCTATTCCTGCTCCTACACAAATCACATCCAGGACACCTGGCATTTCCACTACTTCTGGGCACCATCTACTTCCTGGTTTTATTCGGACACTTCCTCGACCCCATTCCAGAGGACCTCTTCCATCCTCTATTGGAGGCACCAACCCTAGTGGCACCATCTCGTCTTTCACACCTAATTACCAGATTCCTGTTGGTGGACAATTTCACCAAGGAGGCCAAACCCAATCCCCTTTTGTAGGACAAATCCCAATAGGGACGCAACCCCTGATTGGAGGGAAACCCCCACCAACCCCACCCTATGGACAAAACATACCTCCATCCTTGGCCCAGTATTGGAATTATCTTATACAACATAATCCTCACTCGACTGGGGGGAAACAGCCTCAGGCTAGCTCTGTCATACCCCCTAGTACAGGCCAACCATATCTAGGCACGTCTAATCCTATTTGAGGCTTGAACGCTCAACCCCATGCCCCTGTTCAAGGGAACAACCCTATGAATTACTTGCCTCCACACCAACCACTGAATCTACCCGGATCTTCGTATTATATGCAAACTGCTTATGGTCCCACTGGTCTACCGACGGGACTCCCTCCCCAAAGTCACCAGTACCCACATGTGAATAGACAATTACCCTTCTTAGCCATGTTGGACCTCCCTGATCTGTCGAGGATTTTAAATGATCTGATTCGTCACTCTCCTCAATGGCTCGCCATACCGGCCAAACTACTATCTGACATCCCTAAATTCGATGGTAAATCGGGAGAGGACCCAAACAATCATGTAATGACTTTTCACCTTTGATTCTCATCCAACTCCTTGATGGATGACTCTATTCATTTACGCCTTTTTCAACGAACCCTCACATGTTCCGCCGCGAAGTGGTACATAGAATTACCACGAGGCTTCTTCACCGACTTCAAAACCCTCTCTATGGCTTTCCTCACCCACTACCAGTTACCGATATGCTATGAAATGGGAACTGAGATTTTGAGTTCTTTCAAACAAACCAAAGCCACTCATATCTCTGATCACATTCATGAGTGGTGACGAAGACGATGTCTCATGAAACTCAAACTTCCCGATCAGGTGCTGGCAGAGTGGTTCACGAAATCATTCGTGAACGACATCGCTCATGACATCGCCATGGGTGGAGTTGTCACAGAAGAACAAACAATCAATCATGCTCAATACCTCGAACTCGTTTATTCACAAACATGGACTCTTTATGACTTACTCCCTGATGCACCTCGTCCTTCTACTTTCTCTACTTCAACTACTCCTCCTACCTCTCATGCAGTTGACAGTGTGATTGGCACTTTCCATGCCCAACCTCATTTCGTCCAAACCTCTAGCAACAACCCCAAACCCATTTCTTCTAATGTTCAAAATGCTTTGTCTCCTACCCCTCCCACCAATAAGACTTCTGAGGTAAACTATGTTCAATCTACCCCCACCCGCAAAAATAAATCCAAAAAAGGAAAGGGTAAGAACAAGGAGGATAAAAATAATCCGCAATCTGAGAAAACCAAAACACCACCTATTGATGATAGGGATATGTACAAACCCCGATACCCTTGTCTTATCTGTGGTGATGATCACTACACTAAGGATTGTCCACAACGAGCCAAGGTTACTAAGTTCCTTCAAGGGACCAAGAAACCCCCCTCTTTAGCTGTATTGTCACAACCCTTCCCTTCTCAACAACAGGACCAATTGGTCATTCATGACCAACCTTCCCCCTCCAATACATCCTATGTCTTAATGTGTACAAGTGATTCAAAGAAAAATGACATCACACTTACCACTCGAGCCAAAGATTATTATTCCTCCAAAGAGAAGGTTGATGCAATACCTCCTTCGTTGGTTCAACCATCTCCCATGACTCCACCTACCAACGGTCCTCTTCATCTCGAATGACTGAGCCTAGATACAGTCCTTCGCCTTCCTCCAAAGGGTGTTGTTCGAAAATCGGCTTTCAATCCCCATGCACGTGCTGCCCAGAACTACACTATTGTTGAAGATCTGGCCCAAGCACCGTTCGTGATGTCATCCCTCGAAGTCCTTCAGAGTTGTCCTATACAACGGAAGGCACTGTTGAAAGCTATTAGTGGAATCAACCCCACATATACAAATTTAATAATTTTTGACTTGAAAGATCACTTTCCAAGGCCACCCCCTCAACTTGCATGCATTCCAAATCCAAGTTATTGTCTCTGACAAAAACATTTGTAGAACAGTCATTGATGAGGGTGCCTTGACGTGTGTCATGTCTATTACCTACTGGAAAGCCAACGAATCTCCTCCTTTGAATGAGTCCCACAACATGATCAAAGCCTTCAATGGCTATGGTTTTAAGCCTTACAGTGTAATCTTGTCGTTGCCTATTACGTTAGAAGGCAAAATGGTCAACGTTGAAGTGGAGGTCTTTGACGCTCCTCTCGATTACAACCTTCTACTTGGTCGTAGCTGGATTGATTCCATGCATGTAGTTGTATCCACTCTTTTTTGTGTTGTGCATTTCTCACATCAAGGAAAAGTCATTACCGTAGACCAATTGGCCTTCTTTCACTTTGATTCATGTACCAACAATGTACCTTTCATTGCAAAAACCCCCCGTGGATATGAAAATGTTGGTGTGGGTCTTCTTAAAGATTCCTCTTTAATGGGTACTTTCCCCATTCCACCACTTGATGTCCCACATCCGTTTTTCGCCTCGATCAACATGATATCTACCTCTGTTCATGGAACCCCTGAGCCTTACGACCCGTGGATGGTACCCAACCCTGACGATCATCTTCGTTATGGCAACGAAATTCCTTTGAGTCCGGTCGAATCCGCTTATCAAGTTATTCAATCGGCAACCCCCTCTCTTGGTGATTTATATCTAGATCCATTCCGCATCATTTTTCCTACAGATGAGATGATTATGTCTGTTATGTCCATGGAAGATACCCCTTGGGATGATGGACATCATCATTCCATCCTTTTCCTAGAACAACACACCATCGAGGGTTACCAACGACTCTTGACCCCGTCGACCATTGTCATCATTTCTACTATTCCCAAGTCTACACACGATATGTTATACGAAGGGAACTTAAGTAATATCTCACTCACCATCCCCCTCGACATATCCATAAAACCTAGAATTGTCGAAAATGTGCATATCGGAGCTTCGTGCTCCCATGACGAAGTTGTCACATACAAGTCTCTTTTCCAAGAATTTCGTGACATCTTCACATGGAGCTATGAAGAAATGTCGGGGATTGACCCCGACATCGTGGTGCATGATATTAAGACATACCCGGGTGCTAAACCCGTCCGTCAATGACTTCGTTTGGTCCACCCACGTAAAGCAACCTCCATCAAGCTTGAAGTTGAGAAACTTCTCAAAGCTGGCTTTATTTACCCTATGAATCTAACTAACTGGGTTTCCAATCTTGTTCGGATTGACAAGAAGCAAGGACAATCCACGTGTGCATTGATTATAGGGACATTAACAAAGCTTGTCCTAAAGACAACTTTCCTACCCCCTTCGTTGACTAGATCGTCGACGATTGTGCCGGAAGTTAAATCTTCTCTCTGATGGATGGTTTCTCCGGATATAATTAAATCAATATCATTCCTACGGACCAACATAAGACCGCTTTTATTTGTCCTTGGGGAACTTTCGCCTACCGAAAACTTCCATTCAGTTTAAAGAATGCCAACGCGAATTTTCAACGTGCTATGTCTTACGCCTTTCACGATATAAAGCACACCATGCAACCATATCTATATGAATTACCTGCTCATTCCATGTGCTCTATAGATCACCAATACACCTCCGCGCCATTTTCCTTCAATGTCGGTTTTACCATATACGCTTGAATCCCCACAAATGTGTTTTTTGCGTAGAATCCGGCCGACTTCTGGGCTTTATCGTTTCACATCAAGGGATCCGGGTAGATCGTTTGAAGGTCGAGGCAATTCTCAATCTTCCTCCTCCTTCCTCACTTTGCTAGTTACAAAGTTTGCAAGGGAAGGCAAACTTTCTCCATCGTTTCATCCCGAACTATGCTGAGCTAACTCTTGGATTTACGCGACTGCTCAAGAAAGGTTCTGAGTTCATATGGGATACCACTGCCAACGAAGATTTTGAAGCTTTGAAACTGTCTTTGACACATACCCTGCTACTCTTCCCACCTGATTACAGTCGGAATTATTTCTTTTACCTCGCAGCCTCGGACTATACCATCACTATGGTTCTCATCCAGGAGGATGATTCTCATGATGAACATGTCATCTATTACTTGAGTTGGAGTCTCACGACTACCGAAACCAAGTATTTACATGTTGAAAAACTGGCCTTGGCAGTCATCCAAGAAGTTCAACGTTTCCAGCACTATATCCTGTCTCGCAAAACTCCAGTAATTTCTAACTGCAACCCTATGAAACACATTCTTACACGCTAATTGCTAGGGGGAAAATACTCCAAATGGATCATAATACTCCAGGAGTTTGACTTAGAATTTGAACACGCTAAGTCCAAGAAATCCTTGGTGTTTTCCGAGTTGATACGCAACCTTCCCTGCTCTGAGACGAAAAATGTAGCAGCAGATTCATTACCCAATGAATCCCTTTTCCTGATTAGTTTCGATGACCTTTGGTACAAAGATATCATCATATATCTCCAAACCCAGAATTTCCGGCCCAATTTGTCTAGCACTGACCGTTATCGAATACACTACCAAGCCTGCCAGTATATTATCCTCGGTGATACTCTTTATTGTTGTGGGATTGACTCCATTTTTTGATGTTGCCTCACATATGACAAAGCTGAGAAAGCCCTCAATGACTGCCATTTTGGAGCCTGCTTGTGGTGGTCACATGTCTGGGTATGCTACTGCCTAGAAGATCTTACGAGCAGGGTATTTTTGGGCTTCTTTATTCAACGATTGTATAATTGTCGTCCAAAAATGCCACGCTTGCCAAACCTACAACAATAAAATACGATCATGCCCTGCTCCTCTACACCCTCTGGTCTCCGTTGGTCCTTTTGTGAAATGGGGTATCGATTTCATGACATGTCACCCTCACTCGACCGAGGGGCATGGATATATTATTGTAGCCATAGATTATTTTACAAAATGGGCCGAGGCGATGCCAACATTTGACAATACCGGAAGGATTGCAACATTATTTATATTCAATCACATCATTGCTCGGTTTGGTGTTCCTCAAGCTATTGTTACTAACCACGGTAGCCACTTTAGAATCTTCATGATGTCCAAACTCACTGAAAAGTTGGGTCTTCGCCATGAAAACTCAACACCCTATTACCCACAAGCCAACGACCAAATTGAAGCAATAAACAAAATCCTCATTACCATGCTTCGACGAATGATAGGGATTCACAAAACGAGTTGGCACACGATGTTGTTTTCAGCATTGTGGGCTTATCGTACATCCGTTAAGTCTTCTACCGGGTTTACACCATTCCAGTTAGTCTATGGTCGAGAAGCCATCTTACCGATTGAATGTGAGATACCCTCCCTAAAACTAGCCATCAAACTTCTCCCAAACACTTTTGTCGAAGAAGAACGTCTGTTGTATCTCATGCAATTAGACGAAACCTGTCGCGATGCCACCCTAGTTATATAAGCCTAGAAGAAACGCATCAAAGCCCAATACAACAAACATGTCAAGCCACGTGTTTTCTACGAAGGTGATCTGGTTCTCCTCTACGAACAAGATCGGGATATGCTAGGAGCTGGAAAATTTGAAGCTATGTGGCGAGGTCCTTATATCGTCAGATGAGTTTTCGAAAAAGGAGCTCATGAGTTAGTGGACTATGACGGTATCTCTTTGAGTGAACCCATAAATGGGTTATACTTAAAGAAGTACTATGCTTAAGACCACCTGTGCATGAGTGCTTGTATTTTATTGTATCATACTTTTTGTGTGTTTTTTCATTATTTGGGTCTCTGCCCGCGACCACTTATCTTGCGTTGTGCTTGGTTTCTAAATGTCAAAGTTTTCGTCACCCCACATTGGCTTCGCCGATGGCGCTAGCCATAGTACTCGGAACCTTGCTTCTACTGCATGGGCAATTTACACTCCTACGAGAGAACTTATCAGTCTATCAGGTGTGTGCCTCGATCGTGCGACCAACAATATTGCAAAATATAGCACCGTCATCGAATTGTTGATTGATGCTATTTCTCTTGGTATTCACCACCTGGTTATACGACTCGATTCACAGCTAGTAGTACTACAGTTAAGTAACATCTATGCTATCTGAAGTCCTACTTTATTACGGGTATATTTACGAATTCTCCTCTTGTAACATTATTTTGATTATATCGAATATCAGCACATTCCTAGATGTCTAAATACATTGACTAATGCATTAGCTAACTATGTGTTAGACAGACATTTGGGACATTCATAAACCAATCACACATCACATGTTTAACACAACACAAAATAAGTCGGTAGAATCCGTATGTATGCATATAATGAGAAAAAAATTTTACAAAAATTTTTTGTCCAAGGATCAAAATCTCAAAATACGAAACCCATAGCTTCTACAAAGTAGTGTCATGGATGACGCTCAAGATAACACACAATTGTTCGGGCCACCCTACAAAGTAGTCGACTGATAGAATCGGACACACCCATAGTATGGCGCTGATAACATCTTGGGATCTCCCCAATAGCAATATCTGGAATGTCCGTGGTCAACCCCTCCAAGTTCTGCTCCACTGCCTCGTAGTCTTCGACATCCCATCTTGCCACTGGAGCCGCTTCTCCTTGTCGTTGAATGGGATATGTTCCTTGAGGTCGATATGGCCCCACATCTGTGTCATCAAAAAGCGATTTTTTGATTAGTTCTTGGATAAACATAAAAACATTTCATATGATAAAATTTACAAAAAAAATTAAAAATAACAAAATGTGTACTTCTTACCCAAGTCACCCCACTGAGCATCCTCAGGCAGGGCCAAATCCAGATACCCTCGAAACTCCAAACCAGCATATGCATAGTCGTCAATCATCAGCATATGGGGCCTCAACCAGTCAAAAAATGAATCATTATACTTGATTATGGGCCCTGCTACGTGTCGAGCCATGAGGTTGCACCACCTCAGCATCCTGGGATCCTGTGGAGCCGGTAAACCCCAATCAACCTGTAGTCATAGCAGTGGGACCCTCTCGAAGAAAAATGACACCAAAAGTGATCCATACCCAAACTGCTTCAAGTCACCCTTTCTGCACTTCATCAATTGTCTCTTCATACCGCGGAGAACTACATTCGACCAGTTGAAGACCCGAGGCTTTGTGCACTCTATGGTGTATTGGAAATAGCTCTAGAGAGCCATGTGTGGAGCCGTGCTCCCAGTCATGCGTGCAATAGTGAACAAGATGGTCTGTAGGGTCAAATACTGGACCCCCCAAATGGAAACCTTACCCTTTCTCCTCTCTGCGTCGGGAACACAATACTGGCGACAATGCTCACTCATAGGGAGTCCGCTACCTATGCCTCCGGTCAAAGTAGCATGGTATCCATGCCTTGACAACCCCATTAGAAAATAAATATCCTCGATATCTAGGGTCAACATATGGACTCCCACATGAAATAACTGTTGGTCCACGTCCCACATGTGGACCAAGTATTCCAACAACCTGAGTTGGGCTCTCATGCCCGGAATCCCGAAGAATTTCAATAGCCCACAGTCCCAGAGGGAAGCGACTGTACCCGGGTCATTCCTGACAATAGCATCATTCTCCTCATGTTCCCTTTCTCTCCATTCTAGCATTGTCATGGTCAAACACCTACAAAAGAGCCATGAGAGGGGAGTCATCAACTTGTTTTAAACTCTTGCATATTTTTTATTGAGCAAAACCAAACTTTGAAATCCATTTTTCGGCCCCCGCAGGTGGCCCTTTTGCACAGTGCGAGATTCTCACAGGTGCCCTGAAGGCCACCTGCGAGAATCCTAGATTCTCGCAGGTCCCGCAAGGCCCACCTGCAAGAATGCTTGAGCGCATGGTGTGACCATAAAATGGACTTAAAACCCTAAAAATTGCCAATAAAAACTAAAAATAAACCATGGAAAAGTTGAAAGATCAAGAGCTTACCTTGTTGGCTGAAACGGTTCGCCGAATGATCGCTTGTGCCTCCCACAATCGAGCAAAGAAATTTGGGGTAAAATGAGGTATGTTGGACAAGTTTTTGGCAAAATCACAATGAAATGGTAAAAATCCCTTTTTACCCATATTTATTCACTTTTTACCATTTTTGTTGATTTTTTATATTATTTTGTCTATAAAACCTAATGCCCTAATAGTCTTATGAGTGTGGTTTTTCGCAAATCTAGAAACTCCGAAGTCCGAATGAGGGGGTACAGGTGTTTTTTTCTTTTTGTCACATGTACGACTACTTTTTAGGGTTTTAGAAAAACCTCGAGCTCAGTCTTTGTTCATTCTCGTGCTCGAAAATATATGAGAATGTAATCGAGTATACTTTTTCTCGTCTTTTCGTACTCGTTATGGTAACACGAAAATGACAAACGTTAAGGAGTATCCTTTAAGCTCTTTTCACATTCCATAAAAACGAAAGGATGGTCGAGTGATCTTGTTCTTTTCATGCTCGTTAAAGTATTTGAAAAAACATTCGACGGGCGATAGTTTATCACTTTTTCAGTCTCGTCAAACTCTTTTACGAAAAAGGAACTGGGAGAGTTCTTTTTCAGTGTTTTTCAGACTCTCAAAACATGAAAAACCTCTGAGTTTTCTATCCTTGGACTCGTTAAACAAACATCGAAAGACCCACAATGGGACCGAACCACTCCTTCCTGGGGTTCGTTAAACATACTCTGAGGGACTTATTTGAAGGATGAGCTTACATCGACAAGCATATGTTATCCTCCTCAAGCTTTTGTAAAAATAAAGAGGTACTCACCAGAAATGGTGTGGGAAATTTTGGGAAAGGGATGTGTTTTCGTATTCATATTAATGGCAGTAAGCGTCGCACTTGAACATGACACCCCCTATTCGTCGTTTGAATCCGGGTTGTGAAATCCATTTGTTTCTCATTTGACTTGCTACAAGGTCATATAGTCGTCTTTGATTCAGTGCTACCAAGTCCTTGATCATGTCGTTCATATGTTCAAGAGAAGTTCACATGAGCCCTCTACTGAGTCAGCCATCTGCAGTTTTCCATTCTTACTATGTCGGCCTTCCCTATGTCCGTTTTGACCCGTATTCATACTTTGTTTCATCCTCAAAATATGTTACTTATTTCATGTCATTGATGGGGGATACATCAAGGCCGTCCTGTGACAAGTCTTATTTCGTCGAATCTGACTCATTATCCGGAAATGAGACTTAGAAATCATTTAGTACCTTGGAACCTGCATGCCTTAATGGCAGGTCTTTTCGATTTCGATAGGGGTTTCACATCATTGATCCTTGATCGAGAGATTCTTCCGAGTGCTCAACTTCAGCCCATGCATTCGCATTCGTTTGGATTGTACTTTGGTACCTTGGGAGCCATTGACATCAATGATGATTTCCCTCGCACTTGTTAATGGTTTTCATCAATGACCGGTAATCAAGTGGTTTCTACCATGTTTGACTTCAGCACATGTAATCACATGGTTAGATTCGTACTTTCAGGTGACAGGATTGAAGACATTGGGTCTCATCTTTTTGGTCCAATCTGCGATGGAGTATGTATGATTTGTATCGGCACATAGATCCACTTTGTATGTCATGTCGCTATGTTGTCTTAATTCAAGTCTTCTCGCATTGATCCACAGTGTATTCCTGGTGGCTATGCAGCATTTTGACAGCATGGATCCATGGTGTATGATTGGTGGCCATGACCTACATCTATGATTCCATTCATTTATGATCTGAGCATGGGAATGCCTACCTCAGAACTGGTATTATATTCTGCAGATGCTTGGTTGTTTACAGGTTTCCGATAGGTGCGCTCCTGGTTTCTGACACACACACACAGCTTACAAAGTAGTTCGGTTGTCACGGATTTCAACCTCATACTTTGGGGGGCATTCTGTTACACATGGTTTTGGTCACTCTGGTGATGTCTCTACAATTGATGTATTCAGGCTCCCACAAGGACTTTTTGCCTGAGAAAGGTGACTGTTGTCTTCTTCCAAAAAACACATTTTTAAGATGAGTTCGCAGGCTGCCTATGTTATAGGATACGAAAATCCCTCATTCTCGTAGACCACCCACACTTAGGGTGAAAATTTTTCACAGTCTGCTCTATAGGTAGGGTGCGAACCTATTTTTAAGCTTGAAGAAGAGAAGAGGTCACGAAGGTTCTAGAAGGGAATATTCTAGAAAATGAGTTGGCATTCACATGGTTGGCATCCTACTGAATTCTCAGATTTGGTGGGATCATTCTCATCCATGTAACCATCCCTCCTTATCCTATATATTGATAGGTTTCTCATGGAAAAGGTTAAGCAAGATTGAATGAAGAATTGGTGAAAGGATTGTGTGAAGAACTCTGCTTGGACAGAAGCTTGAAGACTCTATCTGGTCTATCAAGTTGTATTAGATCTTCTTCATGCAAATACAGAGCAAGTGTGTGTGTTGGAACCAAGGGTCACTGAAAGGAAGCTTGCGACATCAAGGCGATCCATTTGTATCTTCTACTTTCATTTAATATAATACATCGGCATTTCCCTTTCCCATAAAATAACTCTTATTTTATTGCATAAATCCTTGATCATATGCATAGGTTGACATTGAATATACTTTTCTATCTTCACTTTGGTTGGTTTGTCTTGTCTTGGACTTGATTTCACAAGAGAAACGGAGTGAAGCGGGAACAACAGAGACCTAAGGAAGCAATATAAAGGTATGTCACTCATTCATTCTTAGTAGTAGATTCAATGATTGCAACTTAGGGAAATAGTCGTGTCATGTCCTGTTTTGTTCTAGATCCAGGTGGATCTAGGGAGATCTATTAGTGTCTGCACCTACCAATTTATCTAATAACATTCCTGCAGCTGGGTGCGCAGGAAGGGGAGAGACAAAGAGGAGAAGAAATAATATCTTCTAGCTAAGAGCATAGACAAGAAATGTATGCTTCATCTTAATATATTATAAATCATAGTTCTGTCAACATAGCCCTGGAGAGAGGGTGAACCACATATATCTTGTGTTGTGTGTGATTGTTGCTTTGTTCTTTTCCATTTGATATATTGCTATTGCATTATTGTGTTAGATCTGATAGATAGTTGTGCAGAGTAGATATGAGATGGTAGTGATATATAAATGTTGTATTGTTCTTGTATTGGATCCACTTGATATCCCCTTTGGTTGTAGACATGTTTGTCCTGCAAACCCCTCATAGCTACTTCAGGTGAGACTGCATCTTATTTGCAGGTGTTGTCGAAAGGGCCAGTAGTTAGGGATTTTTGGTGCACTCTTGGAGTTGAACCCTGGGTCTGCCCCTATGCCAATAGTCACAGAGTAGCTCAGTGTCTAAGAAAATGAATGGGCGCTCCCCTCCTTGAGAGCCCCGTCAAAAAGTATGCATCGTCAATCTCAATATCAAGCATATGCAGTCCTATTCAAAATGTTTTTTCACCATCATCCCATAGACCGATGAAGTATTCAAGCAATAACACTTCTTTCCTCATGGTTTGAAGTTTAAAGTACTTGAGCAAGCCACAATTGCGTAAGTTAGGCCTCGCTTGAGGGTCTTGAAGAGAAGTGATGTCATCAAACTCATGCTCGCGTTCTTTCCACTCAATCATGGTTAGTTATGAATGAAACCTACAAACATGTCAATTAATCATCATTAGCTAAATCCTCAATGAAATAAATTTCCTCTTTTTAGCCTAAAAATAAATAAAAAAATTAAGTTTTGCACCAATCTCTCACTCAAAGAAGCAAACAGAGCTCTAGTGCACCCTCAACGCACACATTGGGGCATTGAAATCAATATTGATGCTCCCCTTGATGCCTTGAGGGAGCGCTGATCTAGTTCGACGCTCTAGGGCTTCACAAGGAGCCTAAGAACCTAAACTAAAGGCTCACATGCATTAAAAATACATGAAAAAGAATTAGGAGGAGGAAAAAACCAACCTGATCCAGACAATTTTGAAAACGATCGCCCACAACCTCTGCAATCAACACTCGAAAAAATGCTCCAAAAGAGGTAAAAACTCAAAGGGGAGAAGAAAACAGTAAAAACAAAGGTAAAAAATAGTTTTTCCCTAATTTGATATTTGTTTGGGTCATTTCTCCTTATTATAAAGTCAACTTTTGGGTTTTTTATCATTTTTTTGAGAAATTACTAATGTCTCGTACCCAGAGCAACTTGATTTTACAGGAATTTGAGTAGAGTCTTTTGGTGACCTTGTAAAGCCAATGAGCTTAGTCTTTGTTCTTTCTCATGATAAAAAATACATGAGAATGTAATCAAGTATACTTTTATCACTTTTTCGGACTTGTAAAGGCTATATGAAAAAGGAACTCCCTAGAGTCTCCTTTAAGCTCTTTTTAGACTCTCTAAACATGAAAATATTGTCGAGTGATCTTGCTTCCTTTCACATTCATGAAAAGGTTCGAAAGGGTGTCTTCTGAGTAACAGTTTATCTCTTTTTCGGACCTCAGAGACAAAAATTATGAAAAAGGACAACCCTGGAGTTGCATTTAATTTCTTTTCAAACTCTCTAAACATGAAAAAACACTGATTTTTCCTTTTCTGCACTCGCTAAACCACACATTGAAGGGCCCATATGGGGATGAACCCTTACTTCTTGTAGTTAGTTAAACAAAGGAAGAGTAACTTCCCGAAGGTGAGTTATATCGAGCATGTGTTATCTTCCTCGAGATTGTTAAATTAAAAATAGGTACTCATCTATCTGGATGGGGGGGGGGAATTGAAGGAATTGGGACAGGTTTTCTTGTAAAATTTTGTAAACAGCTCTTACAGTCTCCCTTGAACACGACACTTGTTTTAACATCCACACTAAACACTTGGATAATCCACTAAACCTCTGCACTTAACCAATCCTATAAGTCTTTCCATTCCTTTGAGCCATCCAAAGAATGCCTCAACACTCGCTGCATTATGTTTTTGTCTTCTCTGAGTTTATGCTTCCAAGTCTCACGTCGTGCCTCAGTGTTCAAGGGAAGTTTCTACCTCAAGAGTCAACCATCTATAAAATTACCAGTTTCAGTCTGTTTTCATCTGCTATATCTTATCACTTTCCTGTGTCAGTTTCGTGTCGATGATGGGGGATACATCAGGGCCCTCCTTCAATGAGTCTTTTCCTGTTGACTTCAACACATCATCCAGGAATTAGACTTAGAAACCAGTTATTACCTTGGGACCTGCATGCCTCAATGGTAGGCCTCCTCACTTCCAAAAGTTGGTTTACATCATTGAACTCTAATTGGATGATTCCACGAATGTTCAACCTCAACTCATTGTTTCACATTCATTGGAGTGTACTAGGGTACCTTGGGATTCATTAATATCATTGGTGATTTCCCTCACACTTGTTAATGGTTTACCTCAGTGACCGATAATCAAGTGGTTTCTACCATGTTTGAAATCAAAACATCTATTCACATGGCTAGATTCATACCACATCAGGAGTGGGATGAATACCCTGGTTTGAGCATTCATTTTGTTATTTGCTTTGCTCAGGTTGCAAAGGAAGTCATTTGAGCATGTTGATACTTATGTTGTCACATAGATCTATGTTGTATTGGTCTGTGGCTATGTTTTATCATCTTGTATCTCCACTGTGTATTTTGCGTGGCTACGATTAGTTCATGTCATAGAAGTATGGATCCACATTGTATCTCTCATGGCCATACCCTTAGTCAAATATCATCATGGATCCACAGTGTATTTATTGGCGGCCATACTTTGTGTAACATCCTCCTCGTTATGACAACGGCTCTTTAACAGGTGATTTTTTTTTTTTAAACTGTGTGCGCGCGTGTAAAAAGGAAACATACACACTTGACTCTACGTCGCCACCCGATGACTAACAAGACGCAACCACGATGATCACAACAAGAGAACACAAGGCGCACAACAAGTAACTGCAAGCATATAAACGACATAGACATAAGGAAGAATCCATAACAATAGATTTTACTATTTCTGCACAGGAAAGTAGGGCGTTTAATCTTAGTCCTCTGCTCCAGAGAGAGAGAAGGTCAGATAGGCTCCTGGCCGACTGCTCAGGCAGAAACTAGTAACCCGACTACGAACAAGATGCAAGCGAGACGAACACATCAAGATGACATATGACATACCATAGTAACAACAAGCAATAAACGCCCCTAGACATAAGGCGTACAACTAGCAACTGTAAGAAGAAAACGACACCAGGTGTTATGTACAGTACAGTCACAGATGGAAGAATCCAACAGTAGAGTTTACTATTTCTACACAGAAAAGCAGGGCATTTAATCTTAGTCCTCTGCTCCGGAGAGAGAGAAGGTCAAATAGGCTCCTGGCCGACTGCTCAGGCAGAAACTAGTAATCTCTGTCAGGTGTGCTGCAAGAGTGGAAACCCTACCTTTAAAGGGCCCGAGACTCTTGATACGGCACTGGATTCTTTACACAGAAAAATCACACACACAGACATATATGCTAAGGCTACATGGAGGTGTCTATACGCCGCCCGACACAAGCAGACCAAGCAAACGCTACATCAAAAACACAATACCATCGCTACACGATCACATCCAACAACATCACACGAATTCCACGGTGCAAGAAAATTTGATTGCAAAATCCGATCATAAAACGACATAAGTGCGAGCGCAAGAAATTAACCTTATTTTAATTTAAGATGCAATGGTAATCCCCCTATTACCAAATCTTAATGACTTAGCGTGCTTAGTTTAGGACCTTATATTTATCTACTACTAATGATAATTAGTTCCATCATCCCTGCCATAAAATGTCAACCATTTTCACTTTGCAATGCAAGGACTAACCCCATGACCATCACGTCACCACTGATGATTTACTTATATCAACTACATTAACCTTACCATAAATAATGACAATATTAACCTTAACCATTCCATAACCATTTGGATTAATATTAAGCGATTCATACCTAATCGTTACCATTAATCTATACATGATCATTACCCTTAATCATGACATAATCATTACATAGTCCTTACATCATCCTTACCGTTAACCATTTTTCATTCCATTATATTATTTCGATAATTACTTTGACATTGTTACCTTATGAAGCCATGATTATTTAACAATACTACCATTCACACCATATTACTTTCACTAATATCACTTTAACCATTATTACAAATACATCAATATCACTTTATCCATTATTACCATTAAAACAATAAAACTAGGCAGCGGTAATAAAACCACTTACTTCCAATAGAATAAAACAATGTCAATGCTTCATGCAAGGAAAAAGCAGAACTTTTCCAAAACAATAGCACAACTAGATAGCTGTAGTAAAATATGTGATAACGTATGTGTGTTAGAAGACAGTTGTAATAAAGGCACAACTATTCCAATAGTAACAACATATTTGGCAATGATGATTACATATATATGTATTGACATTGATTACATATATATTTGACAATGATATATATGTATTTATGGTGCTCTGGTAACTATTGTTATAAGCGAACTCTACTAGAGGCAAGAATTCCTCCCAATGTTTTTGTTGGTCCATCACGTACATGCGCAACATGTCTTCCAAGGTTTGGTTTGTACGTTCTGTCTATCCGTCCGTCTCTAGGTGATACGCAGTACTAAAGTTAAGTTGGGTTCCCAAGGCCTCTTGGAAACTCGTCCAAAATTGTCCAGTAAACACCGATCCTCGATCGGATATAATCTTTTTAGGCACGCCATGCAGCCTCACAATCTCACTGATGAAAACTCTCGCTATGTCAGGTGCCTGATACGTCGTAAGCACAGGAATAAAGTGAGCACTCTTCGTCAAAGTGTCTACTACTACAAAAATCGAGTCGTGTCTCCTTGTCGTCAGTGGCAATCCAACAATAAAATCCATCGAAATAACTTCCCATTTCGATTCCGGAATGGCATGTGGTTGAAGTAATCCTGCCGAGTGTCTATGTTCAGCCTTTACCTGCTAACACTCGAGACATCTAGCCACAAAGTTGACTATGTCGGCCTTCATTCCCTTCGAGAAGAATAAGGTTTTAAGGTCTGCCCTCATCTTCATGACTCCTGGGTGAGCCATGTAAACTTCTCTATGAGCCTCGCTCAGGATCAACATCCTCAACTTGTCATTTGGTGGTACGTAAATCTGACCTCCAAACCTCAATAACCCATCGCTATCAAAAGAAAATCCCTCATATCGTGGTACCATCATTGTGTTTTGTCCGATAAAATCCTTGACTTCCTTGTACCAGTCATCGACACGCTGTAAAGTGAGAATCGTCTCACGTAGATTCGTCTGAAGAGGCAACATTGAAAAGATGCGTGGCCTCTGACTCAAAGCATCCACCACTCGGTTCACTGTTCCCTTTATGTAAGTAATCTCGAAGTCATACTCGCTAAGCAATTCCGACCAACGCCGTTGTCGCACGTTTAGGTCGCTTTGCGTAAAAATGTGTTGTAGTCCACAATGATCAGTCCTTAATTCAAATTTTTGCCCAACAAGGTAGTGTCTCCAAACCTTCAATGCATAAATGATGGCTAATAACTCCAAATCATGCATCGCGTAATTCTCCTCATGCCTTCTTAGTTTTCTCGAAATGTAAGCAATCACTCGTCCGTCTTGCATCAAGACTCTGCCTAAACATTCCTTGGATGCATCAGTGCATACCAAGAATTCTGTGTCCATGTCAGGGACCTTTAGTATCGGTGTTGTGGTCAACAACTCTTTAAGCCTTCGAAATGCTTCCACGCATTTCTCGGTCCAAACAAACTTCTTGTTTTTCTTCTGCAATTCCGTGATCGGATTTTCTATCTTCGAAAATCCCTCGACAAACTGTCGATAGTATCCAACCAAACCCATGAAACTACGCACTTCTGTGACATTCGTCGGTGCAGGCCATTCCATAATAGCCTCAACCTTGGCTGGATCCATAGCGATACCTTCACCGGAGATGACATGCCCTAAGTAGTGAATCCTCTATTGATAAAAAGAGCATTTGGACAACTTCCCATATAATTTGTGTTCTCGTAAACATTGTAGTACCAAGTGCAAGTGCTCGTCATGCTCCTCCGTCGTCCGAGAGTAGATCAAAATATCGTCGATGAATACTTGGATGAACTTGTCCAAGTACTCGCGGAACACCCCGTTCATCAAACTCATGAATACCCCTGGGGCGTTTGTCAGTCCAAAAGGTAACACAGTAAACTCGTAATGTCCAAATCCCATCTTAAAAGGGTCTTAGGGACATCATCCTCCTTGATCCATAACTGGTGATACCCTGATCGCAAATCGATCTTGGAGAACACCGTCGCACCCTTCATTTGATCGAACAGATCATCAATTATTGGTAAAGGATACTGATTTTTTATCGTAGCCTTGTTCAGTTGACAGTAGTCAATGCAAAGCCTCCACGATCCGTCCTTCTTCCATATGAAAATAATTGGTGCACCCCATGGTGACACACTAGGGCGTATCAGTCCCAGTTCCAGCAACTCCTTCAGTTGCATTTTCAACTCTTGCAACTCCAGGGTCGACATCCGATAAGGTGTTCTTGCTATCGGTTCAGTCCCCGGTTTCAGGTCTATAGTAAACTCCAATTCTCTCTCCAGCGGCATCCCAGGTAACTCCTCTGGAAATACGTCCGCAAACTCCTTCACCACCGGAAGGTGTTCTAGACCTTCCGCTACTCCCTTTTCGTTTAGCGCGAGGATCACATAAAGCTTGCACCCCTTGCGCATACTCTTCCATAACTGTAAGGAAGAGATGAACCTCAAGGATACTCCCTGGTTCCATCCTACGATCACACGTCTCTGTCCTTCATCATCGACCAAGCTCAACCGTTTCATCTTACAGTTGAGTATCGCCTCATGTGATTCCAACCAATCCATACCAATCACGACATCGTAAGAGCCTAAGATCGTGACGTACAAGTTGACCCTTGTGACAAACTCTCCCAGGTTAAGGGCACAGCTCGTAACCTTTCCTCCAACCTTCTGTTTGGCTCCAGAAGCCATCTCTACGAAGCTAAACTCATCCTGTTCGACTGCCTTTACCTTGATCCTTTTTAGCGCTGCACCAGAAATGAAACTCTCAGTAGCACCTAGGTCTACCAAAATACTAAGGGTCTGGTCAGCGACAGTACCTATCGTCTCGAGCACAGTCGACTGGTGCTCTGCCTGCCGGTTATTCACCGCTGCGTGAATCCGATGGGCCTTGCCCATATCTCCCACTGTAGTGGGTCTGACTGATCCGAACGCTCTGGTCCTCTCCACAGGACAGTCACGCTGGTAGTGTGGCTCCCCACACGTCCAACACCCCTTCTTCGACCCAGTAGTCCTAGTACTTGAAGTAGAAGATGACGGCCCACCAGCCTGGAACGTCGGTCTGTTCTACTGAACCTGTCTAAACCGCTGCTGCTGTGGGCGATGTTGTTGCTGGTGCTGTGGTCCTCGATAAGGTGTCTGCTGCTGAGGCGAAGGTTGTCGAGGTGTAGCAAAAGTGGATCCCCTCTGGAAGCCACGATGTCCCGGCGTATGTCTTGCTGGTGTCTGATGCTGCGGCGTACCAGATGAACCCTACCCTGCGGGTCTTGCTGGAGTCCTGGTTTGACCCCCACTGATAAGCTCCTCCTCTGCTATGAGGGCCTTTTGGACAGCGTCGTGCAAGGTTTGAGGCATCAAGATCCTAACCTTTGCACGCAGGCTTCTGTTAAGGCCAAACATGAACTGGTTGACCTTGAGTTTCTCTGTGTTAAGGTGCGGAGCATACCGGAGCAGCTCCATGAAACGTGCCTTGTACTCGGGCACCGTACGACCTCCCTGTCGTAATGCATTGAACTCATTGAGCTGACGCTCAATGAATTCCTCTGAAAGGTACCTCTCTCAGAACCATTCCTCGAACAGTTCCCATGACACGTCTTCAACGGCCATGTTCAGCTGCGGTAGGAGAGTCTTCCACCATAGAAGAGTGCTCCCCTTCAGTTGAAAGACCGCCATGCGGACCTTCATGTTGGAGGTATAATCGCGAAGTGCGAAGCACATCGCCATATTCTCCAACCATGCCTCGACGGTTGCACCGTCTAGGGCACCAAAGAACTCGGGAAATTTAACCTTCTCGAGTTCACGGTGAATGCTACCTGTAACGGCCAGTGCGCGCGGTGGAACCTCAGCAGGTGCTGGCGCCCTGGCCTCATCTCTGTCCAATCGGATGATCAGCGCCTCGGACATGCGCTGAAAAGATCTCATCACCCCCACGACATCGCCAACTACGATCTGCTCATGTCCGAGAACCTTCTCGCCTCCCTGGGGGTTAGACCCCTCAGGCGTGGATGCTACTGGAGGCGTCACGCCTCCTCCCCTACCACCTCGTCGTCTGCCTCCGCGGAGTCCTCTGACCATGATTTCCTGCACTCACACAATCAACTCGATCAACAACAGTATAATAAAATCAATCGTGACAACGAAAGCCGTAGCAAATCCCAAGTCGCGGTTCGAACCGGCTCTGATACCATATGTAACATCCTCCTCGTTATGACAACGACTCTTTAATAGGTGAAATTTTATTTTTTTTAATTTTTTTTTTTAAGTGTGTTCGCGCGTGTAAAAAGGAAACAGACACACTTGACTCTACGTCGCCACCCGACGACTAACAAGACGCAACCACGATGATCACAACAAGAGAACACAAGGTGCACAACAAGTAACTACAAGCATATAAACGACATAGACATAAGGAAGAATCCATAACAGTAGATTTTACTATTTCTGCACAGGAAAGCAGGGTGTTTAATATTAGTCCTCTGCTCCGGAGAGAGAGAAGGTCAAATAGGCTCCTGGTCGACTGCTCAGGCAGAAACTAGTAACCCAACTACGAACAAGACGCAAGCGAGACGAACACATCAAGACGACATATGACATACCACAGTAACAACAAGCAATAAACACCCCTAGACATAAGGCGTACAACTAGCAACTGTAAGTAGAAAACGACACCAGGTGTTATGTACAGTACAGTCACAGATGGAAGAATCCAACAGTAGAGTTTACTATTTTTGCACAGAAAAGCAGGGCGTTTAATCTTAGTCCTCTGCTCCAGAGAGAGAGAAGGTCAGATAGGCTCCTGGCCGACTGCTCAGGCAGAAACTAGTAATCTCTGTCAGGTGTGCCGCAAGAGTGGAAACCCTACCTTTAAAGGGCCTGAGACTCTTGATATGGCACTAGATTCTTTACATAGAAAAATCACACACACAGACATATATGCTAAGGCTACATGGAGGTGTCTATACCCCGCCCGACACAAGCAGACCAAGCAAATGCTACATCAAAAACACAAGACCATCGCTACGCGATCACATCCAACAACATCACACGAATTCCACGGTGCAAGAAAATTTGATTGCGAAATCCGATCATAAAATGACATAAGTGCGAGCGCAAGAAATTAACCTTATTTTAATTTAATATGCAATGGTAATCCCCCTATTACCAAATCTTAATGACTTAGCGTGCTTAGTTTAGGACCTTATATTTATCTACTACTGATGATAATTAGTTCCATCATCCCTGCCATAAAATATCAACCATTTTCACTTTGCAATGCAAGGACTAACCCCATGACCATCACATCACCACTGATGATTTACTTATATCAACTACATTAACCTTACCATAAATAATGACAATATTAACCTTAACCATTCCATAACCATTTGGATTAATATTAAGCGATTCATACCTAATCATTACCATTAATCTATACATGATCATTACCCTTAATCATGACATAATCATTACATAGTCCTTACATCATCCTTACCGTTAACCATTTTTCATTCCATTATATTATTTTGATAATTACTTTGACATTGTTACCTTATGAAGCCATGATTATTTAACAATACTACCATTCACACCATATTACTTTCACTAATATCACTTTAACCATTATTACAAATACATCAATATCACTTTATCCATTATTACCATTAAAACAATAAAACTAGGCAGCGGTAATAAAACCACTTACTTCCAATAGAATAAAACAATGTCAATGCTTCACGCAAGGAAAAAGAAGAACTTTTCCAAAAGAATAGCACAACTAGACAACTGTAGTAAAATATGTGATAACTTATGTGTGTTAGAAGACAGCTGTAATAAAGGCAGAACTATTCCAATAATAACAGCATATTTGGCAATGATGATTACATATATATGTATTGACATTGATTACATATATATTTGACAATGATATATATGTATTTTAAAATATCATTTAATGTGAATCTACTAAATCTATTTAAATTATATTGAGCTCTGAACCATGTTTGAAAAATGACCAATCCCTCTACTTTTAAGACTACGCACACACCTCTATATAGCCAAAGTGTGAATACCTTTCATAAAGGACAAGAGAATATCTGTCATGATATACTTAATACAATTATAAATAAATAAAAACATTGACATGGACTAGGTATTAAACTTTTCAACAAAATATTTTTCAACCATACATCCCAGATAATAACATATAACACTGTACAGAACGCAGTAAAACGCGGTAATAAAACGCGCACAAAACGCTCACTATAAATAGAAACGCACTTAAAATAAACGCACCCAATAGTAGATAGAGGCCCCCTTTGTCATGCAACGCACGCTGAATTTAGAACGCACACAGCCATTTAAAAATGAAATAAACACACACACAGCAAATCATAGATGAAGTCAAGTGCACACAGTAACTTCTTTTTCCCCAAAAACTTGTTACTTTCATCAACAACAGCAACGAAATACAACCCCGAACGAATCGCCGTTGGCTTTTAACATGTGAATTCGCCATTTACAATGGATCTACAATTTTCCCTTGATCTATAATTCGCTGCCTAAGATACAAACGAGATAAAAACGAATTGCCAGAAGAAAAAACGAGATGACAGTAGATACAACGAATTGCCAGAAGATACAAACGAGATAAAACAAATTGCCAGAAGATACAAATTGCCAGAGATAAAACGAATTGCCAGAAGATAAAACGAATTGCCAGAGATGAAACGAATTGCCAGAAGATACAAACGAGATAAAACAAATTGCCAGAAGATACAAATTTCCAGAGATAAAACGAATTGCCAGAAGATACAAACAAATTGCCAGAGATAAAATGATTTTCCAGAAGATACAAACGAATAAAACGAATTGCCAGAAGATACAAACGAGATGACAGTAGTTTAAGCAAATGAATGACAGTAATTTAAAAAGACATGACCGTAATTTTATAAAATGAAATTCCCACAACGGAATGCCCACAGTAAATAAAGAGAACGCCCACAGAAGTTTTTGTTATAGCAGATAAACACACCCATAGAGATTAGAACGCCCACAGTCATGCATAATGCCCACATCAACAACACCGACAGCAATACAATGCCCACAGAGAAATAAAAACACCCACAGAATGGATCGCCCCAAAAACAAACCCACGGTCTAAAGAAAAATTCCAGAACAACAAATATTAAAAATTACACATTCCCGCACCATAATTTAAAATTTGCACAGTCCAGATTATCAAACAGTAATTATTTTACACCGTCCAAACGTCGAATGGAAAAAGGGGTTTACACAGTCCAGAATTACAGCAGAAATGATTTTATACAGTCCAGAATTACAACAGAAATGATTTTATACAGTCCATAATTACAACAAAAATGATTTTATACAGTCCCGAGCGTTGAATGAAAAGGATATACAGCAACAATATTACAGCGAAGAATTACATCCAAGCATTCTACTCTACCAAATAACGCGCGTACATTTTCCCTTTCGACTACCTTGAATGATGTCCACGCCTCAATTGATATCCCACGCTCCTTGCCGCTCCTGCTTGCCGACCGTAGCGACCTCACCGGTACCTCCTAGCCAATCGCTAGGGGTACTCTGCTTCCCCCTTAGCCCCCCGAGCCGCAAAGGGGCCACACAATTTCCAGAAGATAAGTCTAGCTTCTCAGCTCGCCTCGCAAGGCTGAGCTACCACTCCAATCCGAGCTGAGAAAACCCCAACTCCTCACAAGCAATCAGTCAAGCCACAATCCGACAGCGTAACGTTACGCTAACCGTTCATCCCTTTCTTCCTCATCTTCCCCTTCTTTTATAGAAATTTGAGACCCACCTACTTTCCCTAAATCACAATTAATTTAAGTTTTAATGACAATCCTCCAAAAATTCTCTGTCGTCCAAGTGTCACTCATCCCCCACGTTTCTCCAAAATTATTTTCTTTAAAAAATTTTAAAAGACTCATTTCCCTCACCCACCTAGAGTCGCTCCTAAAATTACTCCTCGGTTTTCCTAGATCCCCTTACATGCTTTTAATAACTTTCCCTAAAATGAAGTTGCTAAATTTAGTCATCTAGGTTTGTCTCATCATCATCATCAATGCGACACGCCCTTTAGGATGCACTACATGCTCCAAGGGTGCCACTCGCCTCGTTTGTTTCTGTTGCACGACGTACCCTTCAGGATGCACCACGTGCTCCAAGGGTGCCACTCGCCAACTTGTGTTTCTTTTGCGCGACGTGCCCTTCAGGATGCACCACGTGCTCCAAGGGTGCCACTCGCTGACTTGACTGATTGGTAGACATCTATAACCCCTAGAGTCAACACTCTGCCAGGTGAACTTATGGGAGACTAAGGGCTCTAAGGAATAAGGCCCTCGCCTTATTGCACGCCCCTTAGAATCATCGTGAGTGACTGTCGCAGTCTTCCCTCACGGCATCATGGATCCTCTCGAACTAGGTAATCGTTAACCTACAGTTCGAGTCATGACGGGAGTGCTAGTAGGTTGTGGCAGGGCTGTTGTCCACACCTCTCCCTCAACCTCTTTGGAAATCGTGTGTGGCCCCTTTACTCCATATGTGAGTCTGGTCGGAAAGATATCGTCAGCCTGCATCATCAACCATCATGTCAGAACATGTCAACAACATATCATCAAATCAATAAAATATCATGGTAAATAAATCAACTCAAATAGCACACTCCCTGACTCAATCCGGAGTCCAAGGGTTCTGTCGATGCCTCTGCATCCTCCAGGTCAAAATCCCTGCACACTCAATAAAACTGAGTCAATAGCACTTGTTTATGTCAAAGAAGTAAAACATCATGTCATCTATCATAACGCATCATCATCAAGGATAAATGTTTTATCATCATAAAAATCCAGATCACTTGCGAGCAAGTGTCCTCAAAGAATAAGTTTTCTAAGTGCGCCAGAGTGGGATGTTACACTTTGAGTCATTTATAGTTCGAGCATAGGTATGCATGCCTCAGGAATGGAACACATATTAACATTGTTTAATGGTTGTCTACAACTTCTACCAGGTTCCTCGACTCCATACCCTTGCTTCGAAGAATCTACAAAGTGTTTCGTCCATCAACTTTTATTTTCTGACTTCACACTTTGGGGGGAAATCCGTTACACATCAAAATTCCTCACTTTGATAATGTCACATTCTCATTGTTGTAAGTGTCATAAGTGTCACACTTTTTTCGCAAGTGTCGCATTCTTGTCACGTAAGTGTCACATCATGAACGACACCATGAAAAAACTTGATACAATCCCTAAAACATGTTAGAATAAGAAGCCCCATCATTTGAAAGTCGAAGAAAAGTGTTTCTCTATGAGAATTGGTCATCTTGGAAACTTTTGGAAGATCAATGCTCCCCTGCTCATATACAAGGAGCGCTAGCACTCCTTTCCCATCTCATAGGGAGCATTGTATCTCTTTGTGTTCCATTGTAAGGGAGCATCGAATTGGTTGCGTAAATCTTGGAAGAAATCCCCTTTTTCTCTAAAGACAATTATGGATGGATCAAGTTGGGTTGGCTCAAATATAAGCCTTAGGCTACATCTAAGGGAGATATCACAACTGATGGAGCCATATCCTCAACTAATCCTAAATATAACCAAGGTGGTTGAGCCTCTCAAATCCTATCAATGGCGGCATTCTCATGGTGAACAGAGAGGAAAATAATCAACACAACATTGTTATTCTGATCATGGATCTTTCAAGCAAGGGGTTAGACGATGAGGAATTAGAGAGGCTGATGCAACATCATCTGAATATTGCAAGTGTCTCTTTAAAGTTCTCATAAATATACTTGGCCTATTTCCTTCTAGTATGTGTTTACATGTACTTGTCTATGCTTGTTTTAATCTTCATAGATAGATCGATTTTGTCTAATCCATTATAGTAGGAGTTAGTTGTTTGTATCTTGTAATCCATTGTAGGTATTGTTTAGAACTCGCAGATTGGAGAATCTTAGACAAACTTTGAAAGTGAGGTATAACATACTATCCCTCCTTCTCTCTTTTTCAATGGACATAATTAATCTATAGGAATGGTAGTGTCCAAAGGTAGTTTTCTATATTGGTAGAGGGGTCGATACTCCAAGGGAAAATTCACCTATCCGCAGGGGAATTATTTCGTAAAACATGTTCCAGTTTATGTCATGCAAATGATGCTTAGGCTTTGTCTATAGAATTTCCCAAAAGAAAAAAGAAAAAACATAAAATTATAAATACAATCTTAAAGTAGAATACCTTATTTTTGTTAGTGTTCAACTTTGATTTTTGTTGATACATATAGTTTTTGAAATAGTCCTTGAACAATTTCACCAACCCCTAAAAAAGAAAAATAATAAGCAACTACTAATTTTTCTTGGAATACATGGTACACCCCAAAAATATTTCATTTTACGGTTTGATCAAGCAATATAGGAAAGAAAATAAAATTGGTTTGCTCAAATATTACACTAATGCCATTACAAATTTCAATGAAATGAAGTAACTTCACAATGCATGAACACAAGATTATCAATCAATAACAATGGACTATTTTACAACACATATCAATGGCGATTTCAAATGTCAAAATTATTAATGTTTCTATGTGTTAGATTCAACTATGTCCATCGATGTAATACATATTAAAAACAAGAAAAGAATCTAGTTGCACACATTTGTTAGATGCATAAACTAATCTAGCAGACCACTAGATAAAAGCAACCCACTACATAAATACATTCAACCTCTCTAATAACTATTAGGGGACCATTTCCCGAAAACAAAAGGCAAGAGGCATAGCTATGCGGAGCTCAAAAATATGACCATAGAAAAACCTTTCGTCCAACCTCAAAATTCGCCAAGTAAAAACGTTTTTGACTAGAAAATTTTCCAAAGACAAATAGATCACAGAGCTAACATTGTCCAAGGCCAAGAGCAGGAAGCAAATTCGCTAAAATGTATTTTGCACATATATCATCCTCCTTTCAAACAACAATAACCACAACAAAAAACAATGGAGAATTCCATAGAGAACCAACACATTCACTTCACATTGCTTCTACATGCCTGCACTTTATTTCTAAATCACAACAACTCAATTTACTATAAATCAATGATCTATCATGTAAATTACTTCTCTCATCACAATCACCTATGTGAAACTATTTGAAATGCGGAGGTGAAAAATGAAGTAATGCACGGGGATAATGTGTGTCAGTTCTCCACATGAAGCATCTAAGCACGACAATGTCATACCATAAGAAATATGAAATCTAGGTACAAGCATTGAAATAATGGATTCTCTGCATGAGGATTTAAAATATCATGAGTGATCGCTTTGCAAAGCAAATTTATGTGAAGAGTATCATCATATAACATCAAGAAAAGCACCAACACAAACTAAATAAAACAATAGGAATAAAGGCATCACACACAAAATTTTCAAAAAATAAATAAATAAGAGAGATGGCATTGCTTCAATACCAAGTGCATTTAATTTTCACCAGTCCTAAATCACAACCCTTTCCTTCTAAATCCGAGAAAAATAATTTCCCCTAAATTCATTGGGCCTTCCTCCATATTACTTAGGTTGTCACAACAAAGTGCAGAACTATTGAAAATGCAGACCCACAGAATCGTAACAACTTGCGAGCATGTATTTCCTTCACACAATGGTAAAAAATATAGCAAGTATTTATTATTCTTGTCATGCACCTATGCCTAATGCCAACACACACAACCAATAGGTATGCACACTCAAAAAACATGTTGGTAGCAAAAACCTCTATAGAATCACCGTGGTGTAGAACTGCAAATGCCAATGTGAAAAAGCATTGTAACGCAATCATGATAGAGAATTGCTAACAATTCTTTGCACGGGAATTGAAAACAGAAAAAACTTCCACTATGTCAGTAAAAAAAAAGTTGTACAAAGCACGCAAGACACAAATATGTGGGATGCAGATAAATATTTAAACCAAAAGTCTGGGCACATGAGCAACAACTCATTGCAGATCGCAATATTGAACATCTACTACATAGGAATATTCTTTTTAGATTGGATGAAATTTTTCATATACTCTTGCAAAATGTTTTTTTCATGCATTCCACATCTCCCTTCCATTTCCGTTACTCTTCCATTGAATTGCAAAATGGATCAATATATCATTTCTTACTTTGCCTCGAAAACAAAGATATATAGGAACTGCAATGATATCAATAAATAAACCAGAGGCTTGACATTGCTTCAAGACCAAGTGCATTTACTTTGCACCAATCCTAAATCACAACCCTTTCCTTCTAAATCTGAGAAAAATCAATGCCCCAAAAGTGATTGTGTCTTCCTCCAAATTACCTAGCTTGTCACAACAAAGTGCGAAACTATTGCAAATTCAGAGCCATAGAAGCATAGTAGCTCACGAGAATGTATTTCCTCCACATAACAGTCAAAAATAGAGAAACTCTTTTATATTCCCACCATGTACCTACCCCTAATTTCAACACACATAACCAATACGTATGGCCATATACCTCTGCAAAGTCCATAACTTTGGAATACATAACTAAATTGGATTCAGACATATGTCCATATTAAAATTCTTCTTGCAACCTAAGAAACTGCATACCTTGCCCCAACCCAAATTGCACAAATTTTGTAAATATCAACACACAGAAGAACCACAATGCATGGATCCCTAACAATCGATATCAATTTTCTGCATAGAAGTTGAAAATAGAGCAAATGTTCACTGTTTTAGGAAAAAATGTGCACATAACTCATGGATGCATTTGCAATATGTCTTTGTGTAGAGTGGACACGTGGAAGACATAACTATACCCAGCACCCACATATGTTCATAGAAAAAGCCTCTAGACAACATGGGAAAAATCCATGGTCTAGAACTATTGCAAGTGCCAACGTGCAAAAGCACCATGATGCAAGCATGCCAGAGAATTGGTAACAATTCTCTACACAGGAATTGAAAACATACCAAATTTCCACTATGCGGGGGATATACATGTTCAGAGGTGCGAAATTTATACCTATGTTGTTAAACATATGCATACATACTCGCAACTCCACAATTCAAATAGTTATCATTGTGATCAATAATAGAATATTGTTATGCATTGATAACATTTATAACTATTATAAAAGTGTCGTTGTGTGGGGGATATACCTGTGCGGAGGTGTGGAAGATATATATGTATTGTTATGCATATGCATATAGTCCCGCAACTCCACACTTCAAATAGTTAAATCAATGTTATCAATAATAGAATATTGTTATGCATATGCATACAGTCTTGGATGAGAGTGTCTTAGGGGAAAATGTAATCAATAATAGAATTATATATTAATATTTTGAGATTATATTAATAAAAATTATATTCATATGGATAACTACGCAAATTTTTCTTACTAAAAAAATAAATTAATATAATTTTTTTTAAATATTAATATTTAATTTACACACATACTCTCATCCAAGACTGTATGCATATGCATAACAATATTCTATTATTGATAACATTAATTTAACTTTTTGAAGTGCGGAGTTGTGGGAGTTTATGCATATGCATAATAACATAACTATAACTTCCACATCTCCGCACAAGTAGATCCCCTGCACAAAACTACAAAAAAACACAAAATACATAGCTATGTGGGACGTCAACAAATCATCAAAGAAAACGTTTTTGCACATAAGCAGTAGCGCATTTCACATTGCAATATTGACCATCTATCGCATAAGAATCATCTTTTTAGATTCGATGAATTTTTCATATGCTCTTGCAAAATATTTGTTTTATGCAGTCCACATCTCCCTACCATTTTCATTACTCTTCCATTAAATTATAGAATGGATCAATATATAATTTATTTCCTTGCTTCAAAGACAAATATATACATGCATTTCAATTATATCAACATGAAGTAGGATCCTATTTCTTGCAGCAATTGCATCAGATCGTTGACATCAAGACATCTTTCGAAAAAATGCATCTATTTGCATCTTCAAATGTAAATGAAAATGTGGAAGACATAATTGCAGCAAGTTCCTACACATGTTCATTACAAAATTATTGCAAATGTCGACGTGTGAAAGCACCACAATGCATATATGCCATAGAATTGGTATCAATTATCCACATAGGAATTGAAAATAGACTGAATGTTCACTGTGCAAGGCAAAAACATGTAAAAAGAACATAATAAATAGCTATGTGGGATGTGGATCAACTGTCAAATCAAAAGTCTTCACACATAGGCAACAATGCATTGCACATCACAACATCTTGTGAAAAATGCAGTTATCTGCATTTTCAAATTCAAATGAAATTCATAGAGAACTATCAACACATACGATTTTTGCATATTATGAACCACAAGGACATTAAATAAAACACAAGATCTAACTCCAATAAAACACAACACTTTCATTATGGATGAAGCATATACTATTATACAAGAATCACACAAACTAATTGCATTTGTCCAAGAAACATAGGTAAATATTTGTATCTGTAGATGCAAAATGAGAATAGTTATAAATTATTGCACTTAAATTTCCTCTACAAAAAAACAAAACAATAATCAACTATTTCAACCGGTAACAGACCAGAAGTAACTGCACCACACACGATGGTTTTTCCCTGCACACCTTTGACTCTTTTCATCCTATACAATTTCTGCCAATAACAAAACAGGACTAATTGCACTATGCCTACAAGCAAACCGGGTCAAAGCAATATATTAGATGCATAGTAAGCCCAAATTCATGTCTAGTAAGTTGCTAGTTGCAACACTTGCAAATTTTGAAGGACCTTGTCTTTTTGGCTCGTAGCACACTATATCATGATAAAACACAAAGAACTCAACAATTGCTTTGAACAAACAAACTCAATTAAAAATCCTTGCAATCCATTAAATCCCCCGCACAGAATCATGCCTACAGTACACATAAAAATGTACATATTTATTAAAACATGTCTATACATTGTATAATAATAAATACATTTGCATATTCTCTGGCCTACAACTTTCAATGTCCCCATTCAGCAACAGAAACAATGGAAAGCTTTGGAAACCGAGATAGTATTAGAACTTTGACACTCGTACCTATACCCCTTCTAACCATGCACTACAACTGCATAATTAAATTTCTTATTAAATTGTCGTCGCCAGTCAGGAAATAAGATATTGTTTTGAAGGACCAATCACAAGCCAGGAAATAAAATTGAATTTATCATTCCAAAGTTAAACTATAGAAAAAGCTGATAAATTTTTGGTCAATGTAAAAAAAAAAAATTCACAGTCAACGCAAAAAACGATTGCTATAGTCCCAGGGCTTTGGCAGGGACTAATAAGATATATTTCTTATCTTAGGTATCATATGAACGATTATGTTTTATAGTATGATCTTAATTTTTCTCATTGAATATCATTAATTGTTATGCGGTCATTACTATCCATTGTAATATATATAATGTACATTTGTTATTAATACATTGATTTGGCTATTATCCTTTTTCACCTATTTTCATCTATGTATATATTTTCACCTAGTTTCATGATTTGATGAAATTTGTGTAGTGGAATAGGTATATGTGCATTGTGGAGCTCACAAACTATGTATGCAAAATTATTTAAGATTGAACTAGATGGAAATCCCATTAGATAATTATGGCAGTATTGAAACTTTGGAAACAATTGTTTCTACAATTGAAGCATTACTTGTATTCTTGTTTTTTCATCTTTGATCTTTTTTCTACACTTTTTTTTTCAATTTTTTATTTTCTCCATTTACTATGGTGTTTTGTTTGTTAATTCACATTTTCCAAATTCATTATAGTAATAGATTTTGTGTTGTGATAACTATCCCTATAGTTATCCCTAGGGCTTGTTTCCAAATATTTAATAGGTATTATCACCCTATTTCCAAATTTTGTTGAATATATATTATCATAATGTTCAATCCTAATAATAATGTGGGTAATCCATTCCATTTTTTAAAAAATATATATCAATAGGTTATTATCACTTAGTTTCCATATTTTTCAAAATATGTGTTATCAGAATCTTCAATCGTCACAAAAATGTTGGTTACCACTATTCTATGAACTTTGCCTTTTATATAGTGACACAAATTATTAAGACATCATATGAAGTTTGAGTTTGTGATTTGGCCTTCACAGCGCTATTCACATCATTTTTTGCAGTGAGAAAATCCAAATAACCTAATATCATAATTCAATAGAAAGTGTCCTTTGTAGGATTAAGATATAAGTTTGTGGAATTGTTCCATTTAAATTGTGTGTTGATTGTATATAAATTGTGAAGATATTTTGATAGGCAGGTATAACCTTTTGCATGGAGGAAGGAGTGATCCAATTCTCTTGGATTACAAGCGGAGAACAAAATAAACTACCAAATATTCAAGGATAGGTTTCGTTTTTTAATTTTTATTTTCCAAATTAATCATGAAAATAAATGGTGTGCCTTGATAGTTATCCCTTTTTGTCACTCAAAAAAATCTAAATCTATTGCTTTGTTCCACCTTGAAAATACTAGTTTGGATTTGTTTTGCTCAAATCCAAAAACAAATCCAAAACTGGACGTCTCAACGGAAACCCATTTCAGATTCTGGAATACCCATGCAAGCATTCAATGCTATAAGTGAACCCTTATTCTCCCAATAGTTGGTCTATTATTATTTTGAATACTAGTTTTAATCATGTTCCATTTAATGTACATAAAAGTAGTTTATTTAATTATTTGGTTTATTTTCTATTAGATTAGAGCCTTCTGCATTGATGACAATGAGTTTGTGGGTTTCTCTAATGAGTTTTGTAATAGAAAACAAATGGTGTAGTGCATAATAATTTAGCACTCTACCCCATCTATTGTTGCTCGCAAGTATGTTGGCACGGCCATAAATCAGTTATCTTTCCATTTGTTTGTTTCATTTCCTAGTCCCATTCTATCCAATGCTTGATTTGAATGTCACGCCAATAATGTTTATAAGCGATATTTTGTTATTTGCATATTATATATATTTTGGGGTAGATTGAAATTTTTTGAAGGGATTACTAGGAAGTTTGAAGGATATATTATGATATTAAACACATTTGCAGATAATTTAACTAGAAAAAAAAAAAAAAAAAAAATTTTTTATTACNTTTGCAGATAATTTAACTAGAAAAAAAAAAAAAAAAAACATTTTTTATTACCAAATGGTAGGGAACATATTTTAAGGAAGCATATAGAATGATCTATTTTAGCATCATGGAGAATGCCATGTTTTTATCCCACTCACACATTCACAAGAATAGTCTTTTTGTGGACTCTTATCATTAAAGAAATAATATTGAATAAAAATCAGTGCTTTGTTGGGAATATAAAGTGGAATTTGTAACTTTATGCCACATTTTGTTTCCCTCATTTGAATATAGTCGTGAACAATTTTGTGTTGATAGATACTTTTCTCGTTTTTTTTCTCACTCATTATTTTCTTTAGGTTTTTTTTCTTGTCTACAAGAGACTAATCTTATGTAACCTATATCTAAATTCCTAAATGGAAATATATTGAAATAATGATGTGGGACATGAGAAACCCAAGCAAAACATAATCTTATGGAACCTATATCTAAATTCCTAAATGGAAATATCTTGAAATAATGATGTGGGACATGAGAAACCCAAGCAAAAGATTATTTATTTGGTATTCTTAATGGAGGAAGGACAACATGTAATGAAAAATTTTCAAATGTAAGGGGGAAGTAAGTTTGAGTGAAGAAATAAATTCTCATAAATAGGGAAAAGTATTACAATAAGCCAAAAAAAAATGCAAGATACACTTATGGAAAGAGATAATGTTACTAATTCAACAATAAGTCCACTCCTCTACCCCACCTTGTCATCCATGAAATCTACATCTACAACACCCTCTATGACATATGGATCACAAATAGGTCTTTAATAGATCTTGATCTGACACAATAAACATTGAATAAAGGTTGGAATCCATTGGAGCAGATCGATGTACATGATGTGGTTTAGGATTTTTCAATGGCTATAATATCTCTTTTAATACTATTAAAGCCAATTATTTTGGGACATGTTAACAAAGTTTGGCAATTTCGGTCCCACATATGATCTTCCAATATTTGAAATCCTTAGGACCAAAGAAGTTGAGAGGATAAAACATAGAATAGAGGAAATAATTAAGCCTATAAGGGATTCATGGGCCATTTATGGATGCACTCTAGTGAATGATGGTTGGAACGATCATTAGTCTACAACTCTCGTGAACATGCTTGCTTGTTTTCCTAAGGGAGTGATTCATTTGTATACCGCGAATTATATGAACAAAATAAAAACAACTAAATATTTGTTTGAGATATGGAGGGACACCGTAGTGCCCATAGGAGAGCACAATGTAGTTTAGGTTGTCATTGATAATGCATCTGATTGTGTTCATATTGGTGAACTATTGGTGTAGCATTTCTCTAAATTGTTTTGGACACCTTATGCAACACATTGTATAGATATATCCATCCATGACATTGGTAAAATATGTTGGGTGCAAGAAAGTATATCTTGAGAAACAAAAATGGTGAAATTCATCCTTAATCATTGGTCAAGTTTGAGTATATTTAGAAAATATGAAACTATAAATCTACTCATACCTAATGACTAGGTTTGTCACCCATTTCATTGCATGCAGAGGCTAGTAGAGAAAAAAACCACATTGAGATCATTTGCATGCAATGGAGAGTGGGTGAATACTCCTTTGTAAATATTATAAGGTGGCAAACTGGTAAAGTATACAATATTCCATGAATTATTTTGGTCATGTGCGGAAAAAAAATATTTATATTTGTGAGCCTATTGTATAAATTTTGAGGATGGTTGATTATAATGTTTCATGTGTGGGTTCCATTTACAAGGCATGGATAGGATGGAAGAACACATAGTATCAATATGTAATAATGATAAACATAATATGAACCAATATGAGACATTATGGAGAATAGGTGGTATATGTTGCATAGGCCATTGCATGTTGGAAGGATTTTCCTAGCACCTAATTTCTTTCATGTACCTAAGGATAAATATATCATCAACAGATTTTATAGTTGTATGAAGAGGATGTGTCTTGATCCTAAGATACATGATCAAATATGAGTACATCAGTATCATATGGGAAAGGATTTTCTCATGCTTTCACTAAGAATAGGGTGATACAAGATATGCAACATACAAGGGTCAACCTGTAATATCCCTAGGCTAGGATATTAGATATGCTTATCCAATTATGTTATATTTCATCAAACAGATCACATTATGTGTGTATCTTTATTATAATCTAATTGACAACTTTCTTCAAACAATTTGCATACACATTGCTAATAGAATTTCATCAAATATATTACATTAAACCCAAGTACACAAGGAATAGAGGAAGCAATATGTGTTATTTTATTATGAATGGAGATATGAACACAATAATAAAAATGCTCTAATGGCTACTATGGAAAGTGAAATACATTAAAGAAACCCTACTACAAAACTCAATCCAAAATTTGGAAGATACCATAGTCACCTCAAGAGATGGTGTGTCCTCCTTTGAACTATCTAACCCTTATTGGTGTGGTATCGATCTGCTCCTTGAACACTACCTCTAGAAATCTGACCGCTCGTACCTTTGTAGCTCTGCAACTTCAGATTGTAGAGTTTCTCACAGGACGAGGATGGAAATCATGTGGGGTGTCATGGGACACCCTATACTCAACCCACGAGGTCATCTCCTATCACAGTTTCTCTTAAACCCTCCTGGTACCTGCAGAAATATGAGTACGGCCTCCTAAAAATTTTTGCAAATCTCCTGCGTGAGCCAATCTACCTCCAAATGAAAACAAACAAAAAACTGAAGCTCCATTGAATACCCCATATGGATCCTCCTCCTTGTCTAGATAGGGTGGATATTGCACCACTGAAACCAAACCAAAAGTGAAAGGGTTTTTCCCAAACCCTAATGAAAACCTTGGCTCACAAGAGCACTCCAAAGAGAATAATCCAAATACATGATTCAAAGTGAAGTGTTACCCCTCCTTTTTGTTGTGTTGTTATATTATTTGCAGTAAAATTCTAGTCGAGGTGGATCAACATCAAGTTCAAGGTTGAGGTTAGTCGACCAGGTAAATTCGAATTCGAAGGTCAAGGAATCTTGACATGGTAAAGGAATAGACAACAAGTCGAAGAGGTCAACCAACATCCAGTCGATAGGTGGATGTGTGGTGACCGAATCAAGACCAAATGAAGGTTGTATGGTAATACTACTTGGAGTCGACTGTAACAAAATCCTGATATTTGCGGGATTTGTAGATAATGATCTGCATGGATTTGTAACTGTTTTTGGGTGCCAAGTCTTTAGGGTTTTTTCTATTGTAAAGCCTATAAAGAGACACTTTGTAAGGTTGTAAAGGATAATGAATGGCTGAATTTCTTTAGAGAAATATTTATATGTAGGTTGTTGTTCATGCAAATGTAAGTCAGATTCGCTACAGGGTTTTTCTTGCGAAGGAAAGAGGGTATGATGTCGATTGTGTCTTAGGTGTGGACCAAGGTTAGACATGTAACCTTCTATTCATATTGAATAAGACAAAAAGAGAGAAAAATTCTCAAGGAATGATGGTTTTCCCAGTTTGGGTTTCCAGGGTAAAATCTATGTGTATTGTGTGATTTCTTTGTCATTTATGTTCTTGATTAAATTCATCTTCTCCTATGCTAGGTTTAGTGTGGAAGTGTCTCTCATTTCCTGACAAGTGGTATCATAGCCATATTATGCTTTGACGAGTGTATCAGATATTGATTTACCAATCTTGAATTTGAGAACTAAACCCTAGATGTAGTAAGATTTGTAAGTCATAAATTGTGTTAAAGATCGTGGTAAAGAATGACGAGTAGTTCAAGAATAGAGATAGAAAAATTCAATGGATAGAATTTTGAGCTATGGAAGCTTAAAATGGAATATCTTCTTATAGATAGAGAACAATGGACAATGGTCTGTCCAGGTACCCTGTTGATATGCATGTTGACGGAAGAATGGGAGAAACTCGAAAGAAGAGCAAGAATTATTATTCAAATTTGTATTGCATATTCGGTATTTTTGAATTTATCAGGTGAAGACTCGACCAAGAAACTATGGGGCAAGTTGGGAAGCTTATACTAGTCTAAATATTTGGTAAATAAGTTTTTTCTCATAAAGAAACTGTATCTTCTAAGAATGAGTGATGACAGTTCGGTGACTGAGCATTTAAATGTGTTTAACACTATTTTAAGCCAGTTATATTCTATGGATATTAAAATCACCGAGGAGGAGAAGTGTATAATCTTATTATGTTCTTTGTCGGACTCTTGGGATAGCTTAGTCGTGGCTATAGGGAGTAATACAACCACACTAGCTCTAGAATATGTGGTTTCTTCTCTACTGTCAGAAGAAATGAGAAGAAAAAACATGGAAGTATCAACCAAAGATGATTTAGTGGTGAGAGGTCAACCGATTGAAAGAGATAAAGGAAAATTCTTTGGTAGAAATTATATTTGAAGGGTAGATCTAAATCTCCAGTTCAATTGACAAAAAAATGTCGGAAATGAGGTAACGTTGGGCATTAAAAAAAGGACTGTAAGTCGAGGGTGATGGAAATCAGTACGGGATACGAAGAGAAGAATTTGATTGAGAGAAATACAACCTTGGATAAGGGAGGTGATGTGTACCTAGAATCGACCAACACATAGTCAGATCAAGATGTTTGGTTGATCGAATCAAGAGAATCCTATCATATGACACCACATACATAATGCTTTTGCGAGTATGAACAATTTGATGGAGGTGATGTGTTCTTGGGGGACGACTCGACAACCAAAATTGTTGGACAAGGAAGAGTTCGACTGATACTGTGGAATGGGAGGAAAAGAACCCTTTAAGGTGTTCTACACATTCCAAGTTTGAAAAGAAATATGATATATGTTAGTAAGATGAGTGATGTTTGGGTACACACTCTGTTTTAGAAGGATTTGTGCAATATGGTCAGAGGTGTGATGACATTAATGAAAGGAGTTTGGATTAGAACTCTATACAATTTGTTAGGGAATGTCGAATCGACTGGATGCAACAACATCGTTTCTCCTGAATTCGAATCGAGTTCGAATGAACTTGAATTGACTCGGGTTGAGTCGGTATAAACCAACTCGAAAAGACATGATCAAATCAACCCAACCATGATATCCAATGAAAGAATGGGACACATTGGATAAAAAGGACTTTGTGTTATGCACAGTAAAGGTATGGTCGAAGGTTTTACTTAATGTGGTTTAGAAGTCAAATTTTGTGAACATTTCATATATGGAAAACATAGTCGGGTGAGGTTCCTATCTGGAGCAACAAGGGAAAATGTGATTCTAGAATTGGTGCATAGTGATATGTTTGGCCCGGTTTCAGTTCCTTCACTTGGTGGGTCCCTATATTATGTCTCCTTCATAGATGAGTTTTCTAGGAAGACATGGATATATTTCCTAAGGAAGAAATAATAGGTTATAGAGAAATTTAAAGAGTTTAAAGCTCTTGTACAAAACTAGACAGATAAGAATATTAAGGTGTTGAGAATTGACAACAGTGGTGAATTATTTGGAAAATAATTTGATTAGTTCTGTAAGTAGTGTCGCATAGAATGAAAAAATACCACACCATATACCCCACAACAAAATGGAGTTCTTGAGAGAATGAATATAGTGTTGATGGATAAGGCAAGGAGCATGCTCAGTGGTGTTGGGCTCGCAAAAAAATTTTGGTTGGAGGTAGTCAACATTGCAAGATATCTGGTGAATATGTCTCCTTCGCTAGCGCTAGTCGACATGACTCCACATGATGTATGTTAGAGTAAGAAGCCTTTGGTTTCACATCTCAAAGTATTTGACCATGATGCATTTATGCATGTTCCCATGGAAAAGAGGAGCAAGTTGCACAAGAAGGAAGTCAAATGTATTTTCATTGGATATAAAGAAGGAATGAAAGAATATAAGCTCTTGGATCCTGCATCAAGGAGAATAGTTTACAGTTGAGATGTGATATTCAAAGAAGTCGGAGGTAAGAATGATCCTGAGGAAATTTTTCAGACTGAGAATAATCCTGAGACAATTTGGTTTGAACTGAGGAACGAAGAATATGATTCAGATGGGTTGATTGAATCTGAGGAAGAGGTGGAACAACAAACTCCTGTGGTAAGGAGGTAAGAAAGAGTAAGAAAATCAGTCAAAAGGTGTAGTCTTCTCGACTTCCATTCTGCATTTGTGCTTTCTACCATCGATGATGATCCCAAGTTGGTCAATGAGGTAGTCGACTCAATAGAGGGTAAATTCTGGAAGGACTCCATGGTCGAAGAGATGGAAACCTTTCATAAGAATGAGACATGGGATTTAGTTAAGTTACCTAGTGGAAGTAATCTCGTCAGTAGAAAATGGGTAATCAAGGAGGAGATGAATGTCACAGAGCAAGTCGAGAAGTTTAAAGATCGATTGGTAGAGAAATGTTTTTCCCAAATCAAGGGATTCAACTTCGGTGAGATTTTTTCTCCTATTGAAAAACTAACTTCCATTAGACTACTAATATCTCTGGCTGCAAGATTCGATCTGGAAATAGAACAGATGGATGTGAAGACAACGTTCCTATATGGGGACCTGGAAGAATAAATATACATGAAACAACTTGAAGGATTTGTAGTAAAGGGAAAGCAAGAGTTGATGTGAAAACTAAAAATATACCTCTATGGTTTAAAGAAATTTCCAAGGATGTGGTACTACAAGTTTGACACATACATCCTTATTTTGGGATTTGTGAGAAGCAAAGTTGATCACTGCATATATTCCAAGGAAGAAAGTGGGTGTTTCATATATGTAGCTTTGTATGTCGATGAATGTTGTGAGAAATCTTACTTTATGGACAGGCTAAGCTCCCCTTTGAACCAAGACCCCTATATTTGGTCCAAATGTAGAAAAGAATAATTGGTTACTACTTCCCCTATATATCTAACTAGATCAATCAAGCAAGAGAGAATATGAATGATGTGGCATACCTTGTTGTGATGTTCATCCTCGTTGTTCCAATCCCAACACTTGATCTCCAAGTTCCTTAACGCAAATGGAAACCCAAAAATACTATAAAAGGTACTCTTCCTACTAATATATATTATTATATAAGAAGATCTATCTATGAATAATGAAACGACAATAGACAAGCAATGTGTAGGACACATGAACTTGAAGGGAATAGACCAAGTTATCATTAATTGGAAATAAAAGGAGGCACTTACAAAGCATTATGGATGATGCAGTAACTTCTCCAAGATCTCCTCATCCAACCATTGCATGAATATTGATGCAAAAATGTTGATGCTTCCTCCAGAATCAAAGGTTTGATACCTATAATCTTCCCCCCTTCACCTTGGAAATACCTTCAATATATAGGCTTGAGAGGCACAACCACCATGCATAAATGAAGGATATGGTTGAGGATATGGCTCCTTAAGGTTTGTATTAGATCCTAAGGTGAATCCATATGATATGGGCTGAACATAACCAACCTCATCCCAAGAGAGTTGGCCCATAGAATAAGGTGGAATGTCCCCCTTTTCCCTCTAACATAACTGGCGCTCCCCCATAACTAGACGCAAGGTACCATCCTATAAATTGGAACTCCCCAAACATGGAAAGGGGGGTTCCATTCTATGAAGTGTTACTCCCCCAGCATGGCCAAAGGGGCACCACCCTTCATAAATTCCCAAAAAATGGCGCTTTTTCCTAGAAAAGGGTGTGTTTTGACCTTGAAATGATGGGTTTCTTCCCCCAATGTGACTTAAGGGTCATGGAAAATGTCTTTCATGGTGTCAAGGGGTTGAAAAACTTGGATAAATGAATGCGACACTTGGTGAGGTGCATACGACACTTGCGACAGTACATGTGACACTTAACAAGGTGCATACATCACTTTATGACACTTGTGACACTTAGGGTGCAAAACTCAAGTGTGACATTTTGGTGCGTAACAATGACATGTTTCTAATTGGAAACAACATGGATGAAATAAAGGAGGTGAAGAAACAACTATCCTCCAAGTTCGACATGAAGGATCTCGGTGCAACTAACTTCATTCCAGGAATGAAGATTAAGAGAGATTGAGCCACTAGAAAGATTTGGTTGAATCAGATGAAGTATATTGAAATAGTTTTGAAACAATTCAACATGCAGGATTGCAAACCAGTGAAGGTACCAATTCCTATGGGAGCAAGGCTTACTATTGAACAGTTTCCAAAGACACAGGAAGAAATAGAGGACATGGCACATGTTCCTTGTGCAAGTTTTGTTGGTAGTCTAATGTATGCGATGGTTTTCACTCAACCGGGAATTGTCCATGTTGTGGGAGTGTTGAGCAGGTACATATCGACACCTGGAAAGGAGCACTGGATTGTTTTAAAGAGAGTATTCAAGTATTTTTGTGGCACAAAGTACTATGCTATATTCTACCAAGGATTACCTGGATTCGATATTGGTAAATTAAATGTACATGGATTTTTCGATGTCAACTGGGATGGATATCTAGACCGATGGAGGTCTGCCAATAGATATATCATGTTTTTATTGTGCCACTCCGATAACAGATATCTGAACCTCCTGCCTAGACTCCATCCTCCATTCTTGCAGCCCCAAGTTGTAATGCCTCAAATAAACATTCCCACTATCGAGGATTGCATCCTGCCAGTGGATCTCAGTGGCATCACCCAAACCAACTCTAAAATCAGACATCCAGGAGAAGTCTATGTGGACACAAACTGATAGGGTATCCATGACACCTAGTCTCCAAGTATCAAAGGGAAACTCCCTAATACTCTAGCACACCCATCTTACTATAATCATCTAAGTATCATCCAAACAATCTCCTAACACATTGTTCACAAAGTCTCTCCATGCAAACATACGAATCTCGTAGGTTGTAAAGTCACCAATATCCCAAACTATCATGTATGATGTGAAACATCCTATACTCATAGCACTGGTTTGTAAGGTGCTAATACAATAATCCACCTGACTGCTCTTCATAAGCCAAGAAAGCATAATCTCCCTAAACTCATTAAACTCCTCAGAAGACCACTCCTCCAAGTAACCACTCCTAATCCTCCCAAAAGTAAACTTTGGAAAGTCAAAATCGATTCTCTCTTCTCTAAGAGTATATGAAATGTCAAACAATGTAATCATAGGGTCCTAAAATAATCCTAAAAAGGTACCATCATGTTGATGTTGCACCACTCTGATCATCATCATCGAACCAATGCTTCCAGTATGCATCCTCCTCTCCTTGAACCCCAAGTCGATCTCTCTGAAGGGACTGAAACCACCATCATGAATCCTCCCCTATGAAGGTGTCTCAGTGGAGTCTAAGTCTGCAAAGCCATGACCTACCTCGAGTCTATCATGCCATATAGATTAATTCTCTACCTGCCCTCTACCAATGTACCAAAAATAAATTAGACCTCTCATTTTCATGGCTATGTCGATCATCATCATCATTTGAATCAATCTATCACTCATATGAATTATTGAATCCCACCACCAAATTGGAAGTTCACTACTTCCAATACCTGCTAGTTATTGTTGTGTCATACTGGTAATCATCGGAGTCAAAATGAGCCACATCCCTAGTATTCCATCATCTGGTGGAAACCAAGTACTAGGAATCATCTTTGTGCCTACTAATCTATTTGGCCCCTATCAAATTGCACCAGAAAATTTTCTATCTTGATCACCGTCAATGTAATAAAGTAATCCATGGAGTTTAAACACCTCCCTAGAAATTAGCCCTATCAATTGTGATGCCTCATACTCATACAAGTACTTGAATTCCATGTCAAAGGTGAATCACACATTTCCATCATAATATTCTTCCTAAGTGTGGACTCAGGGACTACATGTGTGAGACCTCTATAGTGGATAATGTCATCCACCACTCTGTCAGCTGAAATATTTGTGAACTAATCCAATACAATTTGGTTATCCTCCTATTCTATGACCACATAGCCCAAATGAAAGAACTCTAACATGGCTATAATCCTACCTACCTCACCCATCTGACGTAGGTGAACCCTCCATGTCCTTCTAAATATACCAATGGCATCAGAAAATAGCACTATATGCCACTTCCACTATCTACGAGAATGGAAAGTTTCAAGTGCGTTGGTCAACCCCAATGGTATGACCAAGGACTCAAGGTAACATTTGAGAGAAATCTTGTGGATATCATGTTTTCTATCCCTACTCTAGTGATATCCCAATAGAAGATCAATCTCCAAGGAATATGACTCTCTATGAAGCTCATCCATCCACTCATCGATCCTGGGTGAACCAAACTCAATGATATGTTTGAAGTACCTGCTTGGAATTCTCCCCAGGGAAAATGTCCCAAAAACCCATTCTACACCACCGTACACCGTTGTATACTATTGCATACCATTGTATCATCACGTACCACCATGTATCCTATATGTTCCATTGTACTAATATCAACTGAACCTGGATCCCAGAGTGATGTATCCACATCCATCCTATACTCGATTCCCCAATCAAGTGGTGCATATGCATCCTTGTTGGCTGGTCCACAAGGAATTTTATCAACTACCACATTTGTAGCTAATCCTTGAGCCCAAATAAATGACTCATGATCCCTGCAATGCAAAATAGACGCACGGTCAAAACCCTCTTTGTTAAACCTCTTCTTAAACACCTACAACTTTGAATGATCCTCGTGAAGAATCGTCACAAGAGGCTCCTCCCTCATATCATGAGCTCCACTCATTCCCTCATGTGTCATTACCACCAATTATGATAGAGTATTTTTTTTTTCAATGATGAAGAGCGGGCCAAAATTAGCTGGCAACAAAGATCCTCAATCTCCCTTTCCTTGTCTTCACTGAACTTAAGAGAAAGGTCCATATCCATGAATAACTGCAAATAATAGGATTTCATCTACTCCAATTCCTCTTTGATGATTCACAATTTGGTACTAGTGAATCCATCTGCAATTCCCTTTTTCCTCTTCTCCATCTAGGTTTTCCACATAAGGTCTTCAATAAATTTATGAGCACCATCTTCCCTTGTCAACACCTGCACAATTTGTTCCTCTGTGACTAATAGTCGATTCTCCAAATCATGCAATGTTATTTCATCAACATGGTGGAGGATATCACACAAGGGATCAATTGACTCATTAGATGGTGTCGTGCAATGTGGAATACCTTTCTCATACAAGTTTTCTAATCTACTCGTATCTCCTAAATCATCTCCTTCATTGTCATCCTCCACACATAGCTCCCAATATTTGTCACATTATAGTACAATCATGCCTACATCATCATACATGTCATAAATAGGATGAGGTGTTGAGTTCCCACTTGAACCATCCTCATCATCAACATCATATACAGGGAGAGATGTTGAATACTTAACATCGGTTGATTGGAACATCTTCTCATAGTCATCATACTTGGGACAAGATGTTGTATCCTTATCTTCTCCATCTAGCACACTAGTGTCATTGGCCTCATTGGTTAGTTATGATGATGTATAATAGGATTTTGTTTGGTATTCCTCTATGCATGTTTCCTTTGCATGGCTAGATGCATTCTCCTTCTATCATCCTTCATGATCATCCTTCTTTACTTCCTACCCTATGCTTTTAAATAATCCTTGTCCAAATCCTTGGGCCAACTTCCATACTAGAGAGTGTAAAACATTTTAAATGGAAAAGCTACATGGATCTCTTCACTCAATGTTAAATACTCTTGAAAGGAAAGCATTTTTTTTTTTCCGCTAGCATCCCCTTGGCTTGTTGAAGAATTTGCCAAGTTTATCTGTGAATTATAGAGTTGTCTTTATTTTCTTGTCCATGGAATGAACTACTGATTTCTCCCTTCTTTGTAACCCATTCATGTCTACAGGATGGAAATATCACCAACTCTAATACCATTGTAATATCCCTATGCTAGGATATTAGATTTGCTTATCCAGTGATGTCATCTTTCATCAAACAAATTTCATTATATGTGTATCTTTACTATAAACTGATTGATAACTTTCTTCAAATAGTTTGCATACACATTGCTAATAGACTTTTGTCAAACATATTACATTCAACCCAAGTACACAAGGAATAGAGGAAGCAATATGTGTTATTTTATTATGAATGGAGATCTAAACACAACAATAGAAACGTTATAATGGTTTCTATGGCAGATGCAATACATCGAAGAAACCCTACTACAAAATTCAAGCCAAAATCTGGAAGATACCACGGTCACATCAAGAGATGATGTGTCCTCCTTTGAACTGTCTAACCCTTGTTGGTGCGGTATCGATCTTCTCCTCGAACACCTCCTGCATAAATATGACCACCCGTACCTATGTAACTTTACAACTTCATATTGCATAGGTCCTTGTTGGACGAGGATGGACAACACACAGGGCCTCACCGGACACCCTATACTCAACATGTGGGGGTGTCTCCAGTCAGGATTTCCCTGAAACCCTCCCAGGACCTGCAGATATCTGAGTATGACCTCCTCAAAAATTTATGAAAATATCCTATGCGATTCAATCTACCTCCAATTGAAAACAAACCTAAAATTGAAGCTCCAATGAAGACCTTGTATGGATCCCCCTCCTTGTCTAGCTAGGGTGGATATTTCACCACTGAAACCAAACCAAAAGTGGAAGGGTTTTTCGAATAACCTAATGAAAACCTTGGCTCACAAGAGCACTTCAAAGAGAATAATCCAAATAAATGATGCAAAGTGAAGTGCTACCCCTCCTTTTATCATTCTTCCCTATCTTCTATAACTTTCCCCTTTCTGACGAAATCAAATATGACTTCTAGAACTTTCCCCCTTTTGACTAAATAAAATATGACATGTATCTTCCTTTTACTTTCACTTTAAGATTAAAAGTCACTTTTAATAATGGTTAAGTAACTTATTAATGTAAAGTTACTTTATTTCCTTAATGTCACTTTAAATACATAACATCTCCTAACTAAGTGCCATTAAATAACCCTTTTTTTCTCCCTTTTTCTTCATTGATGATCCATGGAAGTCGTTTCCACTGCCAAATAGAGGAATCCAAAAATGGGGATATGACATAACCCTACTCATTTGTTGGTTGTGGGGCCTGATTATCTTCCTGATTCATAGGTTTGTTTCAATCTTGCTTAGACCCCATTCCCTAACAGGGGGTGTTGGGGGGATTCCCCCCCCCCACAACTATCTCCAGGGGGGTGTGGGGGGCTTTCCCCCCGCTTGTAAAATATTTTAATTTCATGGTCAATCTGGATGCATTATAAGGTCACATATCTGACGGTAGAAGTTATTTTAGGGATTTTTTCCCTAAAAGGAAACCCTCTTTTATGAGTGAATTGTATTGTGGCTATGTATTATTGTGAATATTGTATTCTGAGAGAGGAGACTATGAGAGGAAGAATAGGAATTTACATCGGTTGAGATGTAGGTTGTATCCCTTCATTTTGTTGGATAATAAAAAGGAAGGACCTAGCAATTTCTCTGGTGGACATAGCCCACACTGGGTGAACCACATAGATCTGTGTCTCTATTGTATTGTGTATCTTCTATTTTTTATTTCCGCAATTGTTTTATTTTATTGCTCTGCGATCCTTTTTTTTCTAACATCATTGGTGGTTTCTCCATGGATACGAGATGCCTTAGTTGCAAACATTTTCAATATGGGCATTGATTCAAGTATGTATTGCAAGACAATTGTTTTTAGTTTTGATGTACCTTTGCAAATTGTTACATGTAAATTCTTGTATTGATATAATATTATTTAAATGTTAAAAAAAATAGGTCACTAGTGCGTCAACATGCATTAGAATTTGGAGCACACATGATTTCATCCATAGAAAGAAGAGAACCCATTTAGGAGCTATAAAATTGGCAGATCTAACTAGAAGTCGTTACAATTTAATCTTGTGAATGAAATGTTTGGAGGGGAATACATCCACTTCAAGGATAATGCGAGATGTTCCTCCTATTTTTAGTGCATCTAGTCCAACATTAGGAGCACCAGCTTTGGATCATATTCCACATCCAGACATCACACTGACAAGGATGATGTCTTTCTTAGAGATATTCTACAAGAGATTGCTTTCAATGATAATTCCTCTATCATGACTCAATTCACCGATGTCAATGATGATGAAGGAGATGGGATCACCAACATACCTTGAGATAGTTGTCTCTTCATTTATGATCATAATCATAACATTTTAACTTTTATTAGTAATTGTGTATTAAGAACTTAACTCTTAAAAATTGTTTTAACTTTTTCACGTTCCATATTCCCATGATGGTTGAGTTATCCTAATCTTAATGCTATGTTATGTTTATTTATGATTCCCTATTGTTTTTTTGGTATTGCTTCGTATTGTTTTTGTTGGAAGTATCTCGTGAAAGGTTTCTCAATCCCTTCATCCTTAAATCACTTCCTCTATATATAACAAACTCAATTCTCATGTAATTTATTTATGGGAGAAAAACTATGGCTTTCCTTTTTATAGTATCTAATCTCATTTATTTATTTCATATCACATTGATTGAAAATAGTTTTTGAAGGGGTCTTTGAGGGTTTGAATAAGGGGCCAAAGAAAATAATTGACTTTTGGGTAAAGGGAAGATTATGGTACTTGAAATGATATAATTGGACATGTAATAATTTAATGTATAGTTAGAGGCTTCTTTAAAATAGTTGGAAACTTGGAACCTTTAGCAAATTAATCCCCTAATGCACTAGAATGTTGAGTTACCACTATTATTGGTATGTGAACATCCTAACATTTAAATTGTGAAGTGCACTACACAAAAACATTCTCTTTATTGGTTGAGAAACAAACTAAAACATGTTTTACATGCTATAAAAATAGAGTTAAAACCATCTAATAATGAAGTGACATCAAGAAACCTAACCTGCTAAAATGGTTTGCATGAAGAGTTCTATATGGAACTAACAACACTTGCAAAAATGATACATAAAAACATGTAGTGATGAAGATAACTAAAAACCACTACAAAAGTTAAATATAACATCAAGGAAAGGTCCCTTGTAAGGTCTTGAGTGGTCCCTAATCAAGGTCTCTACAAGGAACCTGAAGAAAACACTAAGTACTTGAAATCTAGAAATACAAATTATGCATTAGGAAATCACTTCATAACAACAAAATGTACTTGAAAAATTTGAATGCACCAGCTACAAGGAGAGTTGTCAATGCTTAAGAATGAAAAAGGACTAACTAAATACTAACTCCTATCTTCTATTTATACAAAGGGACTCATAAAATATCCCTTCAATCAGTCCTTGATTGAAGGGTACTTGTCATTGGTATCCCTAAAATCATGGATCCTTGTTTCAGGGGTCAGATTACCTCCATAATTCAAACTTCCTCAACGAGAAAATCACGCTAAGATCTTGTTGGTTGAGTGTTGTGAGTCATTGTCTTGGTTCCTTTGGAGGTTGAAGAGGGGGCATGATACACCTTTTGTCTCAAGTGCAAGTTGATGAAGGTTATCCTTAGGATTCGACCTACTTGAGAAAATGGTTAGTACACCATTAAAAATGCATAAGTTCATCAAAATCATGAACTAGACCAAGGACAATGACATAACTCAACATTCAATAATTTCACAATAATCCATGCACAATTCCCAAGATGTTTATATTAATAATATTCACAACAAGTCTTAGTTTATAGGAAGGGGTCATATCATCTACAAAATGGGCCTCAACGTTCCACAATTTGGAGGCCCATCACATAGATTGGATCATAATTTTAGAGAATTCCCGCTAAAGTATTATTATGGGTTAAGCCTAAGAAGAGTTGTATAAAGTTTGGGAAGAGATGTAAACATTTTCTCCATTATGTTGGACCTTTTGAGGTTCTTAAGAGGATTGGAATAATGTCATATTTCCTTACTCTACCACCAATGTTACATAATATGCATGATGTATTTCATGTATTAGTGCTTTGAGGGTATGCCATTGACCATTCTCATATCTTGGATTGGAATCAACTGCAAGTTACAAATGAGGGGGTTCTGAAAGGAGTGTTAGTTCGCATATTAAACCATCATACTCATAAACTTCATCAGTTTTCAATATACTATGCAAATTTATGATGGGGCCTTTACAGACCTAGATCTACTCCTTGGGAGGATGCAACTCTCATGTGTCAGGATATCCCTTTTTGTTTACTTGAAACATAGGGTTGAAGTTTTGTTCCTAGAGGGGGAGTATGTGATGCCCCATTTTGTGTGTCTATGTCTTGTTTATGATAAGGAGGATGAGCTTGATATTTTGATGGCCTATTTGGCTACGTATAGACACAAAGTGATGGATGTTTTAAGCTTAATGTACATGGTTGGATGATGATTTTAATCTACTTTTGTGGCATCAATAGATTAAATTGTATGTGAATGAATCATGGTCATGATGATGATACATGAACATTGATACACATGTATGATTATGAGCTATGTAAGGTTGGATAATATCATAGGAATCTAGTGGGAGATGACATGTTGAGAACAATTTGGTACCAAGTCATGAGATGTAGAGATTTTTAGTAACCATATGTGTGTTTAGAAGTTTGTATAATCCTAACTTGATTGATATGAACAACATGTTATAATTATATACTTATAGTCCAATATATGTGTGTATGTTCACTTACATGAGTATTGTAGGTTGGTCTCCTGATCATGAAGTAGGTGCTTGCATGAAATGTCTTGGAAAAATCTCAAATGGGAGTCCAACAATGAGCCTACAAGGGTAACCAATATTGATTATATATATACAAAAAAATTGTAATTTAAACATTTTATAATTTATTGTTATGCATGGTTGCATATTTGTGTGTAGGACACAAGCCAAATCATTTCTAGCTTGTCAACACATGGGTGTGGGACATAATAAAGAGATTGTGGCTTTGCTATGACACAATGAGTGGAGATGTCATTCCCTCTCAATTCCAACATGTAATGGCTAATGTAGCCAAATTAACTCACTTACATTAAATATATAAATTGGATATAAAACACATAAATTTATAATCACCGACTGATAAAAATAAACGAAATTATTTTTCTAATTGCATAATTCACATGACATAAGAGTGGTAAGGATATTTCCTAAGACTTGTTGAATGTAATTTACTTACAATGAAGGTGAATGTAAAACCGAAGTGCTATGAACTTTGATCCAACTTATCACAACTGAGTGTGGGGGACAACTCTCCCCCCAACCAATCCCCCGACCAAGACAAATGAGAGCCCCTGAGCCCTCAATCAACTACCTATGCCAGTGTCAAATCCTTCCTTCCCAAGAATTATTCCAAGCTGAAAAAAAGAAATATTCCTTACCTCCTTCTCCTCCTCCATTTAAATTGAATTCCTTTGTCCATCCATGCACATAAACGCCATTCATAGGATTCACTTGTCAACATTTAGTTCTCTTTTTTTGTCTTAAATTTTCTTAATTTAGTTTTCCCTAAATTTATCTTTGCTTATTTTAACCCTTTTATGTTATTAATAAAGTAGTTCCTTTTATTTATTTATTTTATTCTTTTACTTTTTTTATTATTATTTTTTTATTTTTCTTTTTTTATATACCATTTATTTATTATTATTACTTATTTAATCATACGGGGTATTACATACTCCCTCCCTTCAAGAAACTTTGTATCGAAGTTAATGTTAATTATGATACTTACATGTTTTTATTTTCTCTTTGTATCTTCCACTACACCCTCTATTGTAACTAGTATAAGGGCTACCCAAGTGACAAAAACATGTATTGGAATTCCACATCATAACATTGAGGAAGCACAAGTACTCTTTATCTTTTCTTCCTAATTTTTAGAACTAGGCTTAAACCCACCGATCTAACTGAATCCCCAAGGCTTGAGACCTCGTCTTCCCAAGCAGGAATCTGGTATGGTCCTCATGTAACCTTGGAATCTCAAAAGGCTGACCTAAACTCCCTCCACAACTCCTACTGGAAAGTAATACTCCAACCCATCTCATGGACTTCAGCATTACAACTCCAATATAAGTCACTTTGACAATCTCAAGATGGTCCCATGTCCCATCGAGAAATATACAATGAGAAATAACCATTGGCATAGGTTGGTTCATTGAGTTTGTCCCCATCCCATAAGGTGTTACTTTTTAGATATTCTCATTCATAGGTATGGGCTCCTACAAGATCATTGAATGAACTGAACTTCTCGGCTCATTGATTGATTCCATGCCAATCACCACCTCACAATATGCAACCAATACACTAGTTATAAATATAATATCATCATCTCATGAAAAATAATTCACATGCATATTGTCACATGTCTTCATTGTTCTAACAATGCACCCTATGCTCATGCATGTCATCATAAAACATATTATCATTGAAATTTCATGCAATTAAATTGTGTCATAACATAATGAGATATATCATCATCATAATAATAATAATAATAATAAAATGTAACCCAAACACACATTTTTTTTGTAAATCAAGGATATAACATTTTCTTAACACAATGAAGGGAACCATATGTTAATCATAACATCATATGAAAATTCCTCATGTATTCTTAAGATAGATTAGCATGATTAAATAAGAAACCATAGAACATATGTAGAATGATCACATCAACATATAGTATTTATGTCAATCAACACTAGTCTCGATTTGAAAAGAAATATTCATCCAAAAAACCCCATCTAGGATATGCATATGTCTAAGTTAAGTTAGTTAGTCCAGTCTTACTCATAAAAGTAATTAATCAAATAGATAGGGAAAATCATAATGCATAGTCTCTGCATCCTCCCAAGTAGAATACCATGGGTTTATTTGTCTCATTGGACCTTGCCTTGTTCAATTTATCAGCTCTTGAGCAACCAAATCCTATGGTCCAATATAGAAAATTGTTTGACCTAGAGGGACCCCTCCTTGAAAACCTATAATCCCTCAAATTTCAACACATGGGATGGACTAGGTACATAATTCCTAAGTATAGAAACATGAAATACATTGTGCATATTTCTTAGATGGGATGGTAACTCATGCATGTAAGAAACTAGTCCAATCCTCTCTAGGACCTTAAATGGTATGAAAAACCTAGGGGATATCTTTTTTATATTACCAAAGTTGAAGGAACTCTTAGAGGGTTTGACTCTAACAAAAACCTTGTTACCTTATTTATAGTTCTCTATCAGTTCTCTTAGCATTTTCATAACTTTTCTGATGGTCCCTATCTTCCCTAAGCCTTTGCTTAACTGAAACCATATTTATTTAGGGTTTGACTCTATCAGTTCTCTTAGCATTTGCATAACTTTTATGATGGTCCCTATCTTCCCTAAGCCTTTGCTTAACTGAAACCATATGTTATTTCATTTCTTGGAGAATGTTGGGTCCAAATATGACCCAATATTCTAAATGATACCAACTTAAAGGTGTACGATAGGTTCTTCCATATATGACTTCATATGGGGTTGCCTGAATGGAATTTTGATAATTGTTGTTGTAGGAAAATTCCACCAAGGGAAGATACTTCTCCCACTAGTTTTGATGGCCCATGACATACATTCTGAACATATCCTCCATTATTTGATTAACTCTATCTATATTCCCATCAATATCGGGATGATAAGAAGTACTAAAGTTGAGTTTAGTACCCATAGAATTTAGGAGGCTTTGTCAAAACCTAGAAGAAAACCATAAATCTTTGTCTAATATGATTTTTCAAGGAACCCATGTAGGCGAATTATTTCTTTTAGAAAAATCCAAGTGATGGATGGTGCATCAAAGGTGCTATTAACTTGAATGAAGTGGGAACTCTTGGTTAGATTTTCAACTACTACCATAATGCATTCATGTCTATGGGATGTCATAGGCAAGCCTCCCACAAAATTTATTGAAAAAACTTCCCACTTAGTTTCTGGTATATCATGGGTTTGTAGTAGATGTGTAGGGTGTTGATGTTATACCTTAACTTGTTGACATTTCAAACACCAAGCTACAAACTGTGTTATATTTTTTTTCATTCCTTCCCCAAAAAGTGTCCTTTTTAGGTCGACATGCAATTTCTTTACTCCCATGTGTCCAACATAATGGGATCTATGGGTTTCCTCCATTACCAATATCATAAGATCTTCATTCTTTGGCACATACATCTGACCCCTAAAATGCAACAATCCATCATTCTTTAAGGTGTATCCTTCCCATTCAAGTCTCACCATTACCTTCTCTTGCAAGGTGGATTTTATTCATTGGTATTGGTGGTCTTCTATAAGGTAGTTTAAAGTCTAGTGTCTTAAGTTTGCCTTCAGTGATAGTACTGATTGAATTTTGAGTCTTCTACTTAAAGCATATGCAACCATGTTTTCCTTTCCTTTGATGAAGGATACCCTGAAATAATATTCACTAAAAAATTCACTCCAACGTCATTGTTGGGAATTAAGGTTCTTTTGGGTGAAAATTTGCTCAAGAATCTTGTGATCAATTTTTAGCTCAAACTGGTGTCCCATTAGATAATGTATCCATAACTTCATAGCCATTAAAACTACAACTAGATATATATCATGAGTGGCATAATTGATTTCACGGCCCCTAAGTTTATGTGAAGCATAAGCAATAACTCCCCCTTCTTGTATTAAAACCACACATAAACCTTGTCCCGATGAATCCATGCATACACAAAAGTCTTTGTCCATGTTAGACATTCTCAAAATTGAGGAAATTGTTTTAGTTATACAAATTCCTCCTCCCATTCATTTTTCAATTCAAATTTAACACCTTTATTTTGTAGGGTTGTAATGGGATTGAAAATTCAAGAGAATCCTTCCATAAATCTTCTATAGTAACTTTCTAGTCCAATAAAGTTGCATACTTCCTTAGTATTTTTAGGAGTAGGCCAGTCAATTATAGTTTCAATTTTACTACAATCTACCACAATGCCTTCACCATTGATGGTATGCCCTAAATATTGGATTTCTTTATGGTAGAATGAACATTTAGACAAATTCCTATATATCTTATGTTCTCTAGGGCATTGAAGTAATAGTCTCAGGTGCTCTTGATGCTCTTGTTCATTTCGGGAGTAAATGAGGATGTCATATAGGAATACTTGGACAAAATAGTTCAAATATTTACAGAACACATTATTCATTAAGTACATAAATGTTTCTAGTGCATTGGTCAACCCAAATTGTACTACAATAGATTCATAGTGACCAAACCTTGTTCAAAATTTAGTCTTTGGTATGTCCTCCTCCTTAATTCTTAGCCAGTGGTATCTCAACCACAAGTCAATCTTGGAAAATTATAAAGCTCCCTTTATTTGATCAAAGAGGTCATCAAGGCGAGGAATGGGATATCTATTTCTAATGGTGGCTTTGTTAATAGCATGGTAATCAATGCATAGCCTAAGGATTCCATCCTTCTTCTTCACAAATATCATCAGTGATCCCCATGAGGATACACTAGGCATGTTCAATCCATGGAGAAGAAGTTCCATGAGTTGAACACTTAACTCATTAATTTCCATAACAATAATTCGATAAGGTGTTTTAGATATAGGTTTTATTCTAGGTTTCAGGGAAATGGAAAAATTAAATTCTCGTACAAGGGGAAATCTTGGTATCTTAGGGGGGAATACATCTGAAAATTCATAGATTATTGGATGTATATTATCTAAGGGGTTTTCATCTTCAATGATCATATCAACTGCATAAATCTTACACCATTTCCTCATACACTTTTAACCTTATTGGTTGAGATGAGGCATAAGGTCATGTATCACTTAATCCCCTCAATCATGTACAACTGCAATGGGAATAATTGCTTCAATGGGGGCCAGTGGTTGGAAACCCAACAACACCTGAAAAGGGTTGTGGCCAATAGAGTTGTGGAGGGATTTGTTGTAGCTATTTTGAACATAATGAAGGATTTCATCCCATGTGTGTGGATGTTTGGAATTGTACATCCTCGGGATATGGAAAATCCTCCTGTTGACTACCTATATTTGTCCATCAGTCTATAGGTGGAAGGAAATCAATTTGGTCAGCTTGGTGTCCATAATCGACCATAGGTTGGACCAAAAAATGCTTAGGAACCTACTATCTCAATATAATATAATGGTTAGTGGGAGCCCGAAATGAACCCAAAAATTTTCAAAGAAGAGATTGGTAGTGGCCTCAGTTGTGATGCCCTTCTTGCAGGGTGCCAAAACTGACATCTTAGAGAATCGATCAACAACCATAAAGACACAGTCATTCACATGCTTAGTTGAAGGTAGACTGGACATGTAATCCATGGAGATGAATTCCCAAGGCTTGTATGGAGTAGGTAGATGGGTTTATATCCCTTGTTTCTTGATGGAGGGATTGGAAATGGCACATACAGTGTAGGATCTGAGGTACTAGCAGACAAATTGTTGAAGCTTCAGCCAATAAAAATGATTTTGTAGTACTGCCATTGTTTTTTCTATACCAAAATGTATCGCTACCCGACTGTAATAAGCTTCCCAGATCATCTTTTCACACTCACTTGAAGGAACATAGATATGGATCATATGGCATAGAAATCCATCTTGGAGATGAAAGTCTAGAATTGTTTTTCCTGCGCTCAATTTCTAATAGGAAACAACATATTCAAATTCATTATTGTATGATTGTTCCCACCATGATGTCTCATTCCCATAGGAGTTAAGAACTGTGGTTAGCATCACAACTAGGGGTCGATTGAGGCAATATGTGGCATGGTTAGTGATTCTCTTCTTATACTTCATGTTCAAGTGGAATTGATGTAGGTACGTGGACCACTTCTGATGGCATCCATTCTATAATTTTCCTCATGTCTACATGAATTACAGAGGCCTATGAGCATCATTGTGGATGATTGTTTCCTCCCTCAGAATGTAATTATTCCATTGTCGACATGCATGAAAAATGGACTACATCTTTTTCGCATAGGTGAGGTATCTACAAAAAACATCAGATAGTGTTTCACTGTGATAGGATACTAGATGCCCATGCTGAGTGAGGAATGCATCGATAGCATAATCTAAATCATCTCTCTCAATCTCAAATGGTTGTTGCGGGTCTGATAGAATAAGGACTGGTGTTGAGCAGATGATAAATTTCAAATCCTCAAATTCTTTCTATCAGGATGCATCCCACACAAAATTTTCCTTCACTCCACCCTTGATCACCTTACTTAGGGCCTCAACGATATGAGAGAGCCCCAACAAAAACCAGTGGTAGAAGTTGGCAAGGCCAAAGAAGCTGCAGAGCTTGGTCATTGTCTTTGAGGCCGGCCAATCATGGCTAAGTTGGATATTGGCTAGATCCACATGCACACCCTTCTCATCCATGATGTGTCCCAAATATTAGATTATCTGCATGTCGAAGGAACACTTCTCCAAATTGGCATATAACTTGTATTGTCGCAGGGTGCCCAAGACCTGTTGAATATGCTTCAAATGTTCCTCCCAAGTTTTGTTAAAGATGAGGATTTCATCCAAATCTACGAACAAAAAGGAGTTTGTGAATGGCCACAATATGTCATCCATCATCTGCATGAATTTCGTTGGGGTATTAGTCAAGTCAAAAGGCATGAGCATCCACTCTAAGATACTTTCTTTAGACTTGAAAGTTGTATTCCATACATCAGTTTTCTCAATCGACACTTGGTGGTAGTGTTGGCACAGGGAAGACCCAGGGCAGACCCAGGGTTCAACGCTCAAGAGAGCACCAACAAAACCCTAACTACCGACCCTTTCAGAAACACCTGTGAAGAAGATGAAGTCTCACCCAAGGTAGAGGCAGGGGTGGTTGCAGGACTCAGATGTCTGCAACCTTAGATGGGACACTGATCTATGATTATCTCTTTTATATAGCACTTAGCATAGATCATTCATCAATATTTAACTCTTATGGTACTTCGCAAATAGCACAGATCATCCCAGTGAATACTTATACTAAAGATGATTCAATGCTTAGCCACAAAAATATAGGTTAGATTCAACAGATCAAGCACTAAGAATCTTATATATCAGATCTAACATTTATTGATATATCATTAGCATAGAGCATAACTAGATCTATTTAATCACATCAAACACTTAGCCAAGAAAGAGATAAACACATTAGGACAAAGTACAAAGAATAATACACACAGTTACCGTGGTTCACCCCCACCCTAGGGCTACATCCACAAACTCTTCTTATTTATATTATCTTGGTCAAGTGGTTACAACACAGAGATTCAGTGACCCTTACTTCGCATAGGACATAAGATCTGCGCAGCTCGCTAGATCCTTCTTCCTTGCACTTCAGCACAAAGCTACAACAACTTGCACTTAGCTTTTCAATCTCTTTACAATCATGCACATAGCACTTTCAATATACATCCAATCACTCAGACCTAGCTACTAGCACTAAGCCTTTATCTATACATCACATAGATGTATTACTACTTCTTCTTCTCCTCCCCCTTACTTACATTGCCTAATTATCTATTTGTAGGATACAAAATGGGCCTAAGCATGGGTAAACCCACGGGCCGACATCCCTTTTCCCGTTACATCAACCCAAAACCCTAGAATGGACCCAAAAATAGGTCTTGCTTCCTTAATTTCCGCTTTGCGTTGTGCTCCATCTTTGGCAAGCTGTCGCAGTCCCAAAAACGGTCAAATATGACCAAGTATTCTTCAAAATTTGGTTAAGGGCCAACGGGACCTTAACACTCACATGTGACTCGTCCCGAGTCACTCAGGTCTGATCAATTCTGCTTCAAATGCCTCGATCTTGTCTCGAGCTGCTTCGACCTGCTGCAGTGCGACAGCCTCTTGCTCAGTAAATTCCTGGATTACTGTTTCATTGGGCGGTCCTTCCAGGCGATGTTCTGCTGTGATGACAACCTATTCGAGTTCATCTCCCTAGCTTTCAAGTTCAGCGAACAGTTGGAATGCCTTCTCTTGGACTGGTTGAAGTCATTGAGAGACTTCCATCACTTTACTTTGCAGTGTGTGTACTTGTTGTTGGACTGTGCATTGTTCTGTGAATCTCTTCATTCTCTCGACTGGGGTCACAGACTTCAGCTGTGCTTGTAGCACATCTGCATGATGCTTTTATTCTTGGAGTTGTGCCTCCAATGTCTTCAATTCTGGATTCTCTGCGAGGGTTTCATAAGTCTAGGTGATTCTAGTGCTTAGCTGCTTACATTCCAAAGCCAAGGTTTTTAATCAGTCAACTGCGCTTCGAGCAGTGGCCTCTCTTAGATCTCTTATTTCTTGGGGTGTCTCAGGCACAGTGCAGAGCTCCAGATCTGTGATGCGTTGTTGAAGTTGTTGGATTACTTCTTCTAGTTGGGTCACCTGCTGTGGGAGACGGTCTTCCATCTTGACTTCTATGACCGTCACAGAGCAAAGTTCTTTCTGAACTCTTTCTTGTACTTCAAGTTGCTCGGCTAGCAACTGGTCCTTACTCTGCTGTAACTGTTCTTTTTCCTCCTCCCACTTTGCTTGTAAGGCAAGCTGCTCCTTTTCTTCCTTCCTCTATTGTTCTCTATGTGCGCTCTGTTCTTGTGCCAAAGCCTGGGTGGCTTGCGCGATGTCTTCTTGAGCTTGTCGAAGGAAAGCTTCAACTTTCTCGACGAGCTGACGTAATTGAGTGGTCTCATCACCTGTTCTTGGTGTTTCCCTTGTTAAGGGCACAATAGAAACTGCTTGGCTGGACTGGAGTGCCTGCTGCACTTCTTTGAGTTCACTTGTGATCCGGCTGAATAGCTCCTCCTGCTTTGCTTCTTTCTTTTCTGCGAGCTCTAATGAAACATCATTCAGCACGACAATTAAGAAGTCGAAATCATCTAGGGTAAGGGTAGTTTTAAGCGTGTTCCAGGTGGCCTTAGCTTTCTTTTGGGATGAGGGCTTTGGTGGGGTAATCTTCCTTTTCTTGGAGGGATCCTCCTCCTCTCTAGGCGAAGTAACCTCGCCTTTATTTTTCTCAACTTCTGTACCACCTAGTTCTTCACCATCACCTCCCTTCACATGTGAGATAGAAGTAGTCTTCGTGGATGTGCTCTAGATATCTTGAACTTCCACATCCTTCTTAGTCTTGCATGGTCTAGGTGTATCTGGCATAGCTTCGGGGCTATCCACATCGGACATCTCTGTGGGGTCTGCTGCAACAAGGAGGTATGTCGACCATTCCTTGGTAATCTCCTCCAAGTCATCTTCTCTCATCTTGTAATATGACTGGAGTTGTTGTTTGTGCTCATCTGCGCATGCTGTGATATAGGTGAAGTGACAGTCTGCGGTGAATTTCATCAAAGGTCTAAACCTATGAAGTGTGTTGGTTGTGATGTGCGGTGTAGACTAGATTGCATTCTTCAATTGAGTGTAGTAATCGTGGAAGATGGCATTGGAATGCAACTACTTTTTCATGTCACTGGAGTACCACAGCGTATAGAACTTTGCGGCCAGTGGTTTGAAGGGTTCGATCTCTGGAAAAGTGGCTCCCTTTGGCAGTTCCCAAGCGATGAAAGCGATGAGTATGAGCAACCAACTAAAGTGGAACTCATACCGTTGGTCTTGCGCTCGTCTACAGTCAAGCGCTAGCTGATTTATAAGGTACTTTTCCCAGTTCATTTGTAGTCCCTCCGTGCACTTCCATGCGAGGTCAACTACAAATATGGTCACCTATGTGGGTCTGTTTTTGTGGACTAAGTTCCCTATGATTAGCTGGCAACCAAAGTGCATTGTTGCATTTTCAATGGAGGCTACCTTGTAACCTCGCGTGCCTTTCTCTAGATCTCCATATGTGTCTTTTATTCGTTGGGCGAGAGCATGATCTGTGGTCTTTCCAGGGTAACACTCCTGAGGGTCAGGGCCCTGCCTGCTTAGCCCAGTGATCCAATTGATCAGAATCAGATCCACAGTGATGTGATGGTCCAACCATAGGTATCCTTCATGGTAGAAGGACAACAAAAACCTGACGCATGCATTTACTTCCTGATGCCTCCCGAAAGTGGAATCTTCATTACGTTAAGGAGGGTTGACTGCGCGAGGTTGTGGGTCCATTGTTGAGGGACAATCTTTGGGTTCTTCCATTTTGTGATAGTTAAGTATTTGTGCGGGGATAGAATAATGTAAAACTTGCGATCTCCAAGGTTGAAATCACTAAATTTTATCATTGTGAGCTTATCCTGGTCAACATGAACTACGCGCACCCCTTTCGGGAGGTATGTAGTGACCACAACATAGTCAAAGTCTCTAGGTATAGTGTCTCGATTCACTGTTCCTCTTAGTGGTGGGATATATTTAGGCAAGATACTTGGGATCATCTTCACAGTGGCAAAGTCATTTCCGAGCTTAAATCGTCTTTCCAAAGGCAGTCGGGATGGTCCTGTGCGAGAAGTAGAGGGGGGAGCTGACAATGCTCCCGAGGATGATGCATGTAAACCTATAGACGTTCCACTCTCTGACATGACTCTCTTAGTCATTAAGTCAATTAGAACTTCTTCAACGCTTTTCTCGACAGCACTGAGCTCGTCCGACATACAAACTTGGGTCAGCTAGCTCAGGTGCGAAAGGAATTCAGAGACTACAGTGAATAGTATGGGAACAAGGCAATGATCTCTAGGTAATTTAATCTCAGGTTTTGTGCTCAAATTCTCACTTAGAAAAAAGTATTCTATGTGTGTGGCATGAAGGATTAAGTAGGAAAACTTAGCAATGGTCTGCTTGCAATGGATGTGAGGCACCCATTAACTCTGTTCTATCCGTTCTGGTGTTGTCCAACGGTCTAGTGGGAACCCATAATTTCTTTCTAACCCATTCAGAGCAAAAGTCAAATGGTTATATCGGTCCAACGTCCATATTGCTTCGTCATAGCGGAGTGCCAGATGTCGTTGTTCTGATATCCCGACAAAGTTCCAATTCTACAATTTTTTTTGTCTACGAATTTTCATCTAGAACTTCTTGTAACCTTGCAGTGTTATCCCTTTTCTTTCTTAACTTTCTAGCCTTCTTCCCCATGAGCTTTGTTTCAGTAATTCTTTTACCATTCTGATGCTTATCTTCTATGGTCTTAGTTACTTTGCGCTATTGAAAGTCTTTCCTAGGGTTCCTGGATAATACTTCTTCCATATAAAAAATAGGTAACTCAAACTTCTACGGATCCTCGAGTGTTCTCTTAGCCTCGACATCAGAGTTTCTAGTATTAAATATCTGCGATATACTCTTTTGTTCTTCAATCAAGTGTGCGATCCTTCTGGTCATAAAGTCTTTTAACTCTTGCTTCTTCTGATCCAACACTTCTTCTTCCTCTTTTTGTCTAGTTTGTTCTCTATCAATCCAAGGTTTTCCTATGAGCATGGTAAACGGGGCGATGTCTTCAACAAATTTAATAATCTCAAAGTCTTCCTCTGTCGAAGTTCCATTGAAGGTCATAGGTATCCAGGAGAGCCTTCCACATAGGTTTATTATCTTTCCTCTGAATAAACTTGTTCCCCCTAGGGAAGGGATCATGGAAGTCTTTCCTATAGATTCCCAAGTTCTTTCTGGCATATTGTTCACTTGTGTTTCTTCATCAAGAGTACAGTCAATGTCGAAGTCTCCTATTATTTCTTCGACTTGCTCCTTTTCTTTGAAGATCTTTGATATCCTAACATGTCGGTGATCATTCAAGGTGTCTTTCAGTTGTAGCAATACCTTTTCTGCTTCTTTCTAAGTTTCTACTATCTGTGGATCTGCCTTAAGGTTTTCTTCACTTGGATTCATTCCTTCAAGCTTGGAAATCATTCTAGGGCAATCCAATACTTCATGGTCCAAAGCCTTGCAACATAGACAACTAGGTCTTCCACCATGGAATTCCTTAGCAAGATGTCTCGGTCTTCTACAACTATAACAGAGGGTTAATCCTATCTTTCTTTTAAATGATCCCCAGCCTCTTATGTACTGTGCACTAGGGTTATGGTAGCTAGTCTGCAAAAATTTCTTTAGAGGATCCTGCATCTGCTTGTTAGTCCAGAATTTTTTTCTATGCATAGGTATAACATATCTATTAGATCTATTCATATCAAACTTTCTTTCATCTATCAGAGCCCTAGTTTCCAAGCTAGGACAGAATCTATCAAACATACCTAGATCCATACTCAAAAAATTTCACTTATTTTACTTTTGCAGAGCACAAAGCTTTCAGATCTAAATTTTTTTTACTATTCTTACCTTTATTAGAACACAGAATGTACATATCTTACCTTTTTTGTGCAGATCTGACTTCTTTCCTTGCAGATCTGACCTCTCTCTTTCAGGCATTTCCACTTTTACTTTTCTTAGAGCACAGAGCGTTCAGATCTCACTTCTTTTCTTCAGTAGCAACCTCTTTCTTGCAGATATGACCTCTTTCCTTCAGATCTGACCTCTTTTTCTCGGCACAAAGCTTTGTAGGTCAAGTAGAGGGAAAAAGATCTATGCACAGAGATTATTTCATGAAAATATTTTTTCTTCTTTAGTTCCCAGCAATCGTAGTTCCAGGTCCTGGCAATGGAACCATTTGTTGGCACAGGGAAAACCCAGGGTTCAACGCTCAAGAGCGCACCAAAAAAACCCTAACTACCAGTCCTTTCGGCAACACCTGCGAAGCAGATGAAGTCTCACCCAAGGTAGAGGCAGGGGTGGTTGCAAGACTCAGATGTCTGCAACCTTAGTTGGGACACTGATCTGTGATTATCTCTTTTGCAGGGCACTTAGCTTAGATCATTTGAATCAATATTTAACCCTTATGGTACTTTGCAAATAGCATAGAGAATCGCAGTGAATACTTATACTAAAGATGATTCATTTCTTAGCAATATAAATATAGGTTAGATTCAACAGATCAAGAACTAAGCATCTTATATATCAGATCTAACATTTATTCATATATCATCAGCACAGAGCATAACTAGATCTATTTAATCACATCAAAGACTTAGCCAAGAAAGAGATAAAGACATTAGGACAAAGTACAGAGCATAATACACATAGTTACCATGGTTCACCCCCACCCTGGGGCTACGTCCACAAAGTCTTCTTCTTTATATTATCTCAGTCAAGTGGTTACAACACAGAGCTTCAGTGACCCTTACTTTGCACAGGACAAAAGATCTGCACAACTCTCTAGATCCTTCTTCCTTTCACTTCAGCACAAATCTACAACAACTTGCACTTAGCTTTTCAATCTCTTTACAATCATGCACATAACACTTGCAATATACATCCAATCACTCAGACCCAGCTACTAGCACTAAGCCTTTAGCTATACATCACATAGATGTNCCCCCCTTACTTACATTGCCTAATTATCTATTTATGGATTACAAAATGGGCCTAAGAATGGGTAAACCCATGGGCCGACATCCATTTCCTGTTACATCAACCCAAAACCCTAGAATGGACCCAAAAATAGGTCTTGCTTCCTTAATTTCCGCTTCGCGTTGCGCTCCATCTTTGGCAAGTTGTCGCAGTCCCAAAAATGGTCAAATATGACCAAGTATTCTTCAAAACTTGGTCAAGGGCCAACAAGTAGCCTGACTTCAAGTCAATATTACTCAAAAAATTGGCTCCCTTGAGTTGATCGATAATATCATCAATCCATGGAATTGGGTACTGTTTCTTGATTGTGATCTTTTCCAGGGCTCTGTAATCAATACGAAGTCTCCATGCCATGTCCTTCTTTTGTACTAGAATAATTGGGCTCCCACAAGGTGAGGAGCTTGTTCTAATGTGGCCCTTCAGAATTACCTCTTGGATTTGGAATTTTATTTCTTCATTCTCCATAAGAGAATGACTGTACACAGGTACATTAGGTAGAGGATCATTGGGTGTCAAATCAATTGATTTCTTTAACTAACAGTGCATAGGCACTCGAGTAGGAAAGGAAAATATGTATTTGTGCTCTTCTACTATCTTGTCCACCTATTGCTATTGTGTAGAGAGACCTCATGTAGAGGTTTTCGTGGTTGCGGTGACCTTATGTTCACCTTCCAACCGAACCATAAAGAGGACAAATCTCTTGGTATTAGAGAGAACATTTATGCGTTGCTTCTCGGAGATCAAAGAGATCGTAGTAGTTGGGACTATCTCTAGTACCCTGTAGAGTTGATCTCCCAAAGTAATAATGACATTACGGGGCCTATATTCATAAATAACATGAGGCTTCTACATATATGGTTTTCCTAAAAAAAATATCATAAACTTCAAGGGGGAAACATCACATAATACCTCGTCTTTGAAGGGTTTGATGTCATAGTGCAGGAGACATTGTTGGTTGACGTGGATGTCTTGTCCCTAGCTAATCCAACCAATGGTGTATGGATAAGGATGCAGTGTCGTTGTCAGGTTCAACCTCTTTACCACCTTTTCTAATATTAGGTTCTTCTGGCCATTTTTGTCAACAATGAGATGAAGTGGGGTCCCCTTCACCCACATATATGAGTGGAAGAGGTGCTCCCCTTCTTTAGGATCCTCTGGTTCCTCTGGATGAACTTTTGTGGTAGTGATGGTGACACTAGATTCTGCATCAATTATCTATTTTCCCTTTTCTAGTTCTAAATCATATTCTGAGTCAACATCTAATCCTGAGGATTTTTTCTCGGCCAACAATGACTGTTTGGAGTGACATTCATAGTAATGTTCCAAGGTATTTTTTGGAACTCGCACCACTTTCCAGTGTCCTTCTTTGACTTCCCATTACCCTTCTTTTCCAGTGGCTTGGACTGGTTTTCTGGGGACTGGCCATCATTGCTTTGTCCTTTTACCTGAGATTTAGGGACACCCTTACCATACTTACCCTATTATGTATTTTCATACCCGAACTCTCACTTATTCTGCTACTTAAATTTCTGCTTGATTTTGACAGCATATTGATAAGCGGCTCCCAATGACGAGATGTCTAGAAAATCAATTTCAGTTTGGAAGTACTTATGTAGAGCCCTACAGTATTTTAGAACCATATACCACTCTGAGTCTTTGATACCCATCTTTGTGTGCAAGGTATGGAAGGTATTTGTGAACTCTGACACTGTTTGGCCCCTCTCTTGACGCAGTGTGGTCCATCTCATGTACTAGTCGTCGTAGTTCCTAAAAGGGTAATATTGTTCCTTGAAGGCATCAACAAAATTCTCCCAAGTGGGTCTTATCCCAAAAATTGCAGACTCATCCTCAACAAGTTTCTCATATTAATTCTCCCACCAATCTCTACGATGGGGAAGTTCCTTAAGGAGCGCGAACTTCGGTGATTTTTTCACTGTTGGACAAATTTTGGATAGAGAAATAACCCTCTAGGAGACTTAACCATTTTTTCAAAGTGTAGGTGTCTATCTGAACTTAAACTAAAGGAATATCAAAGTTAACTTGTACTTTAAAGGGCGTCACAACTCCAAATTGATTTTTTATTAAAGGTGCCTATGTTTCTTTCGACAGTGGTCAAAGCATCTGTGCCAAATTATCCATCATCCCATTCCTCTGTCATGCAAGGGCTTCCTTGAGCAACAATTTGATAGGATCTCATGCTTTTTCATCCCTATTTTATTCCTCCATGGGAGGTTTCTTGGGAAGGTGAGAGTGGTTGTCCTCGAGAGAAACAATCTCTAGAACCAACTCTCTATACCATGACCTTGTAGGGGACATGCACTAAGAACGACACAGAGCATATTTCTCTGATACCACTGATTCAAATTATTTTGAGAATGACCTGAAGAAAAAAATATAATAGATATATAACAAGGAGATACATAGAGATATTTCAAGGAACACAATAATACAGTAAAACAATAAAAATCAGATTCTATTAATGATTGTCTGGAATACAAAAAATATTGTAACATGCAAAGCACACAAGCTAGCTAAAATGGTGGTAGCTTATCTTTGAAGAGAGATATGTCAGATATGTTGATTCACAAGAAGTTGATTACAATGAGGCTCCAAAGGTCTTTTTAACATAAAGCATAAATGATAAAACCATAACCCTGGAATATGAAATTCCAAAAGGTTTGTGGGCCTCGGTGGGGGTAGTTGATACACCAACTTCCCAAGGGTGCAACTTTTGCATACGATCTTTGTTTGGGGAGATCGATACCCCGTAAAAAGATTCTATATGAGGAGTACACATTCCGAACAACTCAATATACCTATTGGGCACTACTAAGTCAAAAAAATGTCGTTGAGGTCCTCAAAACAACCCTGGAAGTTTAGGACCCAAAAAACTGTAGAAAAAATACCAAAATGAAACTGTAATTTGAGCAAGTGGAATACGTGGTTGGCCACCGATTTCCATATGGATCATAAATAAAACTATTATTGGCACCATAATCGATTAACATAGAAAGAGGAAAGGTTTTAATCATACCAACAGACTCCACCATTGTGGCTTGGTGCTCGGCCCGATGATGGGTTACAACAACATGAATCTGATGTTGGGCTTGTGGTTGTTCCCTTTTTTATTTAACTTCTCATTTTATGAGCCCTAATTGATACTTCGAGAATTCCCTTATATAATGGGGGCCCCCACATTCCCAACATTCCTTTGGCTAAACCCGACCCTATCTACTGTGTACTTTGCCTCTACCACTTGTTCCTCTCAAGTAGGGTTGACCCCTTTGTCCTTCTGGAGGTACTCCAAAAGTTATGCCAGTAGCCTTAGCTACATTGTTTTGTCTTCCATGGAATCCATATAGACGCCCCCCACTCTGATGACCCTTTATTTTGAGGGTTCTCTCAATGGGCCCTTAGACTTTGTCAATTGACCTTTTATATCAATCATCTTTTGAACTTAACACACCAAACTTGTTGTCGTGTCCATGGTGGTAGGATTCCACATGGCAACTTCAGATCAAAATAAAGGATCGATCTCATGTAGGAATCTTTTAGCTTGTCATTTATCATCTGCCATGTAGTCCACATTGTTAAAAATTTAATTAAAAAGTACTTAGGCAAGTGTTTCTCATCACCTAGGCGCCTAGGGGGTGAGAAAGTGTCTAATGTGTACCTTAGTCATTTAATGTGTGAGATGCAAATTAAAAGGTGACTTTTTGGAGACTTAGGGAAAGTGGGTAAGTAAAGTGATTTTATCCCCACCGTTGATCTCGTCTAATCTCAACTGTTAGATGAGATGACCCTTGAGATTCCCTCATAAGGTCGATTAGGGTAAGGAGGGTGCACCATTCTTTGGTTGTTGAGACATTTTTCAGAGAGAGCAAGAGAGAGAATTTTCAAGCTTGAGAAGAGACCATTTTTGTAGAGCTAGGGCACGCATTCCAAGGCTGCAAACTAGCATAGAAATCAAGTTTGCAAGTACAACATTGAAAGCAAGCCATATTGTACGGATTGAGAAGGTCCTACAACAAGTAGAGCAAGCACAAAAATCGAGGGAAGGTATAGTCTAGAAGAGAGGTAGTACTGTACGTATTTTCGAATTCCATACAACATGAAAAAAAGGCACGAAAACTGAGGCAAAAAAATATAGTCTGTACTATACGGATTCCGCATAGTCTGTATGGTCCGTACGACAGTTATTCAGGCACAGAAATCGAGATGAAGGTTCTATGTTGTTTTTTGTAATTTTTGGCACATTTCCCAAGGTGGTCATACATCATTTATTGTTTTGTTTTGGGATGTGATTATTGGCATGAATTTCAAGGTGATCGTACAACATTTTGGAGACACAGAAATCAAGGAGGAGACCTGTAATTAATTGCAGAAAATTATGGAAAGAGTTTTGTGGAGTTTTGCTCAGTTTCCTGTGTGAAGACTTGGCACAGTTATCGACATAAGTTTGTCATTTAAATTTCTGAAGATGAACATGGTGTAACAGAATTTATCTGAAGCTCCTAAATAATAAAATCTCCCTCTCTCATTGGTTTTCCCCTTGTGGGTTTTTCCAGGGTCGTTGTTAGACTGAAAATCTTTCTGTTAATAATTTTCCGATTTTATGTGTTGCTGATATTTTATTTCTACGTTACAAACGATGTTCAAAATGCTCATGTTTTAGTTCTGAAAAATTATTTTCTGTTTTGTTTAATTGGCTATTAAAATTCTGGGTTTGGGCATTAAACTTTGGCTGAAAAATCAGTGAGACTGAAATTGGTTTGGGGTCTGAAATTTTGCATGGTATCAGAGCTGAGTTGAAAGAAGTAGAGATATTTCAGCAAGTCAAAAAGTTGGGACAACAGTCACTTCACAAGGCAGATTTTTTGAATTTTTCATTTTCAACAGAAAGGGGTCAATGGCTATAGGTTTGAGAGTTGAGGACATACTTGATGGGGCAAAAAAATTTGGTGCTTGGAAGGAGAAGATGATCTTTCTTTTGCAAGAAAATGAGTTGTGGAACATTATGGAAAATTCTGCAACTCATTATGTGGTGGTACCTACTGATACTACTCTTCTTGCAACTTACACTAAGAAGAGTATCAAGGCTAAGAGGATTATTCTTGATTCCATAAAGGACCATTTGATTCCTCACTTGACAGGGAAGGAAAATGCCTATGATATGTGGGAGTCTTTGACTAAATTGTACCAGAGTACTAATGAAAACCAAAAGATGGTTTTGAGGGAAAAACTAAAGAGCATAAAAATGACCAAGGCTGAAAATGTGGTCACTTACCTCACTAGATTGACACAGGTGAGAGATGATATTGGAACTGTGGGGGAGGCTATAGTTGACAGTGAACTTGTGAGAACAACATTGAATGAATTTTCCAAACAATGAGTTGTTTTTGTGGAGGGCATTGTTTCTAGGGAGAAACTTCCAAACTTTGAACATCTTTAGGATGACTTTGTTTAGGAGGAGACCCGGAGAGGTTATGTACATGACATTTCATCTACAGGTCATGAGGAGGAGAATGTGGCTCTTGCTGCCAACAACAAGAAGTTCAAAAAGGGTCCAAAGGGAGGAAACAAGCCCAAGGGTGAAGGGAAGAAAGACATGAGCAAAGTCAATTGCTTTGCATGCCACAAGTTTGGGCACTATGCAGGTTAGTTTCCTAACAAGAAGAAGAAACAAATAGCATCTTTAGCAGCAGTGGAAGAGTTTTCCACCAAGTTTGACAAGGAATTTTCCTTTGTTGTGTGTTTATCCACGAGTACCACTCATTCAAATATGTGGTATATTGACAGTGGTTCCTCTCACCATATGACAGGGGTTCGTGAGCACTTGACAGACCTTACACAGATTGGAGAAGTTGAGGTGGTTCTTGGAGATGACCGGGCGGTCAAGACAGTTGGTTGTGGGACTGTATCATTTCAAAGGGAGTCTTTGCCTCCCGTGTCTTTAACAGAGGTTCTATATGTTCTAGGCTTGAAGAAGAACTTAGTGCCAGTTTCTTCTATTGAAGAGAGGGGCTTTGAGGTCTTGTTCCATGATGGGCAAGTGCTCCTTTACCCAAAGGGGTCTAGTATCACTTCGGCCAAAGTGATTGGCACTAGACATGAGAAGTTGTAAAAGCTTATGTTCTAGCTAGCGAGAGCATTGATTCATACTACCAGCAGTAGTGACCTATGTGAGCTATGGCATAGGAGGATGGAACATTTGAACCATGGGTATTTGAGGGTACTGAGGGAGATGGTGACTGGAGTTCCAGATTTTAGTTCAAAGCACCATGAGTTGTGCAAGGGGTGTTCTTTGGGAAATTACACCAAGACTGCTTTTCCAAGCAATGACAATAGAGCAGCAAGGATTCTTGATCTTATTCATTCAGATGTATGTGGCCTGATGTCTTCGGCATCGTTGATTGATTTTCTATACTATGTCGTATTCATTGATGACTTCTCACTGATGTCTTGGATTTTCTTCATGAATACCAAAGGACAGGTCTTCAGTCGGTTCCAAGAGTTCAAATATCTTGTGGAGAACCAGACAGGGAAGAAAATCAGAGTTCTGAGGACGGACAATGGGGGTGAGTATACCTCCAAGGAGTTCATGGACTTCTGTGCAGGAGAGGGCATCAGGAGAGATTTGATTGTTCCTTACAACCCCCAACAGAATGGGGTTGCAGAGAGGAAGAGAAGGGCCATTGTTGGGGTTGCGATATCCATGATACATGATCGGGGGTTGCCACTATTTCTATGGGCTGAGGCATGCTACACTGTAGTTTATCTGTAGAACAGGAGTCCTCACAAGGTTGTGGGGAGCATGACTCCTAAGGAGGATTTTTCTGGGAAAAAGCCTGAGGTGGGGCACTTTCGGATTTTTGGGTGCATCACTTATTCACATGTCCCTTCTAAGAAGAGGACAAAGCTAGAGCCCACGGCAGAGAGAGGGATATTTTTTGGGTACAGTGAGACTTCAAAGGATTTCTGTATATACCTTCCTTCCTCGAGAAATATTGTCTTGAGGAGGGATGTCATATTTGAGGACGATAGAGCCTTTAGGAAGTCTATAGGGACAAAGAGGGGTGAGAATTCTTCACCTCAGATTCAGGCGAGTCTGCAACAGACTACAGTGACACAGAGTTCAGGGCCACCAGTTTCGGTGACAACAGATTCACAGGTGACAAGGCCACAGGGTTCAGGTTCACAAGCTACTGGTCCACAGGTTTCAGGATCGAGTACTCCAGAGTCTACATCAGGATCATTGTCTTTAGGAGATGGGGTTGAGCTGGGAGAATCCCCGCCATGGGACACTACTTCAGAAAGGAGGAAGCCCAAGTGGCTTCAGGATACTTTGAGGGAGGCACAGGGTTTGGAAGGGAATCCTAGACATGTAGTGAGGGAGAGTAAACCTCCCAAGAGTTTTTGCAGCTACATCGCGATGGTGAGCAATATTTGGGAGTCTGAGCCTTCCACTTTTGAGGAGGCTTCTGGTAGACAAGTTTGGAGAGATGCCATGATGGAAGAGTACAATTCCATCATGAAGAACGATGTCTAGGAAGTTGTTCCTAGAACTGAGGGGAAGTCAGTGGTGACTTCCAGGTGGCTCTATATATTGAAGCATGTTGCATATGGAAGCATTGAGAAGTACAAATCTTGTTTTGTGGCTCAAGGATTTTCATAGGTTGAGGGAGTCGACTATGATGAGACCTTTGCGTCGGTTGCTAAATATACTTCGATCAGGTCGGTGATTTCCATTGCAACAGAGATGGGTTCGAAGATCCACCAGATGGATGTGAAGACCAAATTTTTGAATGGTATTATACAGAAGGAGGTATATATAGAGCATCCATTGGGCTTTGAGGTGCATGGGAGAGAGTCTCATGTGTGTAGACTTAAGAAGGAATTGTATGGGCTGAAACAAGCTCCCAGAGCTTGGTATTCGAGGATAGATGCCTATTTGCAGTAGTTGGGATTTGAGAAGAGTGAGGCGGATCCCAACCTATACTACATTGTGGTTGGAGAGGATCCTCTCATTCTCTTTCTATATGTGGATGATCTATTCATTACAGGGGCAGAGAGACTAATCAACAGCTACAAGGAGAGCCTTTCTTTAGAGTTTGAGATGACTGATATCAGACTGATGCATTACTTTTTGGGATTGGAGGTTTGGCAGGAGCCTAGACACATCTTCCTGGGACAGGGGAAGTATGTGTGTGACATTCTAAGAAGATTTCAGATGGAGGATAGTAGGCCCATGACCACTCCTATGATTACCAACTGGAAGAAGCTCCATGCTTCTGAGTCACAGTTGGTGGATTCCACTTTGTATCGTCAGTTGATCGGGTCATTGATGTATTTGGTCAATACCAAGCCAGATATGTGTTTTGATGTAAACACTCTTAGTCAGTTCATGGTGGAGCTTAGGAGAGTGCACTGGGTGGAAGCAAAACATGTTCTCAGGTATCTTTGTGGTATGGTAGATTATGGTCTGGACTATCAGAGAGGAGATGGAGTTTGTCTGGTTGGCTATACAAATTCAGATTGGGCAGGATGTGTCAGTGACAGAAAGAGTACTTCAGGGAGTTGTTTCGGATTGGGCTTAGCAGTTATGTCTTGGTTCAGTCGGAAGAAAAAGTTAGTGGCTTTGAGTTCTGCAGAGGCTGAGTATATGGTGGCTAGTCAGGCCAGTTGTGAGGCCCTTTGGATTTGCAAGTTGCCGGTGGGATTGTTCGGTGTGCAGTTGATGCCTACCATGATTTACTATGATAATCAGAGTTGCATTAAACTCTCAGAGAATCTAGTTTTTCATGACCAGTCTAAGCATATTGAGATTTGTTATCACTTCATCCGTGACTATGTTCAGAGAGGAGCTATGGATCTATAGTACATATCTACAGAGGAGCAGGTTGCAGACATACTCACCAAAGCATTGGGCAGAGGCAAGTTTGTATTTTTTAGGGACAAGATTGGAGTGGTGAGTAACACTTTCCTCGGTAAGAGGGAGTGTTAAAAATTTAATTAAAAAGTACCTAGGCAAGTGTTTCTCATCACCTAGGCACCTAAGGGGTGAGAAAGTGCCTAATCTAGACCCTAGTCATTTAATTTGTGAGATACAAATTAAAAGGTGATTTTTTGGAGACTTAGGGAAAGTGGGTAAGTAAAGTGATTTTATCCCCACCATTGATCTCATCTAATCTCAACCGTTAGATGAGATGACCCTTGAGATTCCCTCATGAGGTCGATTAGGGTAAGGAGGGTGCACCATTCTTTAGTTGTTGAGACATTTTTGAGAGAGAGCAAGAGAGAGCATTTTTTAGCTTGAGAAGAGGCCATTTTTGCAGAGCTAGGGCACACATTCCAAGGCTGCAAACTAGCACAGAAATAGAGGAAGCAAGTACAGCATTGAAAGCAGGTCGTACTGTATGGATTGAGCAGGTTGTACATCAAGTAGATCAGGCATAGAAATCAAGGGAAGGTACATTCCAGTAGAGAGGTTGTACTGTATGGATTTTTGAATTTCGTACAGCAGGAAAAAAAGACAAGGAAACCGAGGTATAAAAGTACAATATTTATAGTACGGATTATGTACAGTCCATACGGTCCATACGACTGTTATTCAAGCACAAAAATCGAGCTGAAGGATCTGTGTTGTTTTCTGGAATTTTTGGCACATTTCCCAAGGTGGTTGTACAACATTTATTGTTCTATTTTGGGTTGTGACTATTGGCACAAATTTCAAGGTGGTCATACAACATTTTGGAGACACAGAAATCAAGGAGCAGACCTATAATTAATTGCAGAAAATTATGGAAAGAGTTTTGTGGAGTTTCACTCATTTTCCTGTGTGAATACTTGGCACAGTTATCGAGATAAGTTTGTCATTTAAATTTATGAAGATGAACATGTTGTAATAGAATTTCTCTGAATCTCATAAATAATAAAATCTCCCTCTTTCACTGGTTTTCCCCTTGTGGGTTTTTCCAGGGTCGTTATTAAACTGAAAATATCTGTGTTACTAATTTTCTGAGTTTATGTGATGTTGATATTTTATTTCTGCGTTATAAATGATGTTCAGAATCATCATGTTTCAGTTCTGGAAAATTATTTTATGTTGTGTTTAATTGGCTATTAAAAATCTGGGTTTGGGCATTAAACTTTGGCTGAAAAATCAGCGAGACTGAAACTGGGTTGGGGTCTGAAAATTTACACACATGATGAACTAATGTGTAGAAATATGCTTCATAATCTTCTATTGATCTACCATTTTGTCTAACTGCATGGAAGGTGCCTGCCTTTTGGTGTTTGTATTCATCTAACAAGGACTAGGTTATAAAGGTTTCCTCAAACATCTCCTAGGTAACTTGCAAGGGAGTGACTTGCAACTTAATATCTATATTTACCCACCATAATGGTGCCTCTTCTTTAAGGAGACTCATTGTTATTTGTGCATTTCATGTTGTAAAGTGTGTCTTAAAACTGAGTTCCCTCTTAAAATATATCACCCAAGCCTCGGCTACATGACCCCCATTTTGGCCTGTGAACGTGGGAAACTTGTATTTTTGAACCTTTTTCATAATATCTAGAGGTGCTTTTCTCTCCTCAACATCGGAAAAAAGGTCTCGGTGTTGTCTATGTTTCTACTCTGACTTGTGTCCCTGACTCTGGTATGTATCTAGATTTTGACCTTGGCTGGCAACCCAATATTTAAATAAATTGGTCATTTCTCTTAAGAAATGTAGTATGTCTTTCTCAACCAAGGTTCCAACCTCCATGGTGAATTGAGGTGTGGATCCAACCTCAGGGGTGACTTTTGGTTTCCCTCAACACTTAGGGGCCATGGTTACTTCTGAGAGTTGTAGACGAATTTTATTTTTAGGGTTATGTTTTGGTTTTCATGGATAGAAATTATATTATTAATAAGAAAAGTATTGGGAGATAATATTTATATTCCTAATAATTACCAAGGTTTAAATGAAAAATCAAGTTGTCCTTAGTCTCACATTGGGTATGTGCTTATGCAACCTGAATTTTATATGTGCTTACTATCTCATATGACTCATAATTTCTATAATTTTTAAACATTTTACAATAATGCAATGCACACACATATTCTTAAATAAAATAATAACACAATTGCAATCACACATATACACAAATATTTTCCCTGGAAAACCATCAACCTTTTTAGAGTCACACCTCTAATTCTTATTTTTCATCTTACAACTTCATTGTTTACAATACAATATATATACGATCTGCAACATCCAAAACCCCTAATCCATTGACCCAGATTATACTACAAAACTAATTCATTAACCGGAATTAGAAAACCATGGGTTAAGCCACAAATCTTCCCATGCACCACAAAACCATGAAAAGTGAAAACCGTGTGATGAAAACCACTAAAAAAAAACGCAAAAACCACCAATAAAAAATGTATGGGGGCTCTTCCCCCCTACAACCCCCCACTATGTCTAACACAATGAAGTGCACGAGGTTGGTTATGAAAATAATATAACACATCCCCAACATTCTCCCACTTGCCATTTTATTTGCATATAAGGGGTCACAAGATTATATAGTCAACCATCAAGGGAAGTGATTCCCATTGTTTCTCTACACTAGGGGAATTTATTGATGCTCACATACTTTGTCAATGAATCTACATCATTCTTCAAATTGTCCACCTTCATGAGCAGCACCTTCTTGTCTTAAATCATGTCTCTCACAAAGTGATATTGAACATCAATATTCTTTGTCTTTGAATGATAAGCATGGTTCTTTGCTAGGAATATTGCACCATGATTATCAAAATCTATCCTTAAAACTTGTTGTACCAACCCCATACCTAAACACAATCGTTGTAACCATATTTCTTCCTTTCTTGCATGAGTGGATTCCATGTGTTCAACTTTTGTAGTTGAGAGTGCCACTACAGTCTGTCTTTTTCTCATCCAACCGAATGCTCCTCCAAATAGGTTAAACACATACCCACTTGTAGATATTTTGTGATCCAAATCTCCATCCCAGACTGCATCAATGAACCATGTATGTTCAAGACTCTATCCGATTATGGTCTTCCTTCATAGCACAATTCATAACTAGTAGTTTCATGCAAAATACATGAAAACCCTATTTACTATTGTCCAATGCCCCTTCCCTGGTTTTGACATATACTTGCTAAAAACTCCCACTACATGTGTAGTTTTTGGTCAATACATACCATTGCATATATCAAAATGCTAACCACACTAGCATACAAAACATGGATCATGTCCTCTTCCTCTTCCTGTTTCTTGGGACATTGATCTAGGGATAAATTTACAACCTAGAAGAATAGGAAACTTGGTTGGTCTACATTCGTACATATTAAACCTATACAATATTGTTTAGACATATTTCCTTTGATTTAACTAGAGTTTCTTGTTTTCCCGTTCTCTTTTAATTTCCATGCCCAAAATGAAATTTGCAGCACCAATATCCTTCATGTCAAATTTAGAGGACAACTAAGTTTTCACATCCGAGATACCCTCCTCATCCTTTCCTATCAACAACATATCATCCACATGCAAGACCAAATAAATAATATAATCACCGACTAATTTGGAATACACACAATGATTGGATTTGCTCCTTTTGAAGCCAAGTCCCAACATATACGTATCAATTTTTTTATACCACATCCTTGGTGATTTATTTAACCTATACAGGGACTTTTTCATTCTACATACCAACTCTTTATTTCCCTTCACTTCAAATCCTTCTAGTTGCTTCATCTATATTTCTTCTCCCATATCCCCATATATGAATGATGTCTTCACATCCATCTATTCTACTTAAAAATCAAGAGAAAAAACCACAAATAAAATAAATGTAATAAAAGTTAACTTGGCAATAGGAGAAAAAAATTTCACCAAAGTCAAATCCCTCTACATGGGAATAACCTTTTCCTACTAATCGAGCTTTGTATTTCTCCACTTTTCCTTCTGCATTCAACTTCTTCTTAAATAACCATTTGCTTCCAATGGGATTTCCTCCAACCAACAACTCCACTAGATCCCAAGCCTATTTCTTGTCCAAGGTTGTCATTTCTTCAACCATAGCATTTTCCATAGATTGTCATCCTTTGAATCCACTTCCTCCCTACGAGTTCTAGGATCATCATCATAATAAACAAAGAAAAATTAGAGCAGAAATTAGGTGGAGTATTCCTTTTCGGTTTCCTTCTTTCCTAAATCGATCTCCTCAATACCATAGTATGAGGTTGTTCTTCTTCTAATTCATGTTCTTCTATACAGTCGGATTCATTATCCTTCAATTCAAACTCTATTTTCTTAGGGTCTTCCTCCCTGGGTAGGACTTCCTATTTGACAACATCTTTAATTTCTCTAAAACCGCATATCAACTATACACTACCTTCTTATTTTATGGGTTCCAAATATTATAACCTTTCAAACCATATTTATAGCCAATAAAGATACACTTTTCAACCTTTTTATCTAGCTTACTTCTATTTTTGTTTGGAACATGTACATAGGCATCATATCCAAATACCTTGAGATGTGTAAGAGAGGATTTCTTACTAGTCCATACCTCGTGTGGAGTCTTACTATCCAATGCTAATGAGGGTGATCAATTGACTAGGTAACATGCAGTAGACACTTCCTCTTCCTATAATTATTGTCCTAATCTGACACCATTGAGCATGCTCCTTTCTTTTTTCATCAGCGTCCTATTCATCCTTTCTGCAAATCCATTCTGTTGAGGTGTGTATGGAGTAACCTTATGCCTTTATATACCACACTTTTTACAAAATTACTCAAATTCATTCACGAATAATTATCCACCATTATCCATCCTCGACACTTTAATTTTCTTCTCTATTTGATTCTCCACAAGAGCCTTAAACTCTCAAAATTTACCAAAGACCTCATATTTCTTTCGAAGGAAATAAATCCATGTATTCTTACAGAAATAATCAATGAATGAAATATAGGACACATATTTACCTAGTGATGGAACATGCATGGGTCCAAACACATCACTAGTAGTACTAACTATAAGATCCCCTTTGTTCTTGTAGAACTAGAGGAGAATTTTACCCGATTATGCTCCCCATACAAGAAATGTTCACAAAAATCAAGATATAGAGAGAAATTTGACATACCTTCAACCATACCTTTACCATGTAGTAATTGAAATCTCTTATCTTCGATATTCCCCAGTATTTGATGCCACAACATAGTCTTTTCTCTAGAGATTGTAAGAATTTTTCCTTTTTCAACTCCACTCTCAGGAATAATAGAACTATTTATCCTATGACTAATAGTTCTCCCCGTCAACTTATACATATTTCCAATCCGAACTCCCCTTAGTAATGCCATTACTTCTCGAACCATCCTGCAAGTTTCCTTATCAAACATTATTTTTACCCCTGCATTGCTCATTTTTCTTACAAAAATCAAATTTTTGGCCAATCCTAGGATGTGCATAACACTAGGGAGTGTTCTAATCCTTCCATCTGTGAGTTTCAGATTGAATTTTCTTCATTCTATTATTTTGGTTGACGATTCATCTCCTAGAAAAACGTCACCCCCATCATACCTTTCATATTATCAAAACCACTCTTGTGAGGAGTCATATGAAAGATGGATACACCTAAGTCAACCAACCATGCCTCGTGATCTGCATGTGTGCTTGAAGAAGAAAAGTACACATCCCCTTCTTCATCTATAGAGGTTTTTTCTTCTGTAGAAGAGACATCATCAGATCCCTTCCCTCTCTCAACACTTTTGGATCTACATTGTTTATTGTAATACCCCTTTTTTCCACATCTCCAGGATACCTTTACAAATTTTCCGGGATATTTAGATCTTCCCCTAGATTTAGATATCCCACTTGAGGACTTATTTCTATTTCTTTCACGGGAAGGTCCTCTTGCAAATAAGGCATTTTTTTCTCTAGATTTTCATTTTTTCTACCTCGTCTCCTCCAACAACAAGGATGAGACCATGTCATTGAAACTTAAAGTAGTTGCATTACTACCTATGGCTACAACCAGACTATCCCACTAGTTTGGTAAAGAGCACAATAAACTAATACACTTATCTTCATTAGAAATATTAATATCAACAGATAATAACTGACTTACTACAGTGTTGAATTCTTTCAGATGCTCTATCACTGAGTCTCCATATTTTATCCTCATGTTGTATAAATCCTTCGACAAGAACAACTTGCTTATCATGGACTTAGATTGATACAAATCCCATAACTTATTCCATTATGCCTTGGTTGTAGCTTCCCCTAACACATTCAATAATACTGAATTTGAGAGACACAACCAGATTGTGCTCTTCTCCTTCTGATCCAACTTTTCCCTGTCTTTTGTTGATGTTATCGTAGGTGTAGTGCATGGATCCAAAATGACCCATTGATCTTTGTCTACCAACTGATATTCCATCTTGAGCTTCCATGGTACAAAAAAATTCCCATTAAATTTCTTGATCTCTATTTTTGAATTGTTTTCCATTTCTTTTCACCACAAGAATCGATATCAAAAATATCCCATTGTAATAAGGTTTATCGTAGACCTAAGTCAAACCCATGGACACAAAGGCATCCCCCTAAAGCCAATAATCGCTCTGATACCAAATGTAAGTTTTAAATATTTTAAAATAATGCAATGCACACATAGATTCTTCAAAACAAAAATGAACAAAAATGCAATCACACATATACACATATATTTACCAAGGAAACCCCAACCGGTAAAACCAACAACATGTTTAGAGTCGCACCTCTAATTCTTATTTTCCATCTTACAACTTCATTATTTACAATACAACATATATAGGATCCCACGGAAAACAAAACCCCTAATCCATTGACTCGGATTAGAATACAACCCTAATTCATTAACCAAAATTAGAAAACCATGGGCTAAGCCACAAATATTCCCATGCTCCACAAAAATGCTAAAAGTGAAAACCGTGTGTTGAAACTCGCTAAAAAACAAATGCAAAATCGCCCGGAAAAAAAAAAATTGAGGGCTCTGCCCCCATGAAATCCCCTAGACAAGGGGGGGCAGAGGGGGGGGTCGTTGCCCCCCATGTGACCCCCCTAGTGAAACAAAGCATGTGGGGTTGATCATGCAAAGAATATAACACATACCCAACAATTTCCAAACCCATGTTATGAGTTCAGGGTTTTATAATAAAGATATTAAGTCTTGAATATCATAATCAACCATGCATGTGCATATGTATTCTCGAATTCATTTCCTACCACTTAATATGAAAATAAAGAAGAAGGGTGAAGAAGAAGAGAAGACACATCCTAAAAAGGTCTAGGTGATAAGTGTCAAATCTCCCTTCCTCTTGTGTCGCTAATCCTAATACAATTCACCTATGATTTTTGTACTTTCATGTGCTGACTCAGACCTACACTGGGTCACATGTATTACATCCAGTGTAGTCGTGAGGATGTCCTCGTCACCTCTAGAATATCACTGAATTGCACCCAAACAATAGGTGGTCCGAGTATTGTAAAGCATCCCTTAATATCTTATAACTCCAAACCATTCTCCCATCTCCTTATAATTGTCACTAATCAAATCCCAAAATATACTGTCTCCCTGGGATGGCTCCACAAATGCTCTAGGAGACCAGGGGTGTGTGATCCTACACTCTAGACAATATGATGAGATATCTTAGGGAATGTTGTTTCCCCTGTCATTGATAGTACATGCAGATGAGAAAATAAACTAAATACACCCTAAAACAAAGATCCAGAATACATTGTTCATTTTGGTACATAATTAACTTGTTAAATAAATAAGTAGATATATGCATCAATACATGACATACCAAGATAAAAACAATCATATATCAAGATCCATAAATCATATAACATTCAATAAAAAAAAATTACATCGATGATCATTTCATTTATATGTGATATCATTCAATGAATTTTTTCTACATCAATGATCATTTATATGTGAATGATATCACATATAGAAAAACAATTTAAAACAAAAATAAATACTTTTAAATCTCGTTAGGGAATCACACATAGAAAAACAATTTAAAACAAAAACAAATACTTTTAAATCTTCTTAGGGAATACTCTTAAATATAAGATGAATCACATAATTTATACATTATAAAAATCAATAGTATAAAGTAAATTCACATTTATCCCATAATTAAAAATTCTAACAACTAACTCTATTCAATATACTTTTAAAAAAAAAATAAAGGTTTATAAGTTAATGATAACAACTAACCAACTTTACATTCATTAATGTGCAAAGATCACGTTTAGTTTAATTTGTCCCTGTGATTTTGGTTGCAAGTCAAATTTGAAATTTATACCTAAATTTTAGAAATAAAAGTATCCCCAATTCTAAGAGCAACTTGCTCACTTCCAATCCAGCACTAAGGAATAAGAACCCATTAAACTTATTCATTTTTCTTTCACACACATGCCTCTCTCCCTCACCATTAACAATACATTGAGTCCTTGAAACCTGGGTTTCGTGGATGAGAGTATTATAATGAGGAGAGATTTTTCCATGATCTAGAGGTTCATGAGTTTGATATGTGACATTACTATTCTAGTGAGAAAAAGCATAAAATTTGGCGGACTCTACATAGTTTTGTAAAAGATTTTTAAAAAAAAGATTTTATAATGCTCTATCCTAGCTGTAGGAAGCACTCATCCTTGGACTTCTATTTTTGACTATTCCTCTTGTTCCTAAATTATGAGAAGAAGCACTCATCCCTAAACTTCTATTTTTGACAATTCCTCTTGTTCCTAAATTATGAGAAAGGAATTTAAAAACGTTTATGGTAAGAGCTTTAAGAAAGCAATAACTAGCAACACCCACTTCTTGCAGAGATCCTCCACATAGATCACCAAGATTATAATCCACATCCCTTTCGGATCGAAGAATCCCGAATTATCACAAATTTTGTTCTAGTCCATGATTCATCGTTTGGACCTAGTCATTCAGCCCTTGCTCTTTGAGTACCCATTCCATCTTGGTTCTGAATCCTTAGGAAAGTGTGTGCTTCTCCAAGGTTGGATCATCTTGTTTATTCTGGTTTTAGTCATTCAACCCTTGCTCTTTGAGTACCCATTCCATCTTGGTTATGAATCCTTAGGAAAGTGTGTGCTTCTCCAAGGTTGGATCATCTTGTTTATTCTGGTTTAAGGCTGGCTAAAAGGATTGAAAGGTTTTGTTCTGGCTTGTTTGTGAGCTCTAGGAAATATTCAATTCAATCCACTTCCATGAATTTTGTTATTGTGTACTTGTTATAGACTTAAAAGTTGTCTAACCATGGAGGTTTAAGGTGTTTGGGTGGTGTAGTTGGAGGTTTAAGGTGTTTGAGTGGTGTATTTGGTTATCATGATAGTCTCACAGTCTCACATACTAAAACTTTCTAATTCAAGTTTGGGTTCAAATATTATAATTTATCTTATTAACAAAAATTTTAAGTAATTATAAAAAAATATAAAATTCCAAATGTCCAATAAAGTTGAAACTTAGCTTCGATACCATATGTAATGGTTAATCTAGCCAAATTATCTCACTTACATTAAATATATAAATTGGATATAAAACACAACAATTTATAACCATTGACTGATAAAAGTAAAGGAAATTATTTTACTAATTACATGGTCTACATGACATACGAGTGGTGAGGAGCTTACTTGAGAGATGTTGAACGTAATTTACTTACAATGCAAGTGAATGTAAAACCGAAGTGCTCTGAACTTTGATCTGGATGAATACAACCGAGTGTGGGGGAGGATTCTCCTCCCAACCAATCCCTCAGCCCCAATCCCTCAGCCAAGATAACTGAGAGCTCAATATCCCTCAATCAATTGCCTTTTCCAATGTCAAATACTTCCTTACCAATAATTCTTCCAAGCCCCAAAAAGAGAGATGCCTTACCTCCTTCTCCTCCATTTAAATAGAATACCTTTGTCCATCCATGCATAGGATTGACTTTTCAACATGCATTTCCCTTTTTGTTATGTTAACTTTTTTTAATTTAGTTTTTCTGTAAATATATCTTTACTTATTTTTACCCTTTTATTTTATTAAGAAAGTAATTCCTTTTATTTATTTACTTTTTCTTTTTATACCAATTATTATTATTATGGGGCAGTATATGACATACATGGTTTGTGGAAGAGTAAGTTGGAAACATGGGTATTGTTGGATCACTAAGAGGGGGTGAATCAATAATAGAGATTTTTAATCATTTTAACCACTGTATGCAAGTGTTATTTATCTTTATGATCAATATAGCATTATCATCCAATAACTATAGAGTAAATAAACCACGAACAAATGAACAATCATACAAACACACAAAACATCAGTATTTTTTATGTGGAAACTCAATGCGGGAGAAAATCACAAAATGTTTTTTTTTATTTGTCTTTAAGAATTACATTCATTGGAAGCTCCAACTTCCTTTGTTTTCCAGCTGCAACTGGAAGGAGGCTCTGACCCCCTATTTTCAGGCAACATCCTAAGGGATGCTCAAACTCTCCAATTCTCTGAGTACAACCAGAAGGAGGCTACAACCCCCTATGTTATTCAACTACAACCGGAAGGTGGCTACAACCACCTATCATTTCCTTGTTCAACCTCCCTGAAATATAAGTGCCAAATGTAGAAACTAAATATGTCACTGTCACAACCTATTTTGTCAATCTGTCACTGAGAAACTTGTCATTGTATACTCATCAATCAGACTGATCTGATCACATATACCTCAAACACTATACCACAAGTATGTACCTCAAACCATGTGTTAGAACCCCAGTGTTATACAACCTCTATCTATACCAATAACTTTAGCAACATACCTCAACCAAAATCCCTCAAACATTAACCAATACTAAACTTCAGTAGATCTGCCTCAGATCAACTCTACATCAAGCCCTAAACTTCCAAGAGGGAATCCAATAGATTTAGAAGGAAAACCCTCAACCATATTCATAAATTCAACACTACACATATGAAAAATATACTTTTTTTTTTCTTCTTGTAGTGTTCTGCTTCCACGGTTTTGTTTTCGTGATTCTGCTACCACGAATCTGTTGCCACACTTTTCATGTTGCAATTCTTCTGCCGCGATTTTTCTGTCGCACTTTTCATGTCGCGATATTTTTGCCGCACTTTTTCTGCCATGCTTTTCTCTATCAATAATACCTTCCCAAATAACCTTTCACAAAATAGATATTCAATTATATTCAATAGGTGCTAATGGGAGAGTGATCCAGATGGATATCGATGGCCACCCACATTTTCCGACTGGCTCAAAACAGTTTTTTGGCAAATTTGGCAATTTACTATTTTTAGCAGTTTTTAACTTCTGGGGACATTTTGAGGGCCCAAATGAAGGTTTTCTTGGCTTTCACTATCAACAATAAAATGAAACAGGGTCCCCTTCACCCACATCTGTGAATGAAAAAGAAGCTCCCCCTCTTTAGGATCTATTATTTCTTCTGGTTGAATTGTTGCGGTCGTGACAATAGCAGTGGGGTCTACGTCAATGATTTGTCCTTTACCAGTATTTTCAAAATCAGATTCTGAATCAGGGTTTGGCTCCTTGTCTTTGATCTCGGCCACCAATGACTATTTTGAGCAACATTCATCAATGTTGTGCCAAGGGATTTTGTGGAAATCACACCATTTTCCAGTGTCCTTCTTTGTCTTCCCGTGACCTTTCTTTTCATGTGGTTGGACTGTTTTTTGGGAGATTGTCTGCTATGGCCATCTTTTTCATACTTTGGTTGTTGCAGATTTGCAAACCCGAACTCCCATTTATTTTGGTGCTTAAATTTCTTCTCGATTTTAACAACATATCGATAAGCAGCACCAAGTGATGAGATGTCCAGAAAATCCATTTTAGTTTGGATGTATCTATGTAGAGCCCCACGGTATTTCAGAACCAAATGTCGTTCGGAGTCTTTGATACCTAGCTTGGTGCGCAAGGTATGGAAGGTATTGGTGAAATCTGAAACTGCTTGGCCCCTCTCTTGTCGCAGTGTGGTCCATCTCATGTACTGGTCCTCATAGTTGCCAACAGGGTAATACTATTCCTTTACCGCATCCACAAAAAAATCCCAAGTGGGCTCGGCCCTATATATTCCAGACTCCTTTGTGGAACTTTTCTCCCAGTAAGTTTCCCACCAATGTTTGACATGAGGAAGAGCTTTAAGGAGTGCGAAGGTGATCTTTTTTTTGTTGGAAAAATTGTGAACAAATAAATAACCTTCTAGCAGAGTTAACCATTTTTCTAGGGCTTATGCATCTATCTGTCCTTCAAATACAGGAATATCAAAATTAACTTGTACCTTGAAAGGCAAGGTGCTTCCAAAGTGGTCGCTTGATGAAGATGAACTTGTTGTTATCAGCAGGCATTGAAGGATGTGGGAAAAATTCTCCATCATTTCTTCCCTCTATCGCGTGAGAGCTTGCTCAAGCAAAAGACTGATAGGATCGTCTGCTCCGTCGTTTTTCTTTTCTTCCACCATTGAAGGTTTCTTGGGTGTGCGAGATCGATTGTCTTCAAGAGAGACAAGTTCGAGACCCAAATTTCTATACTCGGACCTCATCGGGGAAATGCACTGAAAAATGATCATACAATAATACACAACTTCTATTAATGAAAGAAATGTACAGAGACTGTAAAAATACAGAGTGAAAGACTCGCTAGAATGGTGGTGGCTTATCTCTGAGAAGAGATGTGACGGTTGTGTGCATTCGCAAGAAGATGATTACAATGAGGCTTTGAAGGCCTTTTTACAATAAACAGTAATTCTAAAAACCCTAGACATCCAAAAACCTAACCCTAGGAGATGAAGCGCCAAAATTCATGTGGGCCCCGTTTGGGTAAGTTAGTACATCAACTTCTCGGGGTCGTAACTTTTGCATACGATCTATGTTTTAGGCGTATGATAGATCGTCGGAAAGGTATCATCTAGGAGATTTATTTTGGGTTCTCAATCATTCCTTTATCTATCATTGAGAACCTTGATCTCGAAAAACCTTCATTTGGGCCCTCAAAATGGCCCCGAAAGTTAAAAATTGTTAAAAATAGTAAAATGTCAAATTTGCCAGAAAACTGTTTTGAGTCAGTCGGAAAAGGTGGGTGGCCACCGATATCCACCTGGATCAATCCTCCCTCCTTGGTAATCAATGGTCTCCATTGCGTTGAGTTCCCGGGGGAGAGGGAAAAGCGTTTGTTGAATCTGCATCTTGGTGAGTTGCTTGCCTTGTTGGAGACGTCGCGTTGCTCAGTTTGTGGAAGTCTGTCACGAACCTGTTGAGGCTGAGGTTGTTCAACAAGTTGGGCTACATGAGAGGACGGTGTTCAAAAGGAATCTTTTTGCTTTGTTGCAACCTTGTCGACCTGCTTCTATTGGATAGAAGGTGCTTGGGGCGAAGCTGTAGTGGTTGCAGTGTCCTTTTGTTCCCATTTTGAACATATTGTGAAGAAGCTGAATTTTGCAGTATGAGATACTACCTTGTGGAACTTTTTAGGTGGAATAGTAGTCGTAACTACCTCTGGTATTCTGTAGAGATGACCCCCCAAAGAATCAATGACACTGCGGGGTCGAGACTCATAAACAGTATGGTGCTTCCACATGTATGGTTGGCCCAAGAGAACATAACAGACATCTAGTGGGGAAATATCACATAATACCTCATCCTTGAAGGGCTGGATGTCGTATGACAATCGACATTTCTGGATGACACGAAGATCTCAAAAGACCTTCATTTGGGCCCTCAAAATGGTCCCGGAAGTTAAAAACTGCTAAAAATAGTAAATTGTCAGATTGTGTTTCTAAGCTTGCTATTTTCATTTTCAACATGCTTCAACTTTTCAAGATTCTCATCTTCTTGTTCACTTTCTGCATTGTCTTTGTATCCCCAAAAAGAATCAACGTTGGTTTCTTCGTCTAAATCTTCTTCACAAATGATTTCTTCTTCTTTAGAATTATTGTGACCATCATCCTGGGTTTCTTGGGTTATGAAGAGGACTTCTCCTCCATCATTATCTTCTTCATCACTCTCATCTGAGGAGATGTCATCATCCTTGGAGTAGAATATATTTTTATTGTTGAGACTTCTCTTTTTATAGTAGCAATTTTCAACAATATGTCTTATTCTACCACAGTTAAAGCATTTGAGAGGAGACTTACCTTTGTATCTTCCACTTCCCTTCTGAAACCTTCTTACAAAATTTGTTATTTCTTCATCAAGGTCAGTGTCCTTGTATTTTGTCTTCTTTATGGATTTGAAGGTTGCTTCATTGTTTGTCTGGTCACTTTTTGTACCTGTTCTCATTTCATATGCTATAGGAGACCCATGTAATTCATTCATTGTCATTTTGGTCAACTCCCTAGTTTCTTCAATGGCGGAGACCTTAGCATCATACTTCAAGAGAAGTGATCTCAACACTTTTTGTACAACCAATGATTCATCGAGCTCTTCACCTAATCCTCTGTTAGCATTAACAACTTCATCAACTCTAAGAAGATAGGTTGCAATATCTTCCTTTTCATTCATCTTCAAATTTTCAAATTCTGCTCTATGTCATTGAAGCTTGACCTGCTTAACTTTTGGATCACCTTCGTAGATACTCTTGAGTTTGTACCATACCTCTTTAGCAGTGTTGCAGCCCATCAATTTTCTAGCAATGGTTGGTGCCAATACTTCTAGAATAGCATGTCTGGCTTTTGAATTACAACTCATAATCTTCTTCTCATTTGGATCGGTTGGAGCATTATTTGGGATTACATATCCATTTACAACTGAGTACCAAATGTCTACTCCCAAAGCCATTAGGTAATTTTTCACTCTATCACTCCAGTATGCATAATTTCTTCCATCAAATTTTTGAATCCCATTTGAAATGTGCTCATGGTCATCCATTTCTGCTCAAGAGTTTTCTTCCAGTGATTAAACTGTTTTGAAGGCAGCCTACTCTGATACCAATTGTTGATACTGAGAGGGGGGTGAATCAGTATCAAGTACAATTTAAAACCTTTTTCAACTTATACTTAAACCATTAAACTATATCCAATTATAAATGAACAATAGTATAATAGTTACACCAATACACCACAATACACCATGCACAATATATGACAAATAATCAATAGTTATTGTTCAAGGGAAGTAATGACTTCCAAAGGTAGCTAGAGATTCCAAATGTAAAGGGAGGGATAAACCTCCAAGAGGAATATACAGTACTCCAATATCAAGAGAGGATTTAACTCTCCATCCTTTCCCCTTCCTTCCACCCAAAAACAAGTTATAGAGAGAATGGTAGACTTTGTTCAATTCTGGTTTATTCAGGAGACCGAACTTGCACAGAATGCCCCGTGCTCAATATTTAACATCAGATTCTGAAACTTGCACACAAGAAACTACACTTCGTACTCTTTCCAATGAAATTTGTACCACTTCATTTGGATTCTCTATGAATAATTTATGATTGTTTTACCCGGAACACCTGTTTATTGACTAGCTTCAGGATTGGTCAAAAACCCTATCTTCCACAGAGTGTATCTCCATAATTATAGCGAATCAAGAGCTGAAATTTTTACCACATGTACCTTGATATGACTTCTCAATACCATAGCAATTTCACCATCTGAATCGTTCTATAAAAAAAGTTATAGAAAAAATGGTAAGATGACCTGAAAATAACATACCTTATAACTCATCACCAAAACACTTCATCCTCCCTTGAAATCCGGCCTTCTTTACTTATGATTTCCTCTGAAATTCGACTTGTGTATCAAATGAATGTATAATGATATTTATTTATACCATTTGTGTCACTTCCTTCTAACATTAGGGTCGACCTGACAATTTCTTATTTTGTAATTCTTTTCTTTAATTATCTTTAGGGCCTACATGTACTTCCTTCTTCAATTCACTTTGTCATCTTCAAAAATTCATTTATCCTCAACCATGAGGATCCACGTGACGTTCCACATACCACCGAAAACAACATGATGTATACTATCCATCCATGGGTCTTGTATCTACATGTGCATTTTTTTTCATGTCCAAATACCTTCATCAATCTTGCGGTCCAAAACCCATGACTAGAGTTGACATCAATGACAACAACCAATCTTCCAACACATGTACACTAGTACTATTACTTGAATTATTTGTTAAACTAGGTTATTAATTACTTAATGAATGGTTTAACTATTATGGAAAGTATATAGCATACATATAAATATCTACTAGTATTAAATACCCTCATTGACTTTGATTATTGATTGTATAATGAATTAAATGGGTATGGTGGATTGCCACAAATTGGGGGGGGGGGTGTCAAATTTCATTCACAAGTTAACATGAGAATAAAGATTTTGCAATCTATTTTATTAGTATTTTATTTTATTCTTTTATTTTAATATGTTTTCCCTAAAAATTAGAAGAGGAGGTTGATGGTTTATTAATTAGGGTGGTTGAGAACACTTGGGGAAATGTGTATGGAAATATGATAACTAGAGAGGAGGATGGAGTGTTGAAGGAGGCATGGAGGTTGACTATTTTTTAAAGGGAAAATTGCTCTTAAACTATGATAAAGTAGGATCTATGCACTAAACTAAGTTATTTGGGACCTATAGCACTAAAATATTGGATGGATTATTGACTAGTTGCATTCTAGGCGAAAGTCAGTTGTTGTTTTCATAGCTTCCAAAATAAAGGGCTAGGAAGCCCCAGGTTTCCTGAAGCTAAGTAGTCGAAAAGACTATCCTAGTTGGTTGGGAGGATTAAATCTAGTTTGGGAAAAAAAAATGTGAAGGCATTGAACTACATAAATCAAGTAGAAACTGAGATATTTTCCTTCCTTTTTAAACATGACATTTTGTTCTCAATTAAATTATGAATAAATTGTTTAGTTACATGCTCAATATAAAATTTAGATTAAATGTTGTAGATTTATATCAATAAATTCATATTATTTATTGTAAGATTAATTGTTGTAAAATTATTCATGACAATCACAATAGAAAGTTAGTTATTTTCCTAAATATAGATTTAATAGTGAAAAGTTTCAAAATTGTGCATGTTGTTAAAACTGCATTGTAGTAAATTGTTTATAAACATAAAATACAAGTAGATACATTTGTAAATTATATCACCCATTAAGAGGTTAGGACCCTGAGGGGTGCTACACATGGTATCAACGCTTTAGTTTGAACATTGGAGCCTTAAGGAGTCCCATGGATGATTTTAGGGGCTAAATTTCGCTCATGGGCTAATTTTCCATGGTTTTTCCAAAAAGGATATTCACTATTTTAAAAATGATTCGCCCAATATCTATAGGATAAAATTATTTTACCTTAAAAATTGCCAAAATTTTATAAAAACTATATAAAATCCTTATAAATTTGAATATTTTTACAAAAATATCGCCAAACATTTATAGTTGGCATATGAAGGATTAGTAAGATTCGCCAAG
>ML785145.1:175081-187935 GCA_009831015.1 Picea engelmannii
TCCCCCATGTGACCCCCCTAGTGCAACAAAGCACGTGGGGTTGATCATGCAAAGAATATAACACATACCCAACAATTTCCAAACCCATGTTATGAGTTCAGGGTTTTATAATAAAGATATTAAGTCTTGAATATCATAATCAACCATGCATGTGCATATGTATTGTCGAATTCATTTCCTACCACTTAATATGAAAATAAAGAAGAGGGGTGAAGAAGAGGAGAAGACACATCCTAAAAAGGTCTAGGTGATAAGTGTCAAATCTCCCTTCCTCTTGTGTCGCTAATCCTAATGCAATTCACCGAGGATTTTTGTACTTTCATGTGTTGACTCAGACATGTACTGGGTCACATGTATTACATCCAGTGTAGTCGTGAGGATGTCCTCGTCACCTCTAGAAGCTCATTGAATTGCGCCCAAACAACAGGTGGTCCAAGTATTGGAAAGCATCCCTTAATATCTTATAACTCCAAACCATTCTCCCATCTCCTTATAATTGCCACTAATCAAATCCCAAAAGATATCGTCTCCTTGGGATGGCTCCACAAATGCTCTAGAAGACCAGGGGTGTGTGTGATCATGCACTCTAGACAATATGATGAGATATCTTAGGGAATGTTGTTTCCCCTGTCACTGATAATACATGCAGATGAGAAAATAAACTAAATACACCCTAAAACAAAGATCCAGAATGCATTGTTCATTATAGTACATAATTAACTTGTTAAATAAATAAGTAGATATGTACATCAATACATCACATACCAAGATAAAAACATTCATATATCAAGATCCATAAATCATATAACATTCAATAAAAAAATTTACATCGATGATCATTTCATTTATATGTGATATCATTCAATGAAATTTTTTACATCAATGATCATTTATATGTGAATGATATCACATATAGAAAAACAATTTAAAACAAAAATAAATACTTTTAAATCTCCTTAGGGAATCACACATAGAAAAACAATTTAAAACAAAAATAAATACTTTTAAATCTCCTTAGGGAATCACACATAGAAAAACAATTTAAAACAAAAACAAATACTTTTAAATCTCCTTAGGGTAGGGAATCACACATAGAAAAACAATTTAAAACAAAAACAAATACTTTTAAATCTCCTTAGGGAATACTCTTAAATATAAGATGAATCATATAATTTATACATTATAAAAATCAATAGTATAAAGTAAATTCACCTTTATCCCGTAATTAAAAACTCTAACAACTAACTCTATTCAATATACTTTTTTTTTTAAATAAAAATAAAGGTTTATAAGTTAATGATAACAACTAACCAACTTTACATTCATTAATGTGGAAAGATCACGTTTAGTTTAATTTTTCCATGTGATTTTGGTTGCAAGTCAAATTTGAAATTTATGTCTAAAATTTAGAAATAAAAGTATCCCCAATTCTAAGAGCAACTTGCTCACTTCCAATCCAGCACTAAGGAATAAGAACCCATTAAACTTATTCATTTTTCCTACACACATGCCTCTCTCCCTCACCATTAACAATACATTGAGTCCTTGAAACCTGGGTTTCGTGGATGAGAGTATTATAATGAGGAGAGATTTTTCCATGATCTAGAGGTTCATGAGTTTGATATGTGACATTACTATTCTAGTGACAAAGAGCTTAAAATTTGGCGGACTCTACATAGTTTTGTAAAAGATTTTTAAAAATAAGATTTTATAATGCTCTATCCTAGTTGTAGGAAGCACTCATCCCTAGACTTCTATTTTTGACGATTCCTATTGTTCCTAAATTATGAGAAGAAGCACTCATTCCTAGACTTTTATTTTTGACAATTCCTCTTGTTCCTAAATTATGAGAAAGGAATTTAAAACTCTTGTTCCTAAATTATGAGAAAGGAATTTAAAAAGGTTTATGGTAAGAGCTTTAAGAAAGCAATAACTAACAACACCCACTTCTTGCAGAGATCCTCCACATAGATCACCAAGATTATAATCCAAATCCCTTTCGGATCGAAGAATCCCGAATTATATGCTTATGCACCACCGAAATTTTGTTCTAGTCCATGATTCATCGTTTGGACCTAGTCATTCATTCAACCCTTGCTCTTTGAGTACCCATTCCATCTTGGTTCTGAATCCTTAGGAAAGTGTGTGCTTCTCCAAGGTTGGATCATCTTGTTTATTCTGGTTTAAGGCTGGCTAAAAGGATTGAAAGGTTTTGTTCTGGCTGGTTTGTGAGCTTTGGGAAATATTCAATTCAATCCACTTCCATGAATTTTGTTATTGTCTATTTGTTAGAGACTCAAAAGTTGTCTAATCATGAAGGTTTAAGGTGTTTGGGTGGTGTAGTTGGTTATCATGATAGTCTCACAGTCTCATATACTAAAGGTTTCTAATTCAAGTTTGGGTTCAAATATTATAATTTATGTTATTAACAAAAAATTTAAGTAATTATAAAAAAATATAAAATTCCAAATGTCCAATAAAGTTGAAACTTAGCTTTGATACCATATGTAATGGTTAATCTAGCTAAATGATCTCACTTACATTAAATATATAAATTGGATATAAAACACAACAATTTATAACCATTGAGTGATAAAAGTAAAGGAAATTATTTTACTAATTACATGGTCCACATGACATACGAGTGGTGAGGAGCTTACTTGAGAGTTGTTGAACATAATTTACTTACAATGCAAGTGAATGTAAAACCGAAGTGCTCTGAACTTTGATCTGGATGACTGCAACCGAGTGTGGGGGAGGATTCTCATCCCAACCAATCCCTCAGCCAAGATAACTGAGAGCTCCATATCCCTCAATCAATTGTCTTTTCCAATGTCAAATCCTTCCTTACCAATAATTCTTCCAGGCCCCAAAAAGAGAGATGCCTTACCTCCTTCTCCTCCATTTAAATAGAATACCTTTGTCCATCCATACATAGGATTGACTTGTCAACATGCATTTCCCTTTTTGTTATCTTAACTTTTCTTAATTTAGTTTTTTTGTATATATATATCTTTACTTATTTTTACCCTTTTATTTTATTAAGAAAGTAATTCCTTTTATTTTTTTTATTTATTTTTTATATATATCAATTATTATTATTATTATTATTATTATTATTATTATTATTATTATTATTATTATTATTATTATGGGACATTACACAACATACATGGTGTGTGGAAGAGTAAGTTGGAAAGATGGATATTGTTGGATCACTTAAAGGGGGGGTGAATCAATAATAGAGAATTTTAATCATTTTAACCACTGTATGCAAGTGTTATTTATCTTTATGATCAATATAGCATTATCATCCAATAAGTACAGAGTAAATAAACCACGAACAAATGAACAATCATACAAACACACAATACATTAGTATTTTTTATGTGGAAACTCAATGCGGGAGAAAACCACAAAATGTTTTTTTTTTTATTTATCTTTAAGAATTACATTCATTGGAAGCTCCAACTTCTTTTGTTTTCCAGCTACAATTGGAAGGAGGCTCTGACCCCATATTTTCAGGCAACAACCTGAGGGAAGCTAAAACTCCCCAATTCTCTTAGTACAACCAGAAGGAGGCTACAACCCCCTATGTTATCCGACTACAACCGGAAGGTGGCTACAACCACCTATCATTTCCCCATCCAACCTCCCTGAAATATAAGTGCCAAATGTAAAAACTAAATATGTCATTGTCACAACCTGATCCGAAAAGATCTTTTAATGACTATGGTTGAGTTTTTTAATTGCATGTGATTATTAACCATTTAAGAAGCTAATGAAAGAGGATGAATTTAATGAGGAAACATAGCAGCCAAAAGACAATATATAGATCTGAACTGAAGCAATAAGAACAACAAACCATTACAAGAGAAGTGATAATGGAGTTCGGCACAAAATTGCCTACGTCTCCGGGCCTTTGTCTTAGTGGGGGGGGCTTCTTTATTTATTCTTCAATGCTTGCAAAGTACATCAAATGGACTTCATACTGATCACTGTGTTCTGATTGACCTCAGAAATCCAAGACAACTGACGGCACTGAAAAAGGCTGAGTATAACCTCCAGAAATGGCCTCCAAAGTTCTCCTAATTCGTTAGTTTTCTCTGCATAAATAACATTGTTCTGCCTTATTTCACATTAAATCGACCTGTGTATCACTAGTAAAAAATTTGATTTTAAAAGAATGAGATGGGGAGGTCGAATCCGAACCTCCCACCTTTCTGACATAAAATCGGGCTAAAATACATGATAGTAGCTTTTAAATAAACCTTATTATAAGGTTTCCGATCCACCTTTTACCATAAATTCGTGGCATGTACTATAAAGCGCCCACAATATAGTGATATGGCCTTAATATATAATATAGTGCCTTTGTATATGGTTGAATAACCATATATAACATCGTGGCATCAACTATGAAATGGGAACATATTATTTGGTTATAACAACCATATATATTACACTATTTTGTGGCCTTTAAACTTTGATTTGACACGAATTATTTGGAATTCTAATCACATGATATGTGGTCTATAAAACTTTGACTTTGGAATATGGGTTTTATTTTAAAAAAAAATAAACCATATCATATATTAAACCAATCCACTTTAATGTTTTAAAGTATTTCAGATGGGTGATTCAATTCTTTTAAAATGGCTTAAGTTATGGTTTGGTGGGTTTATAATAAGATAACATATCAAAATGAAATTTAACCACGTCATTTTCAGTCATATGTGATCACATCACCTGCCACATGTCATATGTCATGTTGTTATTGATTCTTTGATTTTTGTTAAAGAAGATCAAAATTTTCAACTGCCATAACTTTCTCATATGGCTTTTGTTTTTCGATCCGTTTGCACCGTCAGAAAGCTTACGATGAGCACATTGTGATCATATTATTTTATTGAGCATTCAAAAACTTTGATTTTTAGGTCTTTCTGAGCCCCATCAAGCTCCTGGATCCAATTCTGGATCACAACCTGTTATGTCAATCTGTCACTGAGAAACCTGTCATTGTATACTCATCAATCAGACTGATTTGATCACATATACCTCAAACACTATACCACAAGTATGTACCTCAAACCATGTGTTAGAACCTCACTGTTATACAACCTCTATCTATACCAATAACTTTAGCAACATACCTCAACCAAAATCCCTCAAACATGAACCAATACTAAACTTCAGTAGATCTGCCTCAGATCAAGTACTCTACATCAAGCCCTAAACTTCCAAGAAGGCATCCAACAGATTTAGAAGGAAAACCCTCAACCAGATTCATAAATTCAACACTACACATATGAAAAATATACCTTTTTTTTTTTTTCTTCTTGTAGTGTTCTGCTTCCACAGTTTTATTGTCGTGATTCTGCTGCCACGAATCTGTGGCCACACTTTTCATGTCGCAATTCTTCTATCGCACGTTTCCTGCCGCGATTTTTCTTCCGCACTTTTCATTTCGCGATTTTTTTGCCGCACTTTTCCTGCCACACTTTTCTCTATCAATAATACCTTCCCAAATAACCTTTCACAAAATAGATATTCAATGATATTCAATAGGTGCTAATGGAAGAGTGGTCCAGGTGGATATCGGTGGCCACCCACCTTTTCCAACTGGCTCAAAATAGTTTTCTGGCAAATTTAACAATTTACTATTTTTAGCAGTTTTTAACTTCCGGGGCCATTTTGAGGGCCCAAATGAAGGTTTTCCTAGCTTTCGCTATCAACAATAAAATATAGCAGGGTCCCCTTCACCCACATCTGTGAATGAAAAAGGAGCTCCCCCTCTTTAGGATCTGTTAGTTCTTCTGGTTGAATTGTTGCAGTCGCGACAATAGTAGTGGGGTCTGCGTCAATGATTTGTCCTTTACCAGTATTTTCAGAATCAAATTATGAATCAGGGTTCGGCTCCTTCTCTTCGATCTCGGCCACCAATCACTGTTTTGAGCGACATTCATCAATGTTGTGCCAGGGGATTTTGTGGAAATCGCACCATTTTTCGGTGTCCTTTGTCTTCCCGTGACCCTTCTTTTCATGTGGCTTGGACTGTTTTTCGGGAGACTGTCTGCTATGGTCATCTTTGTCATACTTTGGTTGTTATAGATTTGCAGACCCAAACTCCCATTTATTCTGGTGCTTAAATTTCTGCTCGATTTTAACAGCATATCGATAAGCAGCATCGAGTGATGAGATGTCCAGAAAATCCATTTCAGTTTGGATGTATCTGTGTAGAGCCCCACGGTATTTCAGAACCAAATGTCGTTTGGAGTATTTGATTCCTAGCTTGGTGCACAAGGTATGGAAGGTATCGATGAACTCATAAATGGCTTGGCCCCTCTCTTGCCGCAGTGTGGTCCATCTCATGCACTGGTCCTCATAGTTGCCAACAGGGTAATATTGTTCCTTTACCGCATCCACAAAAATATCCCAAGTGGCCTCGGCCCCATATATTCCAGACTCCTCTATGGAACTTTGCTCCCAGTAAGTTTCCCACCAATGTTTGACATGAGGGAGAGCTTTAAGGAGTGTGAAGGTGATATTTTCTTTGTCGAAAAAATTGTGAATAGAGAAATAACCTTCTAGCAGAGTTAACCATTTTTCTAGGGCTTCTGCATCTATCTGTCCTTCAAATACAGGAATATCAAAATTAACTTGTACCTTGAAAAGTGAGGTGCTTCCAAAGTAGCCGCTTGATGAAGATGCACTTGTTGCTATCGGCAGGCAATGAAGGATGTGGGAAAAATTCTCCATCATTTCTTCCCTCTGTCACATGAGAGCTTGCTCAAGCAACAGACTGATAGGATCGTCTGCTCCGTCGTTTTTCTTTTCTTCCGACATTGAGGGTTTCTTGGGTGTGCGAGATCGATTGTCTTCAAGAGAGACAAGCTTGAGACCCAACTTACTATACTCTGACCTCGTCGGGTACATGCACTGAAAAAACAATCATATAGTAATACATGATTTCTATTAATGAAAGAAATGTACAGAGACTGTAAAAATACAGAGTGAAAGACTCGCTAGAATGGTGGTGGCTTATCTCTGAGAAGAGATGTGACGGCTGAGCGCATTCACAAGAAGATGATTAAAATGAGGCTCTGAAGGCCTTTTTACAATAAACAGGAATGCCAAAAAACCTAGACATCCAAAAACCTAACACTAGGAGATGAAGCGCCAAAAGTCATGTGGGCCCCGTTTGGGTAAGTTAGTACATCAACTTCCCGGGGTCGTAACTTTTGCATACGATCTCCGTTTTAGGCGTATGATAGATCATTGGAAATGTATCGTCGAGGAGATTCATTTTGGGGTCTCAATCATTCCTTCATCTATCATTTAGAACCTTGATCTCGAAAAACCTTCATTTGGGCCCTCAAAATGGCCCCAGAAGTTAAAAACTGCTAAAAATAGTAAAATGCCAAATTTGCCAGAAAACTATTTTGAGCCAATCAAAAAAGGTGGGTGGCCACCGATATCCACCTAGATCAATCCTCCCTCCTTAGGAATCAATGGTCTCCATTGCGTTGATTTCTTGGGGAAGAGGGAAAAGCGTTTGTTGAATCTACATCTTGGTGAGTTGTTTGCCTTGTTGGAGACGTTGCGCTGCTCAGTTTGTGGAAGTCTGTCACGAACCTGTTGAGGTTGAGGTTGTTCAACAAGTCGAGCTACATGAGACGACGGTGTGCAGAAGGAATCTTTGCGCTTTTTTGCAACCTTGTCGACCTGCTTCTATTGGATAGAAGGTGCTTGGGGCGAAGCTGTAGTGGTTGCAGTGTCCTTTTGTTCCCATTTTGAACAAATTGTGAAGAAGATAAATTTTGCAGTATAAGATACTACCTTGTGGCACTTTTTAGGTGGAACAGTAGTCGGAACTACCTTTGGTATCTGTAGAGATGACCCCCTAGAGAAACAATGACATTGTGGGGTCGAGACTCATAAACAGCATGGTGCTTCCACATATATGGTTGGCCCAAGAGAACATCACAGACATCTAGTGGGGCAACATCACATAATACCTCATCCTTGAAGGGTTGGATGCCATATGACAATCGACATTTCTAGATGACACGAAGATCTTGAAAAACCTTCATTTGGGCCCTCAAAATGGCCCCGGAAGTTAAAAATAGCTAAAAATAGTAAATTGCCAAATTTGCCAGAAAATTGTTTTGAGCCAGTCAGAAAAGGTGGGTGGCCATCAATATCCACTTGGATCAGAGAGACTCTCTCTCTTATTTATACTTCCATGTAGCTTCCTCAAGGGGTCTAGGAGAATGGGTGTCATGCGTACTCTGAGAAATTTCGTTGTGGGAGGAGACATACCTCATGGTTATGATTTAGGAGTGGAGGTCATATTCTCGCTCTATTGTGGTAGGTGGCATGCCTCATGATTATGATTAGGAGTGAAGGTGACAATATTCATGCTTTGTCTTAGGAGGTGGTATTCATCATGGATCCTAGTAGTTAACTCACTACGGATAATGAAACCATGCAAATGGGATGAAATCTCGAGTCTAAGTTAGTCAACCTAGAAAAATACCCACTTTGAGTGTCACTTGTCAAATAATATTTTAATAAAAAGTCGAATTATAAATTATGAATAGTAAATAAATATGAAATTACCCATAGTGACACATAGGCTAAGGGTGACTAATACCCAAATTAGAATTAAAATAATTAATTAATTTTGCTTGTGGTGAGGTGGTTAGGCTAACTAAGTCTATAAATAGGAGGGACTTCCTTGAGTTAGGGAGGTTACTTGATAAAGTAGGTAAATGTTATCGAAATTCCACCAAAACTAAGTTAGAAACAAATTGGATAATTTTCATGGTAGGATTGACTTGGTAGTTACTAAATTGTTGTTGATTTAGCCCCCTTATTAGAAGTGACATGCTTGAATTGTCCAGTGGTCGGTGACCCCACCACTAGTGAATATACTAGGAGATTGTTTATTGAGTCTCTATTTCTAATTGTGATCCCACATAGCATGGAGGTCTCAAAAAAATAAAAAAACCTTAGATATGGTAGGGTGGAAACAAGTTGGCTAGGTGAGGAGCTAGGCACGGCCATTTAGTTTGTGTATAATGCCCACATTTTGACTTTCAAAACTAAACTACCTTATATCATATGTTGTTATATCATTGCTTATTATCTGTTGAACTTGGCTAGAATGATAGATGTATCATTATGAGGAAATGTGGACCTACCTATTTGTTGATTTAATGTATGTTTTTACTATTTATGTTATTAAGGATGAAAATTATATGATTTCCTTTAAGCATGAAAATTTAAAAGGGAAGTTGTGGTGTGTGGATACTAGTTTGATTTACATTGATAATAGATAATTGGTACAATTCACATGGTAAAAAAAATACTTGTTTACATTAAATAACAATTAATAACATTGTCGATAACATGAAAATGGTTTTATAGTTATGCATAATTATGTGTTTTAGTAATCTAACCTATATTTTAATGGGATAAGCAATAGCCAAATAACGGTAGCATTGAGGTAATGTTGATGTCATGGACATTGAGAGATAATGGTATGCTATTAAGTATTATTTCATGCTTTAATTGTTGGTTCCATATGTTTCTATGATATGTGGGCAAGTGCAGGTTTTACAAGAAGCACAGTTTCCCAAGTTGGTTATTTGATGACAAATCTATAAGAATAACAATAGTGGCACATTATGGTCAATATAGGGTGTTGACCCTAGTTATGTCAGGAGGGGTGGAGGTATTACCTACCATGTATCCTCTAAAACCTGGAGTTGTGGGAGGGAAATGTTCAATCACACTCCCCTAGACATGTGATGACGACTACTAGTTGTTGTTGGGGAAGTTAAGTCAATACAGTCAACCCTTCCACCTAGGGGTTATATTTGGGGCTATGTAAATATAGTCAAAACTCCAAAATATTATAGTAGGAAATGATAGGATGTGGATGATGGAAGTAGGTTAGAGAGGAAGGATGAGTTAAAGTTAGTTGGGAATGTTTCTTAGGGATTATATGTGCCACTCTTATTTCCTTACTTGGTTCCTACCATGTTAAGAACACTTGTTTTCATTCACTTTCGATAATTTAAGTGTGATGATCAATGATTAACAATTTTTTGTGATTTTCTTAGTAAAGACCATTGAATGATGCATCTACTTGATTTACTATCATGCATGCTTGGTTTTGAAAATACAAGAGGAATTAGGCATTAGAGGAAGCAATTGTTTATCATTAGTACAAGCGCAAGAAATGGGTACGCTAGCTACACATACATATTATGTGCATGTTGTTGATACTGAGAGGGGGGTGAATCAGTATCAAGTACAATTTAAAACCTTTTTCAACTTATACTTAAACCATTCAACTATATCCAATGAGAAATGAAAAATAGTATAAGAGTTACACCAATACACCACAATACACCATGCACAATATATGAGAAATAATCAATAGTTATTGTTCAAGGGAAGTAATGACTTCCAAAGGTAGCTACAGCTTCCAAATGTAAAGGGGGGGATAAACCTCCAACAGGAATATACAGTACTCCAATATCAAGAGAGGATTTAAATCTCCATCCTTGCCCCTTCCTTCCACCCAAAAATAAGTTATAGAGAGAATGGTAGACTTTGTTCAATTCTGGTTTATTCAGGAGACCGAACTTGCACAGAATGCCACGCGCTCAATATTTAACATCAGATTCTGAAACTCGCACACAAGAAACTACAGTCCATACTCTTTCCAATTCAATTCGTCCCATTTAATTTGGATTCTCTATGAATAAGTTATGATTGTTTTACCTGGAACACATGTTTATTGACTAGCTTCAGGACTGGTCAAAAACCCTATCTTCCACAGAGTGTATCTCCATAATTATAGTGAATCAAGAGCTAAAAATTTTACCACAGGTACCTTGATATGTCTTCTCAATACCATGGCAATTTCACCATCTGAATCGTTCTATAAAAAAACATTATAGAAAAAATGGTAAGATGACCTGAAAATAACATACCTTAGAACACATCACCAAAACACTTCATCCTCCCCTGAAATTCGGCCTTCTTTACTTATGATTTCCTATGAAATTCGACTTGTGTATCAAATGAATGTATAATGATATTTATTTATACCATTTATGTCACTTCCTTTTAACATTAGGGCCAACCTAACAATTTCTTATTTTGTAATTATTTTCTTTAATTATCTTCATGGCCTACATGTACTTCTTTCTTCAATTCACTTTTTCATCTTCAAAAATTCATTTCTTCTCAACCATGAGGATCCACGTGACATGCCACATACCACCGGAAACAACATGATGTATACTATCCATCCATGGGTATTGTATCTACATGTGCATTTCCCTTCATGTCAAAATACCTTCATCAATCTTGCAGTCCAAAACCCATGACTAGGGTTGACATCAATGACAATAACCAATCTTCCAACAATATCCCCCTTTGTCATTGATGGAAACACTCATGCTCCCCCTATCATCATGATCCCAATTTATCTCCCCCTTTGACATCAATGGCAAAGGGTAGGGCTTCTCCCCCTGAGTTTAATGACAAAAGGTAACTCTCTTATTTGGGGTTGCTCCCCCTGAACATGTGGCACTCAATAATACTTCATCCTTATTTTTAGTCTTTGGGACATTTTCTTCCTTGGAATCCTTTCCTGTGGCTTGTATCTTCTCTATCTTCTTCATGTCTAGGATGTATATGTTGTTCGGTCTTCTTGTTGTAGTTGCAACCAATCTTCCTGAGTTATTTTCTCTGATTTTACATTTTCGTGAGTCAAATGTAAGAGTGTATCCTTGATCACACATTTTACTAACACTGAAGAGATTATGCTTCATATCTTCAACCAATAGGAATTTTCTTGCTTTTACATTTTCACTTCCAAGCTTTACAATTCCTTTTCCAAGTATTTTAGTAGATGAGTCATCTCCAAATGTAACATTTCCACCCTTTTTCTTCAAGCTGACAAATTTGCTTTGATCTCCGGTCATATGAGATGAGCACCCACTGTCTATGAACCATTCATCTTATTCTTTGCATTCTTTAGTGACCAATGTTATTTGATAGTTTTCATTGTGTGGAATTTCTTTCCTTTTCCATGTTGTAGTTGGTATACATACATTTGGCATATGATTATCTTCCTTCGTCTCTCTGCAATCTCGTGCTTTATGACCAAGATTATTGCACTTGTAACATACAAAATTTTGATCCATTAATGGGTCAAATGGATTATAATTTATGTTGATAGGTCTACGAACATTTCCATATCTACTATTTTCACCATTCATGTAGCTTGCATAGTTATTTCTCTCATTGATTCTACAATTGATTTCCTTGTGTACAAAATTTCCACAACTATAACAATGTCCAAGAAAGAAATTTTGATACCTGAGAGTAAGTGATCTTCTTTGTGGTGTGGTCCATCTGGGTTCACGATCTATTCTTCTGTAGTTTCCTTCATAATGATTTCTTTCATACCTGATGGGAGAGGATCTTCTTGATGTCTCATTCCTTCTTAATTATAGTCTTCTATCTTGTTGTTCAACTTGTTCTGGAGTGTTGGTTTCATCATTTTCATCTTCCTTCTCTTGTTGTGTTGTCTTCAAACTGTCATTGTATCCTAGTCCTATCTTGTCATTTGGAGATCTTTGATTTCTAAGGATCTCATCTAATTTTTCAGTGTTTTTTTCGAAATTCTTCAACTTTTTTGTTGTCAATAGTAGCTCCCCTTTTGTGTGATCCAATTCTGCTTTCAATTTCTCATAATCTTCTAATTGTTCCTTCAAGCTATTAATGGTCTTTTCAAGCTTGTAATTCTCTTCTTCACAACTACTCAA
>ML785145.1:187985-226242 GCA_009831015.1 Picea engelmannii
TCTAATTGTTCCTTCAAGCTATTAATGGTCTTTTCAAGCTTGTAATTCTCTTCTTCACAACTACTCAATTCACCTTTTAGTATTATGTTTGTGTTTCTAAGCTTGCTATTTTCATTTTCAACATGCTTCAACTTTTCAAGATTATCATCTTCTTGTTCACTTTTTGCATTGTCTTTGTATCCCCAAAAGGAATCAATGTTGGTTTCTTCATCTGAATCTTCTTCACAAATGATTTCTTCTTCTTTAGAATTCTTGTGATCATCATCCTAGGTTTCTTGGGTTATGAAGAGGACTTCTCCTCCATCATTATATTCTTCATCACTCTCATCTGAGGAGATGTCATCATCCTTGGAGTAGAAGCTCTTTTTATTGTTGAGACTTCTCTTTTTATAGTAGAAGTTTTCAACAATATGTCATATTCTACCACAGTTAAAGCATTTGAGAGGAGACTTACCTTTGTATCTTCCACTTCCCTTCTAAAACCTTCTTACAAAATTTGTTATTTCTTCATCAAGGTCGTTATCCTTGTATTTTGTCTTATTTATGGCTTTAAAGGGTGCTTCATTGTTTGGTTGGTCACTTTATGTACCTGTTCTCATTTCATATGCTATAAGAGACCCATGTAATTCATTCATTGTCATTTTGGTCAAGTCCCTAGTTTCTTCAATGGAAGAGACCTTAGCATCATACTTCAAGAGAAGTGATCTCAACACTTTTTGTACAACCAACGATTCATTGAGCTCTTCACCTAATCCTCTGATAGCATTAACAACTTCATCAACTCTAAGAATATAGGTTGCAATATCTTCCTTTTCATTCATCTTCAAATTTTTAAATTTCGCTATATGTCATTGAAGCTTGACCTGCTTAACTTTTGGATCACCTTCGTAGATACTCTTGAGTTTGTCCCATACCTATTTAGCAGTGTTGCAGCCCATCAATTTTCTAGCAATGGTTGGTGTCAATGCTGCTAGAATAACATGTCTGGCTTTTGAATTACAACTCATAATCTTCTTCTCATTTGGATCGGTTGGAACATTATTTGGGATTACATAGCCATTTACAATTGAGTACCAAATGTCTACTCCCAAATCCGGTAGGTAAGTTTTCACTCTATCACTCCAGTATGCATAATTTCTTCCATCAAATTTTTGAATCCCATTTGAAATGTGCTCATGGTCATCCATCTCTGCTCAGGATTTTCCTCCCAGTGGTTAAACTGTTCTGAAGGAAACCTACTCTGATATCAATTGTTGATACTGAGAGGGGGGTGAATCGGTATCAAGTACAATTTAAAACCTTTTTAAACTTATACTTAAACCATTAAACTATATCCAATGATAAATGAACAATAGTATAAGAGTTACACCAATACACCACAATACACCATGCACAATATATGAGAAACAATCAATAATTATTGTTCAAGGCAAGTAATGACTTCCAAAGGTAGCTACAAATTCCAAATGTAAAGGGAGGGATAAACCTCCAAGAGGAATATACAATACTCCAATATCAAGAGAGGATTTAACTCTCCATCCTTACCCCTTCCTTCCACCCAAAAACAAGTTATAGAGAGAATGGTAGACTTTGTTCAATTCTGGTTTATTCAGGAGACCTAACTTGCACAGAATGCCCTGCGCTCAATACTTAACATAAGATTATGAAACTCACACACAAGAAACTATAGTCCATACTCTTTCCAATTCAATTTGTACTACTTCATTTGGATTCTCTATGAAGCATTTATGATTGTTTTACCCGGAACACCTATTTATTGACTAGCTTCAGGACTAGTCAAAAACCCTATCTTCCACAGAGTGTATCTCCATAATTATAGTGAATAAAGAGATGAACTTTTTACCATAGGTACCTTGATATGTCTTCTCAATACCATAGCAATTTCACCATCTGAATCGTTCTATAAAAAAAGTTATATCAAAAATGGTAAGATGACCTGAAAATAACATACCTTAGAACACATCACCAAAACACTTCATCCTCCCTTGAAATCCGGCCTTCTTTACTTATGATTTCCTTTGAAATTAGACTTGTGTATCAAATGAATGTATAATGATATTTATTTATACTATTTATGTCACTTCCTTTTAACATTAGGGCCGACCTGACAATTTCTTATTTTGTAATTCTTTTCTTTAATTATCTTCAGGGCCTACATGTACTTCCTTCTTCAATTCACTTTTTCATATTCAAAAATGCATTTCTCCTCAACCATGAGGATCCACGTGACGTGCCACATACCACCGGAAACAAAATGATGTATACTATCCATCCATGGGTCTTGTATCTACATGTGCATTTTCCTTCATGTCCAAATACCTTAATCAATCTTGCGGTCCAAAACCCATGACTAGCGTTGACATCAATGACAACAACCAATCTTCCAACACATGTACACTAGTACTATTACTTGAATTATTTGCTAAACTAGGTTATTAATTACTTAATGAATGGTTTAACTATTATGGAAAGTATATTGCATACATATAAATATCTACTAGTATTAAATACCCTCATTGACTTTGATTATTGATTGGTATAATGAATTAAATGGGTATGGTGGATTGCCATACATTTCGGGGGGGTGTCAAATTTCATTCACAAGTTAACATGAGAATAAAGATTTTGCAATCTATTTTATTAGTATTTTATTTTATTCTTTTATTCTTTTATTTTAATATGTTTTCCCTAAAAACTAGAAGAGGAGGTTGATGGTTTATTAATTAGGGTGGTTGAGAACACTTGGGGAAACGTGTATGGAAATATGATAACTAGAGAGGAGGATGGAGTGTTGAAGGAGGCATGGAGGTTGATTATTTTTAAAGGGAAAATTGCTCTTAAACTGTGATAAAGTAGGATCTATGCACTAAACTAAGCTATTTGGGACCTATGGCACTAAACTAATGGATGGATTATTGACTAGTTGCATACTAGACGAAAGTCAGTTGTTGTTTTCATAGCTTCCAAAATAGAGGGCTAGGAAGCCCCGGGTTTCTTGAAGCTAGGTAGTCGAAAAGACTATCCTAGTTGGTTGGGAGGATTAAATCCAGTTTGGGAAAGAAAAATGTGAAGGCATTGAACTACATAAATCAAGTAGAAACTAAGATATTTTCCTTCCTTTTTAAACATGACATTTTGTTCTCAATTAAATTATGAATAAATTGTTTAGTTAAATGCTCAATATAAAATTTAGATTGAATGTTGTAGATTTATATCAATAAATTCATATTATTTATTGTAAGATTAATTGTTGTAAAATTATTCATGACAATCACAATAGAAAGTTAGTTATTTTCCTAAATATAGATTTAATAGTGAAAAGTTTCAAAATTGTGCATGTTGTTAAAACTGCATTGTAGTAAATTGTTTATAAACAGAAAATACAAGTAGATACATTTGTAAATTATATCACCCATTAAGAGGTTAGGACCCTAAAGGGTGCTACACATGGTATCGGCGCTTTAGTTTTAACATTGGAGCCTTAAGGACCACAATCATGCTACATAATAATTTCTATCAATTCAAACAAGAAATTATTAGTTTCCTACTCAAATGAAAATGTCAAAACAAGAAATTCAGAGAAGAAATTTAAATTGAACATGGATTGTTTGGAAATAAAACCCATTTATTATGAAGACAAACTAGATAGGTTGCTTAAAAATTGAAAGAAAAATTTACAAGTTGTGACTGTTATTCAAAATTGTTTTTTTACATGAAGAAGAGGCTAGCAATTGGAATTGAGTTCCATAATGCATGGAATAAATTATACAAGCCAAATAAGGAAACATGTATATAACCCTAAGAAAACTACCCAACAACTTGAGAAGGAGTGAGATAGAAACCTAATCCTAATTATCCTAGGGAGGGAGTCTTGGCCCTATTTTTCACAATTACAATGATCTTCATATCAGGTATTGGATTGAATGTTTCAACCTCAATAACTATAACTTCACTAAATCCATAGTGTGGATCATGATGTACTCCCTTCTACAATAATTCTACGAGAAAGAAACCATAGAAGGCATTGGAAACACCCTGGGCACCTTTGTCAAAAAATCGAAGGTCACTAAACTGGAAAGGTATACCTCATATACTAGGATTTGTGTCTATATGAATGTTGTTGGAGCCCTACTAGAGTCCATCAACATTTACTATCAAGATTCAGAATGCATCTAAACATTGAACTATGAGCATATTCCACTTCAATGTCGAAAGTGTCATGAACATGGACACATGTTTCGTGACTACTCTCTAAATATCATGAAAACCATTGATAAAGGAAAGAATCATGCAGACCATGAAGGCTTCACCAAAGTTCCCAATAAGAGAAATTATGCCAGGAAATCTCCTAATCTGATCCTCTATATCCCAGGAGATAGTAAGAAGAACAACTTTCAAGCCTTGGCCAACACAAAAGAAAGTCACTGACAACTATGTGCAACCTTTGGAGGTTCCAAATCATCTACAAACATAGAAAATTTCATTGAAGATGAATCCATATGAAAAATAATAGATCCACAGAATCCCAATGTCAACCTTTATCTTGATAAAGCAAGTGAACAAATCATGGAGGTTAAGGAAGAATTCTTTCAGGAATCAAGAGAAGAGGAAACACAAACGGATATGGATGTTGAAACGTTGTAAATTGATATACTGGTGTTTATAGTAGTCCACAAAGAGAACCATTTGGATAACCTACGAAAACCCCAGTTACTACTATTGTAGAGGGATCAACTTCTAAAAAACAAATTGAAAGCAAGTGCATCCTCAACAAATACTAGCTAATTCGTAGGGCTAGGAATCAAAACTTCCCTCAAAACCCAGAAAAAAATTGTCAGCAGAGGAGAACAAAAGAGGATGCAAATCATCCAAGTGGAAGCTAGAGGAAGTAGGTGCCTCCTAGTTCACTTAGTTTAGGCGATCAACTTACCGGACAAGTACTTCCACTCCCAACCCAAAATGTAAAATAAAATCCTAGAATAGCAGAGAGTTATACTTATCTTACCACACCAAAGTATAAAATGAAAGTTCTTTCATGGAATGTAATAGGCCTCAATGAACTTAGTAAACATCACATGCTAAAGAAAAGGATAGATCAAGAGAAACCTACTATTTTTTAACTTCAGGAAACCAAATGTGATAAAGACAATCTGACCGTTCTAGTTGAGAAATAATGGAAATTAAGTAAGGTAGCAGCAATTCCATCCATAGGATTCTTCAGAGGTCTAGCAATATTACGGAACCTGGATCAGACTAGCCTTAAAACTTTATGGAATCACCTAATCTCCTCTTAGCAAACTTTAGAATTAAATACTCCCATATCCAAGGCTCCATCAACAATGTTTATGGCCTTACTAATCTTCTTCATAATATTCCCTGTGTAGACTCACTCAAAGTTCTAGGGGATCTGATCCGAGAATATCACTGGATACTAGGCAGAGACTTCAACATATTTACCTCTCTTCAAGAGAAGAGAGGAGGCATAAGGAAATTAGACTCTAATAGGGAAACATTAAAAGCTTGATAATAGACCTAGACTCATCGGAATTCGAACTATCAATAGATGTCACACTTGGAAGAATAGACATGGGGGATCTCATCAAATTACGATAAGATTAGATCACTTCCTAATGTTTGAATCCTTATTTCAAATAATGATGTCAATTGAAGAAGAAATCAGACCATTTGTAGGCTTTGATCATTGGCTTATTAAACTATCCTCGAATATCTCTTTGGCACCTAAGCCTTGCCCCTTCCAATTTGAAAATTTTTGGGTGGACCATCAGGATTTTATGCCCAATATGAAGAAATGGTGGATCTCTATAGGTTCTAGTGAAGGATATTTAATGTTCCAATTCCAACAAAAATTAAAGCATGTCAAACAATAAATTAAAAAGTGGAATAGAGACGTTTTGAACAACATTTTTTTTAGAATGAAAAATTGGAAAAGAATATGGAAGCTTTATGGGATAGCATTATTCTCAATGTTAGAACTATGGAGAAATTATCATAGGAGGAGCATATCAAACATAAAATTTAAACTAGGGAAAAGCAGGAAGAAATAGTGTGGAAGATAAAATCTAGAATCTGTTGGTTAAAAGAAGGGGAAAAAAATTCAAGTTTTTTCATAAATGCATGCTCAATAGAAAGAATCACAACCAATTCTCTTTCCTAAAACCAACTATAAGATAGAGAATAGAAAAATATAAGGAAATTGCACAAGAATTGAAGGAACATTTCATCTAAATCCTAATGGAACCACTAGTGGATAGATAAGATGCCATAAAATCTATATTAGCCTCAATCCCTCATTGGTCTCACCAAATCAAAGTCAGATTCTTCTAATCCCTATTTCCTTGGAGGAGGTGACAGCCATTGTTAAATCCATGTCTTCTGAAAAAACTCCTAGACCGAATGGGTTCATGATTGATTTCTTCCAATCCTACTAGCCTATTATCAAAGAGGACGTCTAGAAGGTGGTTGAAGAGTCGTTACTTTTAGGTAATATCTTACATTCTTTCAACTCTTCCTTTATTTCTCTTATTCCCAAAGAACATAATCCTCAATCTATAGATAAATTAAGACTAATTTCTCTCTGCAATGTCATTAATCTGTTAATGATCTTTAAAGACTTGGTTGAGTTTTAAGCATGTGTTCAATTACCATTTAGGAATTTAAGGAAAGAAGAAGAACTTAAAGAGAGAATATTGCAGCCATCATAAAGAATTCATATCATAACATAAGCATTAAGAACAACAAAACATAATCAGCAAGGTTGTTAACAGAGTTCGGCAAGATTGTCTATGTCTCCAGGCCTTTGTCTAAGTGGGGGAGGCTTTCTTATTTATCTTCAATGCTTCAAAAGTACATCATAAATGTATCAAAAGGATTACAAACTAGTTTGGTTGTGTTCTTCTTGACCTCAAGAATCCAACACAACTGACGACACTAAAAAAGGTTGAGCGTAGCTCCCCGAATTGGCCTTAAAAGTTTGCTTCCTCAATGGCTTCCCTGCATAAAAATGGCTTCAAGATTCAAAAACTCATCATAATTATGCTAATATAAACCTCCTTATGCTTCTAATAACCTATGTTTTATATAGATCTTGATTTAGGGATCCTATCCCATCTTCCTCCCAATATCTGGCCTCAAAAAGTGCTCTAGATCCTCAGTTTTTGGCAAAATCCTCCAAAAATCAGCATAAAATAATTACAAAATCCATTTAATATAGTTTTAAAACCCAGTTTTGGGATAAATGTGGCACGCCAGCCCCTAGACTTCTGGCTCCTAGTCGCGTGGGGTGTCATGTGGCCTTGTGCTAGCCCCCTCCGACCGGGGCTTAGCCCTAAACCCACGCCTCATTGCAATTCAAATAAACAAATGCCATTTATATAAACAAGAAGTATGTGCGCCTAGGTGGCTAGCACGTTGCCTATGTGTTATATTCTTGCATGTGTGTGTGTGTGGGTGCATCAAATATGACAATTGCGTCTTACGATCCCTCTAGTAGTGCGTCGGGCGTTGGGCGCTTTCCTAGGGGGGTCCCAGGGGGCGGCAGGTATGCCCACCCTGGTTATGTGCAATGTTCGACAACGTGCAGTAGCCCAGGGCAATGCCCCGAAATTTTTTTGGGGGCGGTTTTTGCTATTTTTAGCGGATTTTGCTATTTTTAGCGGTTTTGTAAATTAATCCCGGATTAAGGGATTAGGGTTTTGGTATCTATGGAATACCTAAAAACATTGTATATATATTGTATGGTGAATGGTGAAATTTGATAATGAATATAAGAAAGGTTTTCCCGGTTGAGGGTTTCCGGTATAAATCTCTGTGTACTATGTGAATGAGCCATTGATTAATTTATGCTTTGCTTAAGAATCTATATGCATTGCTTTACTTCACAGGTTTAAAACTTACATGTGGTATCAGAGCTCATTTTTGGCTTCAGAGGGACACCTTTATTGTTGAGGGTTTGGCTCAGTCTTGATAGATCAAGTTTATCTTGGGTCTGTGATAAACCTGGGTTTAGTGGGAGCTTTTGCAGTGGAGATTCAAGTGTAGAAAGAGGAATGGCGAGCTCATCTAGAATTGAGATAGAGAAGTTCAATGGTAAAAAATTTGAGCTATGGAAGCTCAAGATGGAGGACCTTCTTGTAGACAAAGAACAATGGATCGTTGTGGATCCTGGTACATAGCCCACTGGTACACCATCTACTAGCACACAGGCTACTGGTACGCAACCTACTAGTACACCACCTACTGGTATGTCGAAGGAATATTGGGAGAAGTTGGATAGAAGAGCAAGGAGTACTATTCGTCTCTGCCTAGCAGATTCGGTTTTGTTGAATGTCTTAGGAGAATCTACAGCCAAGGAACTATGGGATAAGTTGGGGAATTTGTATCAATCAAAGTCCCTGGTAAACAAGTTGTTTCTTCGAAAGAAGTTGTATCATCTTAGGATGGAAGATGGAGATTCTGTGATAGAACATCTAAATGTCTTTAATACTATGGTAAGTCAACTTATCTCTATTAATATTACGATTTCAAAAGAAGATAAGTGTATTACTTTTTTATGTTCTTTGCCAGACTCTTGGGATAATATGGTTGTAGCAATAGGTAGTACCACTCAATCTACATTGAAGTATGAGGATTTAGTTGCATTCTTGTTATCTAAAGAGATGAGGCGAAAAAACATGGATGGTCACAGTACAAATACTTTATTTGTAAGAGGGTGCACCCAAGACAGGAACCCTGGTAAACCTTTGGGGTGGAGATCTAAATCTACAAGTAGATCTAAGTCTCCAAGAAAATCTTTGAGGAAATGTTGGAAGTGTGGTAAAACAGGGCATTATAAGAAAGATTGCAAGTCTAAGTAGGTTGAAAAACCAAAGGGATTTGATGGTACCTCTTCCACAGAGGCGAAAACCTCCACTGAAGAAGGAGGTGATGTCTACCTAGCATCTACAAGTACACATGCAGACCGCAATGTATGGTTGATCGACTCAAGTGCATCATACCATATGACTCCTCATAGGGAGTGGTTCTCTGAATATGAAAAATATGTTGGTGGTGATGTATTCCTAGGAGATGAATCGACAGCAAAAATCTTGGGACATGGAAGGGTTAAGTTGCTGCTAAAAGATGGAAGGATTAGAAAACTCCCTAGGGTTCTGTACATTCCAAAACTATCTAGGAGCTTAATATCTGTAAGAAAGATGGATGATGCAGGAGTGGATATTGTATTTGGACAGAACACTTGAAAGATGGTACGAGGGGCAATGGTGTTGATGAGGGGAGTTCGGTGTGGAACTATGTACAAGTTTTTGGGAAGCACTTATACTAATGGGTGTAACAGTTCTGTTTTCCTTGAGCAGAAAAATAAAGAAGACAATACCAATATTGTCCCTAAAAAGAATACCATGTTGTGGCATCAAATACTAGGGCATATTGGAGAAAAGGGCCTTCGAACACTACACGGTAAAGGCATGGTTGGAGGTATGTCTAATTGCACTCTGGACTTTGATTTCTGTGAGCATTGCATATATGGTAAACAGAATCGAGTAATATTCTCATCTGGTGCTACAAGAGCAAAGGGGATCTTAGAGTTGATACATAGTGATGTGTTTGGACCTGTTCTTGTTCCATCCCTAGGAAAATATGTGTATTATGTTTCATTCATAGATGATTTTTCAAGAAACACATGGATTTATTTTCTTAGAAAGAAATCTGAGGTATTTAATAAATTTAAAGAGTTTAAGGCTCTGGTAGAAAATCAGACAGAGAAGAAAATAAAGGTATTGAGAACAGATAATGGTGGAGAATTCTGCGGAAATGAATTCGAAGAATTCTGTAAGAAGTGTGGTATAGCAAGGCAGAAGACTACTCCATACACTCCTCAACAGAATGGAGTTGTAGAAAGGATGAACAGGACACTGATGGAAAAGCAAGGAGCATGCTTAGCGGTGTTGGGTTAGGACAAGAATTCTGGGCAGAGGCAGTGGGTACAGCATGTTACCTGGTCAATCGATCACCCTCATCAGCATTGGATGATAAAAATCCACACGAGCTATGGTCTACAAAGAAACCCTTTCTTCAACATCTTAGAGTGTTTGGTTGTGATGTTTATGTACATGTTCCAAAGGAAAATAGAAGTAAGTTGGATAAAAAAAGGCTGAAAAGTGTATCTTTATTGGTTATAAAGATGGTGTGAAAGGTTATAAGCTTTGAAACCCAGAAACCAAGAAAATTGTTTACAGTCGAGATGTTGTTTTCAGAGAGGTAAAATATGTGTCCAAACAGGAATTCCTACCAACACAAGACGAACCTGAGAAAATAGAGCTTGAGTTGGATGATGCAAAATTTGAATCATCTGAAAAAGAGGAAGCAGAAGAAGAATAAGAAGAAGAACCTCATACCCCAGTATTGAGGATATCAGTGAGAGATAAAAGGAAACTAGAAAGGTATAGTCCACCTGATTTTCGTTCCAATTTTGCTTTATCTATTACTGATGATGATCCCAAAACTGTCAGGGAAGCAGTGAATTCAGAGGATAGTAAACTCTAGAAGAATGCCATGGTTGAAGAAATGGATGCCTTGGATAAGAATAAGGCATGGGATATAGTTGAGTTGCCAGCTGGAAGAAAATAGGTTGGTAGCAAATGGTTGTTCAAGAAGAAGTTTAATGCACAAGGTAAAGTGGAGAAATATAAAGCTCGGTTAGTAGCAAAAGGTTATTCCCAGGTAGAGGGAATTGACTTTGGTGAGATTTTTTATCCTATTTCTAAGTTAACTTCTATTAGATTTATTTTATCTATTGATGTTTCTTTTGATCTTGAAGTGGAACAAATGGATGTGAAGACATAATTCCTACATGGGGATCTGGAAGAAGAAATCTACATGAAGCAGCCAAAAGGATTTGTAGTGAAGGGAAAGAAAGCATTGGTCTATAAGCTAAAGAAGTCACTATATGGTCTGAAGCAATCACCTAGGATGTGGTACCAAAATTTTGACACATACATCCTTGGATTGGGATTTGTAAGAAGCGGGGTTGATCACTGCGTATATTCCAAGAAGGTTGGTAATCACTTCATTTATGTAGTGTTGTATGTTGATGACATGTTGTTGGTAGGAAATAACATGGATGTTATCAAGGAAGTGAAATCGCAGTTATCCTCCAAATTTGACATGAAGGATCTTGGTGCTGCTAACTTCATTCTGGGAATGGAGATTAAAAGAGATCGTGCAAACAGGAAACTCTGGTTGAATCAGAGAAAATATGTTGAGACAATATTGCAGAGGTTTAATATGCATGGAAGTAAATTGGTCAAGGTTCCTATTCCTATAGGTGTAAATTTATCTGCAGATCAGTGTCCCAAGACACGGGAAGAAGAAGAGGATATGTCCCATGTTCTGTATGCCAGTGCAGTTGGTAGTTTGATGTATGCAATGGTCTGTACTAGACCAGACATTACACATGCAGTGGGAGTTTTGAGCAGGTATATGTCAAAACCAGGGAAGGAGCATTGGACAATAGTAAAGAGGGTCTTTAGGTATTTGCGTGGCACTACCAGTTATGGATTTTGCTACCAAGGAAGACCAGGATTGGACAAAGTGTTGGAAATACATGGTTTTGTTGATGCAGACTGGGCTGGAGATCTAGATCGCAGAAGATCTACAAGTGGGTATGTGTTTAACCTATTTGGAGGAGCAATCAGTTGGATGAGAAAAAGACGGGTTGTAGTGGCACTCTCAACTACAGAAGTTGAATACATGGCAGCCACTCATGCAAGCAAGGAAGCAGTATGGTTACAAAGATTGTGTTCAGGTATCGAGTTGGTACAATAAGCAGTGAGATTAGATTGTGAAAGTTAGAGTGCAATATTCCTGGCAAATAACCCAGCTTATCATTTGAAGACAAAGCATATTGATGTTCAATATCACTTTGCGAGAGACATGGTTGAGGAAAAGAAGGTGTTGTTGGAAAAGGTTGACACTTTGAAGAATGTTGCAGATTCATTGACAAAGTTTGTGAGCACAGAAACATTCTCCTAGTGTAGAGTAACAACGGGCATTGCTTCCCTGGATTGTTGACTATATAATCCCCTGGACCCCTGGATGCAAAGAAAACAACAAGTGGGAGAATGTTGGGTATGTGTTATATTCTTTGCATGTTTGTGTATGGGCACATCAAATATGATAACTGCGTCTGACGATCCCCCTAGTAGTGCGTCGGGCGCTTTCCTAGGGGGGTCCCAGGGGGGGCAGGTATGCCCCCCCCCTGGTTATGTGCAGCATTCAGCAACGGGCAGTAGCTCGGGGCAGCGCCCCGAAATTTGTTTTTGGCCGGTTTTTGCTATTTTTAGCGGATTTTGCTATTTTTAGCGGTTTTGTAAATTAATCCCGGATTAAGGGATTAGGTTTTTTGTATCTACGGAAAACCTAAAAACATTGTATATATATTGTATGGTGAATGGTGAAATTTGATAATGAATATAAGAAAGGTTTTCCCGGTTGAGGGTTTCCAGTATAAATCTTTGTGTACTATGTGAATAATCCATTGATTAATTTTTGTTTTGCTTAAGAATCTATAAGCATTACTTTACTTCACAGGTTTAAAACTTACATTGTGTTGGCCCCCTCCGACCGGGGATTAGCCCTAAACCCACGCCTCATTGCAATTCAAATAAACAAATGCCATTTGTATAAACAAGAAGCATGTGAGCCCGGGTAGCTAACACGTTGCCTCACCCGAAGGTCAAGGGTTCGAATCCCTCGGAGGTAGAACAAATTGTTTGACCCAACCAATATTGGCAAAATCCGGGGTGCCATGTGATACCCTCTAATTGGGCCATGTGTCACCCTGTGATTGGACCATACAGTCCAGTCACCAACACAGTCAGTACCCAATCAAGACCACGTCACCATCCTGTCAGCCTGCCAAGTCACTATCGTACAACCACGTGTAGTACCCTAAGTCTGCCACATCAACATCTGTATTGCCAATTCACCTTCCCAGTTAGTTGCCACGTCAGCATCCGTACATCCAAGTCACCCTGGAACATCATCATCCATAGAGCCACCTGTCATTCATACTACCACATGTTGGCCTGTCATTGGTCCACGTTAGCATCCATACAATGCCACGTGTCACGTCCATACAATGCCATGTGTCAATTTTTTATTAGTCCACATAAGCCCCTGAAAATGCCAAAAATGAGTGACACGTATCACCTCCTTGTGCTGCCACATGTCCCTGTTGACATCATCATGGAATCATGTTGACGTCACCTGTCGTACTGATGACATCAATAGTACGACCTGTTGACTTTGACCAATTGACTTTTTTACCAGTTTGGGAAATCGATCATAATGCAATAACTTTTGCATACGGTGTCCATTTTCGGAAAAAATTATATGGCCAGAATCGACGCAACAAGATCGATGCAATAGTGCTAGTTTCATATGATTCCAGGAACTTTGTTTTTTAGGCCTTCCTGAATCCATTTTTCATCATGCCTCCCCACTAAGACCTTTTGGTCCTCCAAAAGGATATTAACCAGACATCAAGTGCAGGATAGGCCACCCCACTTGTCCTTAGTATTTAAACTATGTCATGTGCACCTGTCACATCATAATTAATTGAAAAAAAACCATGACAACTGAAATCATATTGTTAGCCACTTGAACTTGCTCACATCTTACTGAAGCCACTACCATCCATGTTGAAAACATTAGCAACGATAACATCAAAAATATGACTGCAAATGAACTAATATGTTTGATGTGTTTGCATGACAATAGCTTATCTTGAAGAAAAGTATGATTGAATTTCCATTCTACAACCATGTCATGTTCATGCTTAAGATCAACTGCTTTACTTGGCACAATTATAGGTGTGTTGCTTGCATAAGTTGCCTTCCTTAATTGTTCCATTGTTTGAAAAGATTGATTTGCTTTTAAGTGATGGGAATGTACAACATATTCATTGCCTTCTTTAGTTAAGTGATATTGATTTTGTTCCCTAGAGAATATTTCTTTGTGATCATACAAATAAGGGTTGCCTAAGACCATTCCACATTCATTTAGTGGCACCACATCAAACGTTACCTCATCCACAAACTTTGATGAAATTGCAAACTTTAAAGTGCATTGCTTTGTTATGTGAAATTTATGATTGTTTATTATCCATTTAAGTGAGTAAGGTTTATGATGTAGCTTATTCGTCAATTCCAATTGTTTAACCACTTCCTCTAAAATCAAGTTAGATTGAGATCCATTATCTATCAATGTATTGATCTTAGTATGCTTCAATATGACCCTTATGTGAAACAATTTACTTCTAGAATCATATCCATCACCAATTTTACTTGTCAAACCAACTGTTGTGATTTTAGTCTCATCACCTGAATCATATCCCAAGTCTGTTGGTCATGTTGTTGTTGCAATTGTTTGCCTCCCTTTCTTTTCTTTGAACCATTTTGGTCTCTTCTCTGGATGCAATTTCCAAAAATGGTCATCATCATGCCTTTATTTATTGCAATGCTTGCAAGAGAGCTTCTCTTCCCCCCTCGTGTCACTAAATTTGTTTTCTTTCCATTCCCCTTCCTTTTGTCTTCTCTCCTTGAAGACGATTCCCCTGATACACCAACTCTTGTTTTCCCTGCTTCAATATATGTTGCTTGAACATAAACCTCTTCAAGATTATTAGTTCCAAACATAAATACAGTGTTACGAATATGTGCAGGTAAACCTCCTATATACTTCATAAGAGTTTCTTGTGTACGTAATGGAATATTTAACATTAGTGCCATTTTATGAAATTCATCCATGTATTCTTGCATTGTTTATCATTTTATTAGTTTAAGACTTTTCCATCCAATTGAATCTTTTTCCTTATAACCCAAAGGATAAAATTTATTTCTAAGTGAAAAAACAAAATCTTTCCATGATGGAAATACATTACCAACTTGATGCGTACCATGTTGCAACTTACTCTACCACCAGATGAGTGTTGTGCCTCCAAGACAAAGCAATGCCAACTTGATTTGGGTTGCCTCATCTTTGATTTGTTGCACACTACAATAAAATTCCATCTGTTTGATCCAGTTATCAAGCCTCTCAGCATTGACTTCATCATCATACACGGGCAATTCAAATTTCACATCAAGCTTAAGTAAAGGAATATCATGTTTATGTTTATGGGAATTTTTCCTTCTAGTAGAAGTTTCACTTGTATTTGTAGAAGAAGAAGATGATGGAGATGAAGGAGGTGAAGGAGGAGTTTTAGGAGGATCCTCTCCTTCTTCACTTTTGTCTTGTTTTGAAGATTTCCCTTGGAAAAGCCTCTTTTGTTCCAAGTAATCCTCATATAAGACCTTTACCATCTCAGACATGGCGAATAAAGTCTTTTGCAACTCTATCTCGTTCTGATACATTCCTTCTTCTGATGTCATCTTCTCACTTTGATAAGTCATGTTTCTCGATCCAATCTCTAGATCTCCTTCTACAAGCTAGCCTTCACCACAACTTAGATTTTCCCTGGTAATCATGCAAACTCAAACAACCAACTGTCAACATGCTCTGATACCACTTGATTTTTTAATGATCTTTAAAGACTTGGTTGAGTTTTAAGCATGTGGTCAATTACCATTTAGGAATTTAAGGAAAGAAGAAGAACTTAATGAGAGAATATTGTAGCCATAATAAAGAATGCATATAAGAATATAAGCATAAAGAACAACAAAACATAATCAACAAGGTTGTTAATGGAGTTTGGAAACATTGCCTACATCTCCGTGCCTTTGTCTCAATGGGGGAGGCTTTCTTATTTATCTTCCATGCTTCAAAATTACTTCAAAAATGTATTAAAATAATTACAAGCTGGCTTTTTTGTGTTCTTCTCAACCTCAAGAATCCAACACAACTGACGGCACTAAAAAAGGTTGAGCATAGCTCCCGTACTTGGCCTCCAAAGTTTGTTTCCTCAATGGCTTCCCCACATAAAAATGGCTTCAAGCTTCACAAACTCATCATCATTCTGCTAATCTGAACCTCCTTATGATACTAAGAACCTTTGGTTTATATAGATCTTGATTTGGGGATCCTATCTCAATTTCCTCCCAAGATCTAGCATAAAAAAGGGCTCCAAATCCTCAGTTTTGGGAAAAATCCTCCAAAATCAGCATAAAATAATTAAAAATTCCATTTAATATAGTTTTAATACCCACTTTTGGGCTAAATGTGGCACACCAGCCTCTGGTCTTCTGGATCATGGTCGCGTGGGGCGCCATGTGGCATTGAGTTGGCTCCCTCCGACCAGGGCTTAGCCCTAAACTCACGCCTCATTGCAATTCAAATAAACAAACGTCATTTGTATAAACAAGAAGCATGTGTGCCCCGGTGGCTAGTGCATTGTGATTAGTCTGTTGCCTCACCCAGAGGTCAAGAGAGGTCAAGGGTTCGAATCCCTCGGAGGCGAAACAAATTTTTTGACCTAGCCAAAATTGGCAAAATCCGGGGTGCCATGTGGAGCCCTCTAATTGGGTCACGTCTCACCTTGTGATTGGACCATATAGTCCAATCACCGACACAGTTAGCACCACATTACCGTCCTGTCAACCTGCCACGTCACTATCATACAGCCACGTGTTGTACCCTGAGTCTTCCACGTTAACATATGTAATGCCAAGTCACCTGCCCAGTGAGCTGCCATGTTAGCATCCGTATAGACAAGTCACCCTGCCATGTCAGCATCCGTATAGCCACCTGTCATCCATTGTGCCACATGTCGCGTTCATACAGTGCCATGTGTCAATTTTTTATTGGTCCACATAAGCCCCTGAAAATGCCAAAAATGAGTGACACGTGTCACCTCCTCATGTTTCCATGTGTTCCTATTGACATCATGCTGATGTCACATGTCGTACTGCTAACGTCAATAGTACAACTTGTTGACTTTGACCAGTTGACTTTTTGCCTGTTTGGGAAATCGATCAGAATGCGATAACTTTCACATACGGTGTCCATTTTTGAAAAACAATATATGGTCGAAATCGACGTGACGAGACTGACGCAATGGAATTGGTTTCAATCGATTCCAAGAACTTTGATTTTTAGGTCTTCCTAGATCCATTTTGGATCAGTCATCTACAAAATTATCTCAAAAATCATTGTCAATTGGCTGAATCCTATCCTTCACAAAATCATCTCATTGAAGCGGGTTGGGTATATGGAGGGCCACCAAATCCTAGACAGAATCATTGCAACTCATGAAACCATTCATTCTCTGAAGATTGTGAAAATGCCTAGAATGCTTCTAAAGTTGGACATGTCTAAAGATTATGACAGACTTAATTGGATTTTTTTAGAGAAGCTTCTTCTTGATTTTGGTTTTTGTCCACTATGGGTGTCCTAGGTCAAAAAACCCATCTCCTATAATTTGTTCTACATCCTAGTCAACGAATCCCCCTATGACACCTTCAATCCCTCCTGAGGTATTTGGCAAGGGGATCCCCTATCTCCTTTATTTTTTATTCTTGTATCAAAGAGTTTAGTTATATCTTTGAAATCGACCATTTACTTCAATTCTCTCAAAGGTATTTGGCTCCATCCTGACCTTGAGCCCCTTTCCCACCTCTAGTGTGTCAATGACACCCTCCTCTCAGGGTACCCCATTGTTCGATAATGTATCTCCTTTAAAAGAATCATTAACTCATTCATGTTGGCCTTGGATGATCTTATTAACCATGGCAAGTCTCAATCCTTCTTGTTTAATACCCCCCTTGTTATCCAGAACAACATTTCTCACTTACTTGGTTTCCAAAGGGATTCCCTTCCCTCCAAATATCTTGGTGCTCCTCTTCTCGTTAATTCCCTCGAGGATTCCCCATGGGATATCTCTTTTCCAAACTCGAAGACAAGTTGAATAGCTAGAATTTGTGTTCTCGTACCCTCCCAGTAAAAATTACCCTTATCAAGTATGTCCTTCAGTCTATGACCCTCTACCTTTTATATGTCCTTGTTTCCCCCCTGAATGTCCTTAAATTTATTCAATCCCTTCAAAGGGCCTTTCTATGGGGAGGTCCTAGCTAAGAATGTAAATTGGTCTTGGTTTCCTTGGACTCTATCATCCTTCCCAAGTGCAGCATTGGGTTGGTCATCAAGGATCTGTTGACCATGAGCAAATCCTTTGCTACCAAAACTTGGTGGGGTTGGAAAAACAATCAAGGGGATCTATGGAGTAGGATCTAGAAATCCAAATATTCCAACCAAACTCCTGAGGAAGAACTCGTCATATTAAATGAGGCTATAACTAGTTCCCTCATCTGGAACAAATCCTGGGCCAACAGAGCCCTAGTACAAAACCAATCCTTCTGAGAAATTAGATTTGGTTAACAAGCATTATTTTGGGAGGATTCTTGGAAGTAGGAGACTATACTTAACCTCAATCTTCTCCTCCAACCATCCAAAGACAAAATCCAAGCACTTGGATGGAATAAATTCAACTAATATTGGTGGGAATTAGATGAATNTGGTTAACAAGCATTATTTTGGGAGGATTCTTGGAAGTAGGAGACTATACTTAACCTCAATCTTCTCCTCCAACCATCCAAAGACAAAATCCAAGCACTTGGATGGAATAAATTCAACTAATATTGGTGGGAATTAGATGAATTCAACCCTAGAGCTATAGAAAGTGGATATCAAGAAATTCCTAGCCACCTCAACTCTCCCAAGCAGAAGCATACCTCCTAGACTCTCACCTAAAGGAAAGAAAAATCAATGTTCTTGAGGGCCAAGACATCCTCCATTCGGGCTCCCAAAGTAATGATAACTTCGGTATTAAAAGGGTGTTACAAACAAACTTGTTTGACAACTATAAGAATATTCATTTTAAGTAGGATAAAATAAAGAGATCCATAAGGATAAATATAATTGATGAATATGAATATTGAGGGCCTTGAATATATACATAAGCAGGAGTTCCCTTTCATTAAGAGTCATGTATTTTGAGACATGTCCTTTGATTATTACTAATTAATTATTTTTTAATGATATTTATATTTATTTATATTTATATTTGTTACATTTCCTTCCCCTTTTGAAATGCTTCATCCTCAAAGCATGTTTATAGAAGGGCTTGATGTATTTTTCTTTGGCTTGTAATGTCTCCGCATCATTCTCCTTTCTCGAAGTTGTCATAGTTGATTATACGAGACAATATGAACTTCTAAGTGTTGAGAAAAATTGTTGAACTGTAAAAAGATCTGACCATCCCAATTCAATCATTTGCGGAACGTTACACTTCCACAATGAATTGTTATCATGAGAATTAATTGCACCGGTATCAATATTTTTCAGAAGATAAGTCAGTTGCTTCCATCCTGAGTGATATTGATACTCTGATTGGTTAAGATATATTCTCTTATGATTTGGATGTTGATAAGGAGTTCTTGTAACATGATTTTCCCTTATCATGCTTGTAGTGTTTTCTTGGTTTATTTTCGGTATATGATTTTCTTCACACACCCATGTTGCTTGGTTGGTCAATCGATATTCACTTGGAATTTTCGACTTCAAATGGATTGATATCTTCTTTAGTTGTGATGTTGATTAGGTCTGTATTCATTCCTTTCTCCATCACTTGAATTTTTACTTCTGAAGACTTTTATACTTCTTTTTTGATAAGTTGTTCTAATTTGTTTTCCAAATATTTTTTTATCATTCTTAAGCTTCTTAATTTGAGTAAATAGTTTTGATTATGATTTTTAAGGCATGAGAGTTCTTAATTTTGTTATTTGTTGGCATATTTAATGTCTCAATTGTCAAGTTTTCCATCTTTTAACTTCCTAATTTGTTCCAACAACGTTTGATTATGGCTCTTCAAGTGAGAATTTTCTTCATATTTTGTTGATAGGTTCATCTTATATTCTTTCTCGATATCTTCCTTCTCTTGTTCTAATCTTTGATTACTCAGCTTCATAGCCTTGGCCTTCTTGACTTGCGCAATTAATTTCTTACTGTGATCTTGTAAGCGAGAAATTTATTTGTTTTTATTTGTGATAACTTCGTCAAATTATTTTTGCATATTTTGTATTGTCTTCTTATTATCTTGAAGGATAAACTTTGCGATATATTTAATATCTTCTGATGTTATTGGATCTGAATCCAATTTAACATCCTATAACGCTATCTTCTTCTTTTTATAGGATAATGTCCAAAACTTATTTCTTTTGTATAAGATGAATGATCTTAGTGTTTCTATCCAGGGTGAACCTAGAAGTATGTCACCATCATTGCTCCATAAAGATCCAATACTGAACGGTGATACAAAAGTATAATCTCCAATGTTGAGCTGTAAATTGCTTATGTCGTATTTTTTTTCATTCCCCAAGCCTATCTTTTCAAATATATTTGACTAAGAAATCACTAATTGGTTAGTGAATTTAGAAGAAACACAATTATTACGTTCGGTGAGCACAATAGAAATAGTGATATCTCTACCTCCAAGTGTCCCTTTGACTCTAAGTAGCACTAAAGAAAAGTTTTTTCCTAAATTTTTTGAAAATCTTCCTCTCGTTACTAGACTCCATTTTGTTTTCATAAAAAATTTACAATAAATAATAATTCCTTGATTGTGAAACTTATATAACCCCTAATTCCTTGATTGTGAAGCTTATATAACCCCTCTGATTTTCTCGAGGATTAAGTAATGCCCTTATAAAAAAATATTCAATGGCTTACTTTAAAACAAAAGAATCCTTGATAATTTTCTCAGGAACTTTGAAATTTAAATATCTCTTTTAATATATATTTTATGCAAACTTCGAAATTCTACACTCTTCGTCTTTATACTTTCTTTATATTTTTAGTGGACCCCTTTGTCCACCCAATCAAATTATTTTTATTGGTTCACTATTTTATAATTAACCCTGAAGACACTTTACTTCTCCTTACTTCGAATTAACCTTTTTTAAACTTTTAATTGGAACCTTTAAGAAACCATCTTTTTAATGTGGCTACTAATTTCCACTATAACATTAAAATGGTAACTCGTATGGTTTGTAGCACTTTTAAAACTTGAAAGTTACAAGGTACTTTTTAAACTAAAATGAGGAGTATTTTAATGTGATGGTGTACGACCCTTTTAATCAAAATTTGGTTTTTCCTTCAATTAATAACACCTTACGATTTTAGTATATTCGTTTTATTACATAGTCTTGGTAAGTCATGAAGTAAGGAATTGTTGTAAGTAGATTAATTCATTGTTGACAATATGAGTCGTGATGTATGGTGTGTCATATGACTCTTCATATGTATGGTGTGTCATATGACTCTTCATAAACTGATGTGTAATTACGGTGATCAATATACAACTTGTTACGCAACATTATTGTTGTGTAGTAGATGAGATATTGTTCATCGTGTAATTATCGTGGTCAAGTATTTCTTATATCGGGCACATAAGGAAGCACAAGTGGGGAAAATTATACAGAATTGGTATTCTAGATTTAGAATTGACAGGGCACATACAAGATGAATGGAGTCTCTTCCGTCGCGCGCTCATTTTCAATGGAGTTTTCTTACAAACAAATTCAGACACCCTCAAATGGTCGGGGGGTAACTCCACGAGTTTGATTACTGTCAAGAACATCTACCTGGCATCTAAAAACTTGAAATGGAATTTTAATTTTGGCAGTTGGCGAAAGGCGATGTGGGAATGGAACGTCCCTCTGAAGATCAAGTTGTGTACTTGGTTGTTAGTTGAGAACAAAATTTTGTCTTGGGAGATACTCCAACGTAGAGAATTCAATGGACCGGGTATATGTCTCTTATGCAAGCTAAATGTTGAAACCACACAGCACCTTTTCTTGGAATGTGTCTTCGCGGTGGAGGTATGGAGGAAGATTAAACTGGCCATAAATTTTGCAGGCAGATGGGCTGGAACAAATATCAGTGATTGTTTCAAGCGCTACAAAGTTTTAAATTATAATTCACAATCGTTACAAGATCTTATATGTTGGAACATTTGGCGGGAGTGGAACCAAGTAATTTTTGAAGAAAAAAAACCCTCGGTTCTGAAGGTGGCCCATCTATCTCTTTTGTCTTGGAGAGAACACACACATGCGCCGAAATCACATGCCCGGAGAGCAAGACTCACACAGGCAGAATTGGGAGGTGTTGTTAGATGGTTCGATGGAGCGGTTGCCTCTTCAAGATTAAACAGTGGAGCGGGAGGAGTAATTAGAGTCAGTGAGCATTGTAGTTATAAATGGTTTCTAAATTGTGGCCCGGGCTCTAACACCAGAGCGGAACTACTTGGTGCTTGGGCATCGCTCACCTTGGCTAATAGGTTGTTCTTAAAGACAATTCATATTATGGGCAACTCCAAGATCATTATAGAATGGTTGTGAGGGAAAGGTCAACTTTAGGTTATCTCATTGGATTGTTGGAAGGATAGAATCACTGGTTTAATAACCTCCTTCCAAAATATATCCTTTGATCATGTTTACAGAGAGGAAAATCAAGTTGTGGATAGTCTCTCAAAGCTGGCGCTTATCAGAGAACCAGGGAAGCTCACCTATTTTCAGTGCATCGAGGAGCACGAGGGGCCACACATGTTCCTAGACCTTTACTAGTACTTCTGGTGTCTTTTTTTTGCTGCCTAGTTTTTTTTGTGGGTTGATCTGTATGCTTTTGGGCACTATGTTTTTCTTTTACGACGGACTGCTCAACTTTAGAGTCTTCCCTGGATGATGACTGCTCAGTACATTTTCCTTGTCGAAGATTCTTGACCTCTGGAGAGGGGGTCTTTTGCGTTTTTGGAGTGGAAAGATTGTTGGATGGACTGTGTTACCCCAGTTTGTAATGGCATTATGTATATGATTAGTTTATATTCCTATTTAAATATAAAGTGAAATTTTTTGAAGAAAAAAAAAGTATTATTGCATGATCATGTGAAAGTTACTGATAGGTAGTTGGAACTATACAGATCTCGGTGGAACCTCCAATTTCTCTTGTGACAGCCCACAATTCCTTACTAAATTATCGTAGCTGCAAGTACTTTCTTTTCACGCAGTATTTTTTTTCTCACACATCTACCCTCGCGAATTCAACTTTTACTTTTTAGCTCAAATTGACAATTGTTCTGATGCCTTGAAGGATACGTCCCAAATTATTTTTATGACCCAATTTTCATCCTTAATTATGAAAACAAATTGATTTGAGTATTGATACGAGTGTGAATTTTAGCTAATGTGGACAGACACCATAATTTATTCAAAGTTGACAGTCAACCCTACTATCTGTTAATGATTTTGATTTCAACTCCTTTGGCCAAGAATCTTGGTGATCAATATTATAGATACTTTGATTTTCTTCTATTTAATTATTTTGTTGGATTTGACACCCATCTTTGCTACAGATCCATTTTTTTATGTTTGCTTGACAGGTGCATATGCCTTTAATTCCTTTGCCTTTCTTCAATTTGCAGCAATCTTTTTTTGGGGGGTTCTAATTTTTGAATTTGATATTTCTTTGATTTGCAATTGAACGGAGTATTTTCAATAGTGATTTCTGATTTTTAAATGGAAAAATGTCCAAGTGTGGTCAAAGAATCAAACTTCCAATAACTCTGAAAAATTGAGTGGCCAAGGTCTGCAGTGATGTTGTCAAGGGAAACAAAACTTTTGACCAAAGGTTCGGTGACCAAAGGCCAGGATCATACTTTTCTAAAATACCAATGTTACAAACAAACTTGTTTGACAACTATAAGAATATCCAATTTAAGTAGGATAAAATAGAGAGATCCATAAGGATACATATAATTGATAAATATGAATGTGATATGATGATTACAATGAGGGCCTTGAATATATACCTAAGCGGGAGTGTCCTTTCATTAAGAGTCATTTATTTTGAGACATGTCCTTTCATTATTATTAATTATTATTTAATGATATGTATATTTATATATGTTACAAAGGGCCTATGCTTGGTAGGTTGACCATACCTCCTTAGAATTTGAAGTCATCTAGAAAAGGGTCCATAATGTTGAACTATGGCCAAAAATCTCATATTTTCTTTGGCTCCTTGACCGAAAGAAAACTCTCACCTAGGATCGTCTCATCACCAGAGGTTTTGAAGAACCGTCCATATGTTATATGTGCGGACAACATGAGGAAACTATTGAACATCTTTTCAGCAGTTGTGAAGAGGTCAACCAATTGTGGGACAAAGGAGCTCTAATGGTCAGAAAATCTGACATAAACTAGAATAATATTCACCTTACCTTAGAGAATTAGTGACAAAACCCCTACAACAACAATATACTCAATAAGGCTTGGTGCATTTCCATTGGACATATCCTATCGACAGTCTGGAAGGAATGTAATCACCAAATTTTTAAGAAGTAGTATTGAAAAAATGATGACATATGGCTCATTATCCAAGCCTCAATCAAGGAATCTATAAACTTTTCTCCTTGGCCAACAAACACAAGCATTCTACAGGGTAGAGGAAAAATTATTTTCACAAACTGTCAGTTCAAACTTGACCCTTAGGCTTCTTCAAGGGCATCCAAAAAGACAATCCCCTCACTTGAGAAATGGGAAATACCCCCACCAAAATTTGTTAAATTAAACTTTGATGGTGCATCCAAAGGTAACCCTAGTCTTGTAGGGGTTGGGGTGATTTTAGAAATGATAATGGTGAAATTATTTTTATTTTCACCATTCACCTAGGAAAAAGCACCAACAATGACGCTAAATTTAATGGGATAATCAAGGGTCTCTCTCTTTCTATACAACTAGGCTACATTAGTTTGGTGATGGAAGGGGATTCAACCATCATCATCCAAGCCCTCACAAGGCTCCTTAGTGGCTCTATCCTATACAAGGTGCCATTAAATTGGTGGCTATCCTCCAGGTTCTCTCATGTGGATGCTCTACTAAAACATTTTCATACCATTACTCCCTCCCACGTTCACAGAAAGGTCAACAACCTAGAAAATCGCCTTGCTAATATGGGGTTTGACTCTACATACCAGGATCTCACTTCACCATGGAAATCATTGAAGCAAGATCAACTTCACTCTAATTTCCTACAACTAAACAAAATGGACAACAACCCCTCGAATCAGGTTATTAACCATTGATTTAATGCCTCTGCCACTTAGAGGGAAGAGACATGACAATTGTCTCTCTAGCCATAATTTCCTCCTTGGCTTGGTTTCGGTTCAGTATAGGCGATGCTATGGCAATTTGTGGGTGTTCAATTCGAGGTTATGTGGCATCAGTAAAGGTGGTGGAGACGAGTACTTTGGTTTCAATGCTTTCATTCCAACAATGGCTCAGGATCTTGGGTTCTTGAGAGACTGTAAGGATGTTGATACACTAGTGGCTCATGAGATTATGTATTTGTATGCAGGTGACTTCCTTAAATGTAGAAGCACCAGTCCGTTGGATGTTTATCCTTGGGTCGCATGGCTAGGAGTGCCACCATGTTAGCTCATCTATATAGTTAAGGTAGTCTTAATCCTTACTCTTCTAATTTCTTTCTATCTTGACCTATTTTTTATTCTATGTTGTGTCAACTATGCACCCATGTTGTTTCTTGTGTCTGAGTTTTTGGTGTTTTTTCTTCTTCTCACAACTGAGAAGTCACTTGATTGTTAGTTGTCTTTCATCCCTAGTATTTGGTTCCAAGTGAGGGGGGCGAGTTGGGTAACCCTCAATCCCTCTTTGCATCATCCATTATTTATCCTATGCCTTGCAATCTGGTGTCTCCCCTTTGTTATGGCCAAGAAACAGTTCTTGGTGGTGTCTAGTGGATGCAAGGGCAGGGTAGTTGGTGGCTCTATTTCTATGGTTTTATTGATCCCTCACATTTTTTTGTGTTTCTTACAATAGTGGATGATATCGATAAGGATACCCCTTAATCAAGTGATCATGGCGCAAGGCGGAGGAGAAAAACCAAGCCTCCTCGCTCCAAATGGGATAATCCTCTACCTCAATGCACCAAGGTGGAGCGTGTTGTTGAACATGCCAAGAATATCTTCATCCTTGGTACCCCTCCTGATATTCAACAACAGGTAAATGGACTTGTAGGATTGGCCCAAAAAAACGTCTTTGAAATCCCAAGAAACAAATAAAAAAAGAATTACAAGACTGAGTCTAGCTTCTCAAGGTCTAGGGACACGAAGGTTTTCATAGTAATGGAGTTCTACTGGTTTTTCAAAATGCTCATTTCCTTAACAATAGAAAACAAGGAGGACCAACATGCCAAATCTCTGGATGGACTTAGGTTGTTGGAATCCAAATTCACTATTTTGTGCATGGTGGAATTTGGGCTTAGCTTCAAGGTGTCAGACTAGGAGTCGGGCAAAGAAGAGGAAACAGTGGAGGTTGTTGGTACCCCGAAATCTCAAGGGACCAGCTCCAACCCTATCACCATAGAAGAAAAATCAAGGTAATAGATGATGGGAAAATCCAAGAATCTAGAAACTTCTAGCCAACTAGGCCCATCCAACCCACCTCCAACTTAATTATGTTGTCTCCTAGTCTACATTCAGATTTTAGATGTTTGTCTTTATGTTAATTCAATTTTATTTAGTTGCATTTTAGGTCATGAACCTCTATAGTTATGCCATATGTATATGGATTCATTTATACAAACTTGGGATGCTTTTTGGAAGTGGTAATTCTGATTCCCTCTATGGAAAACTTCAATCAACCATGACTTTAATATTTTTTTATGATATTAATATAGAAATAGACTAGCTTAAAAAAATGTTGAATAAAATAAAAATATACAACCTGAGTGGGCCTAATGTTTAGGAACATGTGTTTCCTCCTTGGAGGTCATAGGTTCAAATCCAAAGGGGGGTAGGGTATGTATACTTATGTAAACTTTAGTGGTCAAATTATTGCACGGAGGGGGTCCCTTTTCCCACAAACAAGGGGTCTTGACCTTAAAATTAGATTATTATTATTATAAAATGTAGAGTTAATAAAAATAAAATAGTCAATAAAAGAATATTATAAACAATAATATAGTGAGTATCACAAGCCCCAAGGGTTAGCTCAAGTGGTTTTGTTCCAGACGTGAAGTTATCCTATGGGGAGGAAGTCACGGGTTCGAATCTCTTGTTCCCCCTTGGGGTTAGGCCTCGTAATCAGGAGGAGGTCACAGGTTTGAATCTCTTGTTTCCCCTTGGGGTCCATCCACGAAGTGGGGAAGTACTCGAGGGTTTCTCGTATTGATTTCCAAGGAAAAAGAATATATATATATATATATATATATATATGACCTTTGTGACCACTACATTGTTTTTGTGATCTATTATTGAAGTTAGGGAAAACCCAAACAGAGTAAATTCAAACCAATATATTTTTTAATATATTAAAAAAGTAATTATATACCAATTATTAAGAACTTCATATATTACGACCTCCATATATATATATATATATAGAGAGAGAGAGAGAGAGAGAGAGAGAATAAACTTCTTTTCAATATGAGTAATTCACCATTGATACCTAAATGTAATAGAGGAAGGCATAACAAAGTAACCCTAGATAGTTTGCATGAATCTATAGAATCAATAGAAAAATGTTTGCATGAATATATCGAATCAATAGAAAAACGTAGATAAGAGAGAGAAACCAAACTTTAAAGTGAATTAGTAGAAATGCTTCGAAGTGAGTTACTAACAATGCTTGATAATAAATTTAGATCCTTCAAAGATAATATTCAGATAGATATGGACAATAAACTATTAGGGTTTGAGACTTAGTTACACAAAATGGAGGCTATATTACAAGAAATAGAAAAAAACAACCAATAATAAAAACAATTAACGGAGGAAGAAGAGGTAGATGAAAATAGCAATCTTAGGGACAAAATTAAAGACTTAGAAGACAAGCTAATTAAGAATTTGGCCCTAAATAGCGTGGAACACAAATTGGATATCAAACCTATCAAAGAGGAAATGGATAAGCTCGTAGAGTTAGACCATAAGTGTAACAAAAGAACCTTGAACCTCATAATTTTTGGTATAAAAGAACAGAAAGATGAGGAAACATTAGCAATAATCAAGGAGGAATTAAAAAAAAAAATCACAAATTGAAACAATTTGCATTATAGAAGCAAAAAGGTTGGGCAAAACAATTGAACATAAAGATAGGTTGATTCGGGTTATGGTAATCTCTAATGCCCATAAATATGACATAATTAGTAAAACTCTGAGCTTAAAAGTGTGGAATATTTATAAATGAAGACCTCATTCTGAAAGATCAAGCTAAATTAAGGAAGGAGGTTCAAAAGGTAAAGGAAGCCAGAAGGGAAGGAAAATGGGAAATAATTGGGAACCATAAAGCTATTTTTAGGGATAGATACCAAAATGACAACAATAAATAGCAATTTGGGACACTCTGGATCCTCTTTTGGAACTATCATGGTTTTCCATGGAGTAAAGGGCCTATATTAAGTTGGATCTCTAGTGACATTAACATTATTCTCTTGGTTGAAACTTGGGAGCATGAAGAATGTAAGGTTCCTAATATCAAAGGATTTGTTTTGTGGTCCACATGGAACAAGAAGTCCTCTGGTATAGGGATTGTTGGCATACCATGTTACATAAAAATGAACATCTCTCCTCACATTCAGCTTCATAAGAAAGATCCTCTCAATCAGTACATATGGATGGAGATATATGATATTAATGCTAAGAATATTTATATAGAAATATGTTATTTCACACCTATTAACTTCACTTTTTATATAAAAAACAATATAGATAAGAATTGTCCCTACAAAAGCTTAGAGCAAGATACCTACAATATAAAAAATGAAGGTAGTATCCTCATGTTAGGAAACTTTAATGCTAGAACTGTAATTAATCAAGTTATTATTTTAATTAATGACTCCAACCCTAATTCTCTTTGGCTAGATGAGTACCTTGTCTTAGCTAACAGTTACAAAAGAAACTTTGAAGACCTGATCGAGAATTTGTTTGGTATTGAGTTAATCAAGCTCTGTAGTTCTCAAGATTTAATAATTTGTAATGGTCTAAAGAAGTGGCCAAATTCTAACATGATGACTTGTATCCATGGGTTGGGTAGAAATGTTGTTGATTATGTAATATCAGATATCCCCATATACAACTAAATAGTAAACTTTGAACTTTTAGATGACCACAAACCTAACTCTGATCATAGACCTCTAAACCTAACTCTTAACTTTTCCATGCACAAAATATTTGTAGAGGAGCACTCTAACAACCAAAGGCACTTACGTTTTGGCAAACAAAAAGTCGATCTCTTCTTAAAATACTTAAGCAATGCTTTAAAACTCATATCGTATCAAAACAATATTGAAGTTGACTATTATAATTTTACAACAACCCTCTCTACTTCAATTAACAATTTCTCTATTGAGGTACTATGTAAAAAGAAAAGTGATACAATTAACCCTTGGTATGATAATGAATGTAAAATTGCTAGAAAAACCATTATGAATGCTTCCAACACATCGTTAAAATATGATAAGATAAATATATACAAAACCTTAATTAAAGATATAAAAAAAAACTATGTAAATAAAAATCCAGGGAAGTTTTTGCACCTATTTAAGATATGTCCTAAGAAATTATGGAGACAAATTATAACTCATAAAACTATAGAAAAAAATAATATGCCCTTGAAGAATTGGAATTTACACCTTAAAATTTTGTATGAATCCCTTAACATCATGGACAACATGTCAAACAGCTCTACAAAGGACGAAGTGTTTCCTATAGAAAATATTAAGTTTGGGGTCAAGCGGCTCTCAAAAGAAAAATCTAAGGACATCGAAGGTTACCAAGATGAAATATTAAAAAATGGAGGATCTATCATTATCCATCACATACATAAGCTCTTCAATTTAGCTATCCAACAAGGATTCCCAAAACCTTGGAATCAAAACCTCATTGTACCTATTTTTAAAAGTAGGGATAAAAACAATCCCTCTAATTATAGGACCATTATGATTAGCCCCATTTTAGCTAAGCTATATGGAACTATTTTGAAAAAGAAGATTGACACATGACTAGAAATCCATGGAAAAAGAGCTAGAGGCCACGTTGGGTTTAGATGCTACTATTCCACTGTGGACCACCTTGTTATGTTTAGGATCATTGCAAAGGATTTTTGTAATGATAAAACTGATCTCCTTTGTTGTTTCGTTGATTTTAGAATATCTTTTGACATTGTTCTGTTATAGCAAGATTTGCCTCACCCTATGCAAACTTGCTCAGAAGGCCTTTTCCATTTCCTTATGCAGACTTGAAGTCCCCTTTTGCAATTCCCAGAGCTAAAAATTGTATTTTTCCACATATATGCACCCTAACAGTTATACAACATACGTATACGCAGGTTGCACCATTACAGCTCGCGTACATAGGGTTTTGTGCCCAAAATTAAAAAATGGTGTTGGGTTTCCATGTCACGTCACGAGATCCATGATCCTTAACCTTCCATATACTGGAAACATTTTGACTCGGCCCTTCGGTTCCATTTGAAGGCTATAAATGGGTCATATCCAAGCTGTGGAAAAGAGGAGAAGAATTCAACTTTGAGAGCAAAGTTACTCTAGAGAAATTATTCACTTCATATTGAGTCTGCATCCCTTTGTCCTTTTAAGTTTGAACACGTTGTTCAACCCCCAAGCTCTTCCCTATTGGATGGAGAACCTCATTGTCTCTCTTATATGATCTTGCCTTTGGTCGAGGATTGAAGTGGTGGAGGCTCAACTGGAAGGGACTTAGTTTATTAGTTTTGAATGTGCCGACACGAAAGTTTGTCATTCATACACTTTTGTTGATTACATTTTAATAGAAATGCTCTTTTCTCGTCCAATTAATGTCTTGCAAATATTTGAATTTCTATTCCATGGGCATATTTGTTATGAATATTGATGGATTATGCTATTGTATGTGATAACTTTATATATTATCACCATATGTTTGTGTATCTTGGTTTTTGAGGACAAGTTGTAGGTGTATTGCTTTGAGTCAAGTGATCAACGGTGGACTTCATCGAACGTCTAAATGAGGTAGGCTCTTTATCGTGTCTTGTTAGCATATTTGTTTATATAGAATAATTGAGATTAGAGTTGATTTATGCAGTCATTTCCTTCTGTTGTGGTTTACCCCATACCATAGAGTGATTTTCCTCGTAACAGAATTGGCGACCATACTAGGGAATGAATCTTCTTTTCAGGGTTTGGAGTTTTTTTCTCGTTTGATTGCTCTCATTTATATTGAGTATCTTGTCATTTGATTAGTTGACAACCTATGTTCATTTTGAGTCTGAGTTTCTTGGAATTATCCTTAACCTAGCAGTGTTTCAATACATACACGTGGTTGTTTCCCTGACAGTCGCATACATATGTGAGTTGTCATTCTGTAGGAAGCGTATATACGCGGGTTTCTCCTAAACATCTCCATACATCATCCTTTTTTTCTTGATTGTTGAGTTTGATGTTTTCTGGGTAAGTTTTGATGGTTGTTGAGTCTTCTTAGTTCTCTGTCATGATTGTTAAGTGCCTACAGAGTGATAGGAAACCTTTCTTTGGTTGAATTTTCGAGCGGTTTTTCTTTCTCATCATCCTTTTCATTGGTTTTCCTTGCATCCTACGTTGGGTGTTTGCTTCTTGATACTCTACTTGGTTTGTCTATGTTTACATACAGCAGGGTCTTTATATCAAGTTGTTGTTTAGTCCTTGCATTTTCATTCTTTTATATTGAAAATACAAAAAATATACATTTTGCATTGTTGGCATTTGGTCTTTTGGGTTCTTATCGTTGATATTAGTACATGTATGGAAATATTGCATCTTATTTGAAATTATAGAATTAAATTGAAAGTTGCATTTTGAAAATCTTATCATTTATTGGGAATTGAAGTTATGACTTTGCATTTTATTCATATTCATTTATTTTACTTGTTGAGTCATAACATCATCAGTTTCAAGACTGCACCTTTTTGAGTAATCAAAGGCACTAAAAGTAACGTTGATAAATTTAAAATTGATTAGAAACGATTTTATTTTTCAGGGTGCATAAACTAGCTTAAGATTTAGAGCCTTGGAATAGGATTTTGTGAGTTAACTTCTCCAAGGCTATTAAATTCAACATATGTGTCTGACTAAGGGAGTGGTGAAATCCATTGTATAATTGGTGACGTAAGGAGGATCCTCTCACACTGGATTTAAGCACGAGGTCATGCGAATTTGGTTGAGGGGATATCCCCCCAATACCTCCTTAGCATCAGAGATATTTATGGGGATCTATTCATATATGGGGGTCTTGCTAGTACATTTACCTCTATGAGAGGCGATGCTTTCGATATTTCAGGCTTTGTTACCCTTCCCATATGGTAGACCTGACTTACGATTGTTCGCATGTTCATCGGTTATGTCATGGTGGCTTAATTGATTGACATAGGTAGCCACATAGGTTACTTGCAGGGGTTATTTTGTAGGTACCCTGGGTCAAATAAGGATCGGATAGTACACAACCCTTATGGATTATTACCTCTCTGGGGGGATCTGATCGATTAGTTTTTAATCCCATGAGGGCCCTTATAATTGATTATGATACCTCTGATATTTTGCAGGGAGTCTCAGACCCCTCTTGGGCGAGGCATACCTACTTTAGGGAGGGAGGCCCCTATCAGCCACTTTATCTTGTTTGTGTGCATTTTGGCCTTTTTCTTATTTTGGTGTGCTCTTTAATTATTAGTTTGCCTTAGGATTTATTTTTATATCTCAAGTCTTGAGTCATCGTGGAGCCAGACCAGCTTCCTCGCATGTCTCACCATTTGTTAAGGTTACCACCGCATCTTGAGTCTTTTCCTTCTAAAAGGCGTAAATTTATCAAACCTGGTACACATACCTCCACCTACCAGACTTGTGGTCATACAAGTATGAGTACTGAGTCGATTCAAAAAGATACTAGTAGTCCTTCGACTCCCATACCCAGTATAGTTAATGGTTCTCCTTTGACACCTTCAACCACCATGGTTGTAGTGCCGGAGGTTCCTATCATCACTCATGTCTGGCCTATAGTTAATAATCAACCTACAGTCACGAACCCTTTTGGGTCTCTTTGTCATTCACTGGGCTACAATACTTAGTCCATCCCTACGGCCTCTAGCCCTTTTTCTTATGGTATGCTGAATTTCACATCGCAATTTTCATCCTCCATTCCAGTGTCTAATATGAATACTAGTATTGGACTTGGGGGCATGGCTCCTTCGCATATTCCATTCTCGTTTGGCGATGCTAATATCCCTCAAACGAATCCTACGGTTGGAAGCCTACCTCCTTTTCACCCCGATTCTAATCCAGGTCTTAATGCTCATAGATGGAGTGGTCAACCTAGTGAACAAGATGCTTGTTATGTCCCGTCCTTTACACCTACCTCATCCACACTGATTTCGACCAACACGTTTGGCATGACGAACCCACCTCTATCCTCCGGATTCACACCCAGAGAAGGTCAGTTTCACACCTTTGGAAATCCCCAACCTGAAGCTACTCCAGCTGGGGGAAATATTTACAATACTCATCATAAAATTCCTACTATAATGGTGTCCAACCAACCCCTTATGAATCCATTCAGAGGGGGGTTTTACAATCCCGAACAGGGCCATGGTTCTTACCAGAACCCTAGATGGGTTGCAATTCCCTAGCAACAATCTTTCTCGGCATCTTGGGGCCAGATGTCACAACCCCAGCTCCCTTTTATGGCCATGCTCAATCTACCAAAATTGTCTAGATTAATGAATGACCCTGTGCGTCATGAACCAACATGGCCCCCCTTCCCCACCAAACTTCCTTCTAATATTCTGAAATTCGAGGGAAAGACTGGTGAGTATACTAGTGATCACATCACTACTTTCCATCTTTGGTGCTCTTCTAATTCCGTTAATTACTATTCTATTCGTTTAAGATTGTTTCAACGCACCCTCACGAGGGTCGCATCGAAATGGTATATAGAGCTACTAGGGGGGTGTACGTAACTTTTAATCAGATGGTTTTAGTCTTCCTCAACCACTTCCAATTGTCGGTTCATTATGTTTCTAGCATAGAACTCTTTTCGGCCTTCTGCCATGACAAAGCCACCCATATCTCACATCACATCCAAGAGTGGCGTAGATGGAAGAGGTTGATCAAGGCCTACATTCCTCCGGAGTTCCTTTTGGAATGGTTCCTTAAGTATTTACAACCTTATATTTCGAAGGATGCTTCAACATCCAAAGTTACATCTAAGGAAGAAGCGATTTTTAAATCCCAACAGTTAGATCTTATATACGCTCAGTCTAGGATGTTATACGAAATTATTCCAGACGCACCGAGGTCAAGCTACGACCCTAGAAAAAAGATCGAGCCTCATGTCGATGGCATTGTAGGCTCTGCAAATGTGAAATTTGCAGACTTGGTGACTGGTCAATTGAAAGAGTTTTCTCTAAGCCAATCTGTAGGAGGAAAATCTTTGTCTGTTTCCTCCACTCCCACTCAGACGGCGGACGTACATTCTGCGCAATCGTCAACCAACCCGAATGGTAACCAACAACCAAGAGGGAATAAAAGGAAAGGATGTGGTAACAATCGTAAGGGTGGGAGGAATAATAATAATAATAAACCCAAGGACAATGTTAACAATGAGAATTCGAACAATAATGCAGGTGAGGGAAAGAAATAAAGGCGAAAGGTGAAGTTTCCTTGCAAGCTTTGTACGGATGATCACCTTACCCATTTATGCCCCAAACTTGTGGAAGATGAGAGGATTTTATCTTTACTACCCATTGTGTTGACTAATCCTTTTCCACATAATCATCACATGGCCTCGAGATCCTCAAATTTTGGAAATGCGGAGAGTGGAAGTCAAAACCCATCGGCGCAAGACGGTGACCGTCTATGCATCAATATGGTCAAGTATTAGGTTAATGTAGCCACTCGGTCTCGCGATTACATTTCTTCACAGACTGTTCTAGGTCTAGAATATCCTCCTCCTCTGGAGACGCATTTACAGATTGAAAAACCAGAGCCTCTGCCTCGTATTTCGAAAGGTGTACTCAAACACTCTATGCACAACCCTAATGCTAGAGCTTCCTAGAATTACTCTATTGTTGAGGATCTAGGTCAAACCCCTTGCACGATCTCATCTCTAGAGGTACTCCAGACGTGTCCTTCACAAAGGAATGCCTTGTTATCTGCGTTAGAAGCTATAGACCCCTGTGTCTCTAAGGTTATCAAGTTTGATGCCACGGATGTGAAGCCTCGCTTTCCTTACCATGTGGCATTCCAAATCCATGTGGATTACTCAAAGTATACCATAAAACATATTATTATTGATGAAGGCGCTGAAACATGTGTGATGTCCTTAACCTGTTGGAAAGCCATTGGCTCTCTGACCCTCTCTCAATCTCCGGCCATGTTGACCGCATTTGACGGTCGTTCTTTTCGTCCCCACGATATTCTTCCTTCCTTCCTAGACCAGTTAGGTGAGAAGATGGTGGAGGTGGATGTCGAGGTGGTTGATGCGCCCCTTGACTATAGCATGTTACTAGAACGTAACTGGACTTATTCTATGACTACAGTTGTATCGTCTTTATTTTGTACTCTATGTTTTCCTCACGATGGGAAAATCGTGACGATCGATTATTTTTCCTTTGCGTACACTAGCCCCAATGCATCAATTGGACCTTCAATCGCCGTGATTGAAAATTATCAGCGGAAAATAAGAATATTGGTGTCGAAATGTATTCATCCCTTATGGGTACCTTTGATTTTGTGGCACCAATTCATCATATCTATGCCATGTCCAGTCGGTTTTCTTAGTCAATGAGGTTTGTTCCTTTTCTCACTTCGTATTTTAACGATCCTTGGACCCCACCTTCCTCGACTGTGTCTTGTGAAGGTCAATCACATACTGGAATGGTTATGCCACTGTCGACGATAGAGATAGTGTATTAGGTTGTTCTTGACTCTTCTGCCGACCCAGATCCTGTCACCTCACAAACGGACGAGGATGATATTGTTCTTAAGCCCGTATGGACCACTTCATTGTCTTTCTCACATGACTTCCTCGATGATACTTTACACTCAGATGAAGCAATCGTAGAAGCCATGAATGGTTCTGATAGGCCATGGGATGATACGCACCATCACTCTTATTTCCTCCCAAAGCTTGCTAGAATCGAACAAGATGATTTTAGATCTACCTTGAGTGAGATAGTTGGTCACGCCATAGTTCCACTTGATACGCACAGTATTTATGCCGAAGGAAACATGGAGAGTATCTCTTTTACTATCACGATCAATATCTCATGTATTCCTGGTAAGGTTGAAAATGTATATATTGGTGTAGATTGTTCGCCGAAAGAAATTTTTATCTACACCGAGCTCTTCAAATAATTTTGCGATGTATTCACTTGGTCATATGAAGAGATGTCAGGAATAGACCCTCGAATTTTCGAACATGAGATTAAAACCTACACGGATTCTAAACATGTTCGACAATGACTTAGAGCTTTCAATCCTAGGAAGGCCCCTACTATTAAGGTAGAGGTGGAGAAACTGCTTAATGTTGGCTTCATTTACCGGTTCCCTTGATTTAATGGGTATCCAACCATGTTCCCGTTAATAAGAAGCAAGGAAAAATCTGTGTATGCATGGATTTTAGAGACTTGAATAAGGCATGTCCGAAAGACAACTTCTCGACACCCTTCATTGATTAGATTCTCGATGAGTGTGCGGGAAGCGAGGTCTTTTCTTTTATGGATGGATTTTCAGGATACAACCAAATTCATATTAAACCTGAGGATCAACACAAGACGACATTTAGTTGTCCTTGGGGTACATTCGCATACTGGAAAATGCCTTTCGGCCTTAAAAACGCAGGAGCAACCTTCCAACGAGCTATGACCTTCGTTTTTCATGATCTCAAGCATATAGTCGAAGCTTATCTCAATGATCTTGTTTCTCACTCTTGCAAGAGAGTAGATCACTCTACCCACCTTCGGATAGTTTTTTAAATATGTATTTATTATCGCATCTATTTGAACCCTCATAAGTGCATCTTTTGTGTTAGGTCGGGTCGTCTATTAGGATTCTTAGTTTCTGATTCTGGCATCATGGTAGATCCCTTAAAGGTTGAGGAAATACTTCGATTGCCTCCCCCGCGCACTATTCGTCAGCTTCAAGGTTTACAGGGGAAATCTAACTTTTTACGTCGGTTTATACTAAACTATGCCAATATTACTAAGGGTTTAATGTGTCTCTTGAAGAAGGACATTCCTTTTATATGGGATGAGTGAGCCCAGGAATCCTTCGATGCTCTGAAGAAATCCCTAGTATCAATGCCTCTGCTGAAGCCTCTAGACTATAGTAAAGATTACTTTCTTTATATCTCCGCGTCCAAAGGGACGGTTGGTATGGTTTTAGTTCAGGAGGATGATGAGCTCAGTGAGCACGTTGTTTATTGTCTTAGTCGAAACTTAGTTAGCCCTGAACTCAAGTATGTTAAATTTGGTAGCATCGACAGTCATTCTCCAATGAGAGGCCATATGAGCCACCCTAAGGCTAGCTAGGGATATTTAGAGAATAAACCAGTCTTGTGAGGTATTGACAAAATCCAAGGGGAAAGTACAACCTCCGTGAGTCAAACCAAAATTCAAGATGAATGAGATGCTATGTAAGTCTAATGCAAAAGTCAAGGGGAACGTATAACCTTTGTGAGCATAGACAGTTTAGCGAAAAAGTCAGGGGGAATGTACAACCTCTGTGAGTATAGACAGACTAGTGAAAAAGTCAGGGGGAGCATACAACCTCTGTGAGCCTAGTCAAGCCTTGTGAGCCATGAGAAAAAGTCAAGGCATCTAGCAAAAGTTAGGTTGAATATAAAATTCCTATGAGCTAGAAACAAATGATATTCCTAATATTGCAAATCATATAAATGTATTGATCTAGTGCATTGGCACGTGTAACATTATCCACCATGAAGAGAATTTTTAATTGCCTTGTAATGTTGAGTTGTAACTGAAGTCTTAAGTCTAAGTTCTATTTTAGAACAAAAGTGTAATGTTGAGTTGTAACTAAAGTCTTAAGTCTAGTTCTATTTTAGAACTAAAGTGTAATGTTGAGTTGTAACTGAAGTCTTAAGTCTAGTTCTATTTTAGAACTAAAGTGTAAT
>ML785145.1:226731-256780 GCA_009831015.1 Picea engelmannii
TGTAACTGAAGTCTTAAGTCTAGTTCTATTTTAGAACTAAAGTGTAATGTTGAGTTGCAACTAAAGTCTTAAGTCTAGTTCTATTTTAGAACTAAAGTGTAATGTTGAGTTGTAACTGAATTCTCAAGTCTAGTTCTATTTTTGAACTAGAGTATACCAGTCTCAAGTCTAGTTCGAACTAAAGTATGAAGATGAGTTATGATTAAAGCATGAAAGCAAGTTACTATTTCGAGCCTCTCCTCTTCTTCTCTTCAGCCTATATAAGTAGAGGTCGACCCCTCTCTTAAACATAGTTTTTTATATGTAGGTTAAGGGAGAACCAATAGAGGAGCATATCAGTGATAAAGAGGCGGCATACCAAAGAAGCATATCAGTGTTGTATATCAGCAATAGAGGCTGCATATCAGAGGCATATATCAGCAGCATATTAGTGTTGTATATCAACAATAGAGGCAGCATATCAGAGGTGTATTTCAGCAAGGTCTCTTAGGTCTTTGTCAGGTCAAAGTCATCTTGGCAAGCTCTTTAAGAGAAGAACATTCATGGTGGATATTTGTAAGTGATCATACATTATTAATCAAATAAAAGAATATCATGTGTTGGGTTTTTTCTCCCTGTACAGAGTTTACCCAAGGTATATTTGTTGTTGATGTGCATGCTTACTTATCTACATAGTTATTGCTATTTGGTTATGATTTGGTATTGTTGAAGTGTATTAAGCTGGAATCAAAGTGTTGAAGAAAATAAAATAATTCATCCACATAAGAAATCAAGCTCATAATTTAACATGGTATCAGAGCTTAGGGTATGTTAAATGTGTTGAAGTGTAGCAACAGGTTCACACAAATCCAAGCTAGCTTGATTAAGTTTCCAGTGTGAGGTCCATGGAATCCTCCATTTCAATCAAGGTCAAGGATAGGCTCGAAGGAGCTAGCTACCAACTTCAATGTGTGGAAGCTCCGGATAACAAATATCTTGCAGGAGCACGATCTTGAGCAGTATGTGACCACAGTGGTGGAGGAACCCATGAATAATGTAGGAAGAGAGGCCTTCAGAAAGAGTCAAGAAAAGGCCAAGTGAATCATCTTTGACTCAGTCTAAGATAGTATAATGCATGCAATGACTTCGTTAATGACTGCCAAGGAATGTATGGATACCTTGGTGAATCTGTATGAGAAACAGGGTCCAAGTCAGAAGAGGACACTTAAGCATAAGCTTAAGTATTTGAAGATGGAGAAAGGTGAATCTGTGGCATATTTTTGGTCCGGGATAGCCCAGATTAGAGATCAACATTTGGTCACAAGGGTGACAGTGGACGATGATGATTTAGTGTAGGCCATTTTTGATGGTCTTCCTTCTTCATGGGAGACTTTCTTATCTAGTGTAAGTGGGAGAGAGATTCAGCCCACGTTTGAGAGGTTATGGCATGATTTCCTCTAGGAGGAGAGTCGCACAGATACCAGGAGCAAGCCAAAAAAAGAAGAGCACTTAGATTTAGCATTAATATTCAAGGGAAATAAGAAAGGCACTTTCCATAAAGGCTCTCAGAGGAAGCCAAACACCAAAGGTACATTCAAAGGCAAGAATATTGATACATATAAGATTAAATGCTTTAGTTGTAATAAGTTGGGTCATTTTGCTAAAGATTGTTGGTTTAGAAAGAAATATCCAAGGAAAGGGAAACATCATGCCTCAACTACTAAGGATGATGAATCCAAAAGAAATCATAAAATTCCTTCTAATGAGAAAGAAAATAGAAAAGAATATTACTTGGTTTCTGCCTTATCCAGTTCAGTTTTCACAGGGTCGAAAACTTGGTTAGTAGATAGTGGTGCATCAAAGCACATGACAGGGTACAAGGAGATCCTCTCATATTTTGAGTCAAAATCTTTTGCAGAGCAGGTTGAGCTTGGGGATGACAAATGTTACAAGATAGAGGGAGTAGGCTCTATCTCCTTCAGATTGGAATCTGGGGCTAGACTTCATGTTAATGAAGTATTATATGTTCCAGCGCTCAAGAAGAATCTACTATCAGTTGCAACCCTTAAGGACAAGGGATATTGGGTGATCTTCAAGGACATGAAGGCACTACTATGGGCTAAAGGTATCCACTTAAGTATAGCAGAACGCATTGGAACTCGCAGTGGAGGACTATACGTTGTGTCAGGACAGTCAGTTCAGGAATTGGCTCATGATGCAACTAGCTCCAGTGAGTTGTGGCATAGAAGACTTGGACATCTTCATTAAAATCTCTTCTAGATCAACAGAACATGGTATGTGGCATGCCCTCTATTTCTCTTAGTAAAAATGAAATTTGTAAGGGATGCATGCTAGGTAAAAATATAAAGAAATCATTTCCTAGCAGTGACAATAGAGCTCAGGGCATCTTAGGTCTATTTCATTATGATGTATGTGGTCCTATGTCATCTCCCTCACTCAGTGGTTGTTTGTATTATGTCATTTTTATTGATGATTACTCAAGAAAATGTTGGATATATTTCCTTAAAGCTAAAAGTGACACATTTGATAAATTCAAAGAGTATAAATCCTTCATTGAAAAGCAGACAGGGAAACAAATCAAAATCCTTACAACAGAAAATGGAGGAGAGTTTGAATCTCTCCAATTTGAGGATTTCTGCAAGTCAGCAGGAATCAAGAGACAGTTGACCGTGCCATATAACCCTCAGCAAAATGGAGTTTTTGAGAGGAAAAATAGGACAATTTGTGAGGCAACGAAAGCAATGATGTTTGATCAGGATCTGCCAAATTCTTTATGGGCAGAATCTACCTCCACTACCATGTATATTAAGAACATGTGTCCACATGTTATCTTGAAGAACAAGACTCATGAAGAGGTCTTCTCAGGGATCAAACATGAAGTAGGGCATTTAAGGATATTTGGGTGTCCTGTGTATATTCATGTCCCTAAGGAAAAGAGGACAAAGATGGAACCCTCAGGCAAGAAAGGGTTTTTTTTGGGGTACAGTGAGATCTCCAAGGCTTACATGATTTATGTACCAGGTCATAGGAAAATAGAGGTAAGAAGAGATGTGAATTTCCATGAGGAAGCCACATTTAAGAAATCCAGAGAGCTTCAGCGGGAATCAGAAGCAATTAAGCCAGTTTCACCCTCTTCTGAAAATGAAGAGTCAGATGATCAGAGGGAGGAAACTCGTGAAGGGAAAAGAAATGAGACCCTAGAACCTACTGAAGTGTTAGAAAGAACTCTTAAATAACCTCCATCCAAAAGGAATCCAGGGTGGCTTAAAGAAATAATGTAGGAAGCAGAAAGGATAGTTGCTCCCAAAGGAACTTTTAGGGAAAGGAAGAGGCCTCATAGGTTTGGAGGCTATGTTGAACTGATCAGCAACATTAGTGATGTGAAACCTTCTTCATTTGAAGAAGCAGATAAATTACAAGTATGGAAGGATGCCATTATTGAGGAATACAGGTATGTTATTAAGAACAATGTTTGGGACATTGTGTCGAGGCCAAAAGACAAATCAGTGGTTTTTTCCAAATGGATCTATAAGATCAAACGTATAGTTGATGGAAGTGTGGAAAAGTTAAAATAAATATTTGTAGCCAGGAGCTTCACTCAGAAAGAAGGAATCGAATACAAAAAGACTTTTTCCCCTGTAGCCAGGTATACCTCCATTCGAACTATTATTGCTTTAGCTTTCGTTCTTGGTTGGAAGCTACATCAGATGGATGTAAAAACAACATTCTTGAATGGAAAGAGTGAACATGAGGTCTTTGTGGAACAACCAGATAGTTTTGTACTACATAACAAAGGCAATCATGTATGCAAGCTAAGGAAGGCCTTGTATAGTCTTAAGCAGGCTCCCATAGTTTGGTATGACAGGATTGATTGATTTCTTAAAAGCCTGGGCTTTCAGAAAAGTGATGTTGATGAAAATATGTACTTCAAGGTAAGAGGTAACCAACCTGTTATACTAATCTTGTATGTTGATGATCTCTTTCTAACAGGAGATGAAGAGCTAATAGCTTGGTGTAAGAGGGAGCTAACCTTAGAATTTGAGATGAAAGACTTAGGCTTGATGCATTACTTCTTAGGATTGGAAGTATAGAAAAGACAGAGCGAGATATTCTTGGCACAAGGAAAATACACAGTGGATGTACTAAAGAGTTTTTGTATGATGGATTGCAAATACATGTCTACTCCAATGATTACCAACCTAAGGAAGATGCATTATTCTGATACAAGTTTAGATTTGGTGGATCCCACCATGTATAGGCAGTTGATTGGATCATTGATGTACATGATCCACACTAGGCCAGATATATGTTATGCAATGATTGTAATGAGTCAGTTCATGACTGAACCGAGACAGAGACACTGGGTGGCAGCAAATAACATCTTGAGATATCTCAGAGGGACCATTACTTATGGTCTGAGATATAAATCCAGTGGTGGTTTATTTCTGCATGGGTATGCAGATGTTGACTGGGCAGGAAGCCCAGTGGATCGGAAGAGTACTTCCAGATACTGCTTCAGTTTAGGATCCGCTATGATCTCTTGGTCAAGAAGAAAGCAGGGATCCATTGCACAGAGTACAACAGAGGCTGAGTACATTGCAGCAAGTGATGCTAGCAAGGAAGCAGTATGGATCAGAAAACTAGTTTATGGGTTGTTTGGTGACAAGCTCGAGATGACGGTGGTTCACTGTGATAATCAAAGTTTCATAAAATTGATAGAGAACCTGGTATTTCACAACATGTCAAAACATATTGACATGAGGTACCACTACATCCGAGATTTTCTCCAGAGAAAAATTGTAAAGTTACAGGACATAGCCATGAGCGAGCAGGTAGTTCATATCCTGACCAAGCCTCTGACCTCGAGATAGACTGTGCTGCAAAGAGGCAAGCTTGGTGTGGCTGATAATGACTCCCTCGCTGAGAGGGAGTGTTAAATTTGGAAGCATTGACAGTCATTCTCCAATGAGAGGCCATATGGGCCACCCTGAGGCTAACCAGGGAGATTTGGAGAATCAACCAGTCTTGTGAGGTATTGAAAAAAGCCAGGGGGAATGTACAACCTCTGTGAATCAAACCAAAAGTCAATATGAATGAGAGGTTATGTAAGTATAATGAAAAATTCAGGGGGAGCGTACAACCTCTATGAGCATAGACAATCTACTGCAAAAGTCAAGGGGAACGTACAACCTCTGTGAGCATAGACATACTAGTGCAAAATTCAAGGGGAATGTACAACCTCTGTGAGCCTAGTCAAGCCTTGTGAGCCATGAGCAAAAGTCAAGGCATCTAGAAAAAGTTAGGTTGAATATAAAATTCCTATGAGCTAGAAACAAACGATATTCCTAATATTGCAAATGATATAAATGTATTGATCTAGTGCATTGGCATGTGTAACATTATCCACCATGAAGAGAATTTTGAATTTCCTTGTAATGTTGAGTTGTAACTGAAGTCTTAAGTCTAAGTTCTATTTTAGAACTAAAGTGTAATGTTGAGTTGTAACTAAAGTCTTAAGTCTTGTTCTATTTTAGAACTAAAGTGTAATGTTGAGTTGTAACTAAAGTCTTAAGTCTAGTTCTATTTTAGAACTAAATTGTAATGTTGAGTTGTAATTGAAGTCTTAAGTCTAGTTCTATTTTAGAACTAAAGTGTAATGTTGAGTTGCAACTAAAGTCTTAAGTCTAGTTCTATTTTAGAACTAAAGTGTAATGTCGAGTTGTAACTGAAGTCTCAAGTCTAGTTCTATTTTCGAACTAGAGTATACCAGTCTCAAGTCTAGTTCGAACTAAAGTATGAAGTTGAGTTATGATTAAAGAAAGCAAACAAGTTACTATTTCGAGCCTCTCCTCTTCTCCTCTTCTCCTCTTCAGCCTATATAAGCAGAGGTCGACCCCTCTCTTCAACACAGTTTTTGATATGAAGGTTAAGGGAGAAGAAATAGAGGAGCATATCAGTGATAAAGAGGCAGCATACCAAAGCAGCATATCAGTGTTGTATATCAGCAATAGAGGCTGCATATCAGAGGCATATATCAGCAGCATATCAGTGTTGTATATCAACAATAGAGGTGGCATATCAGAGGTGTATTTCAGCAAGGTCTCTTAGGTATTTGTCAGGTCAAAGTCATCTTGGCAAGCTATTTAAGAGTAGAACATTCATGGTGGATATTTGTAAGTGATCATACATTATTAATACAATAAAGGAATATCGTTTTTTGGGGTTTTTCTCCCTGTACAGGGTTTCCCCAGGGTATATGTGTTGTTGATGTGCATTCTTACTTATCTACATAGTTATTGCTATTTGGTTATGATTTGGTATTGTTGAAGTGTATTAAGCTGGAATCAAAGTGTTGAAGTAAATAAAAGAATTAATCCAAATAAGAAATCAAGCTCATAATTTAACAAAGTATTCTCATGTTGAGAAGCTAGCTTTGGCTGACGTTCATGCAGTTCAACGATTACGACACTATATATTTCTTTGCAAAACTACCGTGGTTGCTGATGTCAATCCATTTCAATACATCCTTACTAGGCGTATCATAGGGGGGGATATAATAAATGGATTTTCATATTGCAAGAGTTTGATCTCGATTTTTCTTCAGCAAAATCCAAGAAATTGCTATTTTTTTCCGAGTTAATATCGGACTTCCCTTAGTTAGATGAGGATGTTGTTCATGTTGATTCATTTTCAGATGAACACATTTTCCTTGTCCCATCGTCGGACCCCTAGTATGGAGATATTGCGATCTACCTTCAAACCTTGAAGTTCCCTTAGCATCTTTCGAGAGATGACTGATGGCATATACGATATCAAGCTAAGAAATACCTTATCATCAACGACACTTTGTATCACCAAGGAGTAGATAATATCTTGTGTTGTTGCTTGACTCACGAAGAGGTGGAGTCTGTCCTTAATGACTGTCATAGTGGGGCTTGTGGTGGTCATCTATCTGGGCTTGCGACAGCCCAGAAGATATTGCGAGCTGGTTATTTTTGGTCGTCTATTTTTAAAGATTGTGTCAAAGAGGTCAAGAAGTGTCACCCATGCTAGTTTTTCACTTGGAAGATGCGCTCACATCCAACCCCTCTTCACCCGGTCATTACCGTTGGTCCCTTCACTAAGTGGGGGGTGGATTTTGTGGACTGCAACCCAACTTCAACTAGGGAGCATCAACATATTATCATGGTCATAGAATACTTTACTAAGTGGGATGATGCCATGCCTACAGTTAAATCCAATGGTAAGACTGTTGTTTTTTTTTTGTTCAATCAAATTATAGCCGGGTTCAGAATCCTGAGTGAGATTATCACTGATCATGGAAGTCAATTTCAGAACAAAATGATGAAATAATTACCATCGAAACTGGGGTTTAAACATGGTCATTCTTCCCCTTACTACCCCCATGAAAATGGACAAGTGGAGGCTGTGAACAAGTCTCTCAAGACCATTTTTCATAAAACTGTCAGCCAAAGCAAATCTGACTAGCATATCATGCTTTACCCTATGCTTTGGGCATACCAAACCTCGGTTAAGACTTCCATCATTTTTTCTCCTTTCGAGTTAGTACATGGTGTGGAGTCAATCCTACCTATTGAATACAAAATCCATTCTCTTGGATTGGCATTTAAGCTCCTATCTGACGCTTTCGATCTCGAACAACGCCTCGTACACTTAGAGAGTCTAGATGAGCATCGTTGAGATGCCTCTATGGCTATTGAAGTGAATAAACAATGTGTCAAGGTCTAGTATGATAAGTATGTATTTCCTCAGCAGTATGATGAGGGTGACTTGGTCCTCTTGTATGACCAGGCCAAAGAACCACTGGGGGAAGGCAATTTCAACCCCATGTGGCACGGTCCTTATATCGTGCAACCTGTCTTAGAAAAAGGAGCCTACGAATTAGATTATTATGAAGGGAATATGTTGTTTGATCCCAAGAATGGTCTCTACTTGAAAATATATTACGCTCGAGCCCCAAGCTTGGGTGTAACTCTTTGTATACTAATGTATTTTAGTGTATATATATTTTCCCCTTTTGTCTTCAACTTGCTTATCCAGTTTTCCCTTGGTTGGCATATGCCAACGGAGTCTTCGGTCTACTTAGGATTCGCAGATAGGGCCAGTCATCATACAAGGAACTTGGCTTCCGCTACTTGGGTTATTTACTCACCCGAGGGTCAACTAGTGTCTTCAGGTGGCATTTTCCTAGGGCCATCAACGAATAATGTGGTTGAGTATAGCGTTGTTATAGAGATTTTACGTGATGTTGTTTCACATGGTATTCGTTCTTTAGAATTTTTCTTGGACTCCCAGTTAGTAGTATGTCAGTTGAACGGAAGTTACTGTGTGAAACACCCTACTCTACTCCAATGATTCCTACGAGTACAACTTTTGGAACGACATTTTTATTTTATTACTTATCATCACATACCTAGAAGTTCTAATTATGTATCGGATGCTTACGCTAATTATGTTTTAGATTGGTATTTGTCACATAACTAAAGCAAAGAAAAAACATTCACCAATGTACACATTGTAATATAAGTAAAGCTGAAGACCAATGTTTTTTATATTTCATCTCTCCAAAATATGGTGTTATAGTACAAAATTGGGGCTCACACCCTCAAAATACATATACGATCGATCAATAAAATAACCATGAAATATATGCATGTGGTGTCAGATGTGTGTCATGATAGCATAGTACGGCGTTTGTGAGACGTCGAAAGAGTCGCACCCAAGCACGAGGCACACCTACCACCTTTCGTTGCATCACCTCTGGCAGATTCTCTACCTGAACCATGGGAATTCTTTGTGTCAAACGAGACATGTTGCCCTGCACATTTTGAAGCACTCTCTCAGCATCTCCTCCTGCTGGCTCATCCCCGTAGTGCCTTCGCCAGTGTCGTGGGAGTCCGTCTAGCCATCACGGACTCACATATGTGTAACATACATGTTTTAATTATTACTTGATATCATCCAAAAATATTTTTTTTTTCTTCTACAAAAATATAAAAAAATTAAATATTCAAGAAAAAAATTCATACCTATGTCTCTGTAGGTGAAACCTGGTGGTAATGACATGTTTGGATCTCCTCTAAAGTCGATCCCTGCATATGGGTAGTCGTCCAGAGCTATCGCATGTTGATGCCACCAGAAGAAAAACTCGGTGTTGTAGGGTGTTGGTACCCTACCACCTCCCAACCGCCTCATCTCTTCGGTCCACTGTGTCATGGCTAGATCATGAAGTCCATGCGGAACAATCTCGACTCTAGGGCCCAATCCTAGAACCTGCTCGAAGAAAAAACTACATAAGATAGATGCAAACCCGAAGTTCCTCTTTCTACCTTGTTTGCAGTCTATTAGTTGGCTCTTCATGTTGGCCAGCAGTGAGGTGCACCAGTTGTAAACTACGGGTCTTAAGCACTCCACTGAGTAAAACATAAGTGGCCTTGATTCCTGATGCAACAATGTCGACATTGTGATCCATGTCAACACTTGGATAATGATCTTGAGACTCAGATTGTTGATCGCTCTGATCGAGAGTTGGATATGACAATGAGTAGATATATAGTCCTCTATGTTCATACCACTCCCACCTCCCTGGTTTTTGAGGTTCACCATCTCACCCTGACGTGAATATCCTATCAGAAATTATATATCCACGACTTCAATCCTCAATGGTTGCCCATCGAGGTTGAAGGCCTCTGTATCTGGATCCCAGTAGTTCACCAGCATCTGGAGCAATCTCACTTGAGCCCTCATTCTTTTGAGAGTCCAAAATTTATATAGCCCACATATTCTTAATTCCATTTGGGCCCCTGGATCTCTTTCCACTGCAACATCAACCTCTTCATTCTCTCTTTCTCTCCACTCTAGCACCATCCTGCAAGTTTAAAATCAATTTTTGAGTCGGTACCATTCTAAAATTTCAACTCACGGACTTGTGTGTAAGTTTCATCTTACACAGTCATGTATAGGTTTTCATATACGCAGTCTTTTTTTATAACAGTTGCGTATAGGGTTGCGTATACGTGACCCGATGATCTAGAACCCGCGTATACCCTAGTTTCTAATTTACACCTTAGAATACTCAAGAATTGAAGCCTAAATGAAAATTTTAAACCAAAAGAAATAAAGAGAAAGGAAAGAAGACTTACTTGGTCCAGACGGTTGTCAATTCCATCACTCGTAGCTCCCACAATCCGCAGTTGAAACTTGGGGGAAATTTGGTCCAAAATGCACTATTTGGGTAAAAAATACAAATGGTATAGTAAAATTGGTTATTTTCACTATTTATAGAAAAAATTTACCCCCTTTACATAGTTTTACTAATATTTTGGCCTAGTGGACTAATAATGCAGTGGATGAAGTTGGTTTTGGTGGGTTTATCTTGGGATTCTTGCAGTTTATAGCGTCATGTCGCCCATTCGTAACTTCGGCAGGTATCTCTGTTAACCATCATATAGGATAGGTCATCACACCATTTTGCACACTTGCATTATCCTATAATTGCAATTCGTATGACTTAGGTACGAACCCATTTATTAGTGACATGGAACCTTCTTTCTACAACTAGAAGTGTCGTTATTGAATGGTAGAGACTTACCAAACAAGGGTGCCCTAGTTAGAACCTATGTACCATTCGGTGCCCATGCAGAGATTTTTTCCGTAGGACCAATAGTCCCTTATAGCTAATATATGACTTTGCATTCGAACCTCATTTCTTAATCATAAGCATGCTGACCTATACTTATGGGACTCCCAACAAGTCTGGTTTAAGCTCTTTTCCGACTCTCTCAAAAAGAGAAAATATTGCCGAGTGAACTTGTCTCTTTCACACTCATAAATTGGATTTGAAATGACGTTTATTTGGTGTAAGTTTAACCCTTTTTCAAATCAGGTAGATTAAATTTATGAAAATGGACATTCTTTGGCGTTACATTGTAATTGCATAGCATTCTCTTGCTTCCAGTATTGATCCTATTGTTGGTTCTCGCTTTCGCATTATAAGCCTATCACCTCGACAGTTTGCATCAGCAGCCAAGGAGAGCTTTGTTTATATCATTTGCAGCATGGCACCCTACACCCCAAGAAGAAACATTCCCCCGAGTGTCCATATCCTACATGTACCTCCTTGCATTGAGCATAGGTATGTTCCACTGTTGGAACTATTTTCTTACTCACGACACCTGTTTCCTCCTCTGTATCATAGCATTCATTTGACTATGAAAAAAAAAAAAAGATGGGCGGGAAAAGAATATTATATTATGTTGGTAGCAGTCGTGTCGCCTTTAAACAGAGCACAAACTTTTGAGTCCACTTGTCATCCAAATTTTGGGTTTAGCATGACCTTAGGAAGTTGAGCTCGTTACTTTGAGTTTACTCCGCCGAATGGTTACTCTTCCAGTCCCTATGGAGAGTTTGATTGGTGTCTCCTGCATCACAAAGTTTTATCATTGAGTCTATGATGCCAGATTCATCCATATGTCTCGTGCTCTTGTTCCAAGGATGTCTATTAGCCTGTGTCGGCCATTTCTCAGAACTCTTCACTTTGCATGTCAGTCATACCCTCAATGTGTCTCAGAGTTACATGAAGTTGTAGTCCTATTGTGCACCCTGGTCCTAATTTCCTTATGGGTAGGTAACCTTGAACCCAACAGTTGACATCTCCTCATTGGTCATTGACTGGGGGGTTTCCCTTATTTTCGACGATAAAAAATCGTTTCACACAATGAGATTTGTGCAGTGTCTTAGATGTCATTATCCTTATTGGTGGTTTCCTCGCATTTGTTGTCAGTTTTCCTTATTGTCTTCTATTCATAGGGTATTTTATGTGCACTGCTTGCATATGGTGCATGTGAAAGACACACAGGGTTGTTGGTTTGTGAACATGTTCTTCGTCTGAGTTCCTAGAAATCATCAAGCTCTTGCTTTGTACCTCATGTTGAATGATTAAAGATTCATTAATGCTATCCTTTCAGCGGGCCTTCTTCCATCGACTTCAGCCCATTTGTTCTGGAAACGAGACCTAGAGTCCTATGAGTACCTAGAGGCTTGCAGTCATCAGTGGCAGGTTCTTTCTCCATCGACAATTAGGAATACATCAATGTCTCATGATCGATGGATTCTTCAAGTGTTCGACCTCAACACCTTTATTCACACTTATAATAATGTACTCAGTGCCTTGATACCTACTTTCATTATCGGTAGGTTGTCTCGCATTTGGTAATGGTATACCTTAATGACCGGTAATCAAACAAAGTCTCATTGTGTTCGACCTCAACTCCTTTATTCACATGTTGTAGACTTGCACCTTTGGCAGATCGTGTAGAAAAATTGAAGACATCAGTTCATAGTCGCATCTTTCCTGAGTTGTTGCTATCATTCATTGGACCAATACCTATATGACCTCAATGATCATGGGAAATCATATTGTACTCCATTGTATACAGATATCTTTAGATTGATTTTGAGACGGGTTTTCACTAGGCCTTGTTCGTGACTATGACAACCTATGGCATGTATCTACTTTCGTATTTCCTATTCATGGCTATGAACAGTTGTTTGGTATATTTCCACATGGATCTGCAGTGTAATTCAAATTGGAAATCATGTGCGCAAAGTCATTATGGATTGTAATATTCTTATGAGCAACTAGTTCGTCTAGTTGTGTCTCCATTACTCCACTTCTGGGAATTATAATATATTTAGGCCATCGCAGATACTCCTCTGACCTCACACATTATGGGGCATATTTTATAGAAAGATTTTCCTCACCCTATGAAAAATTACTCATAAGGCCTTTTCCATTTCCCTATGCAGACTTGAATTCCCCTTTTGCAATTACCAAAGCTAAAAATTGTATATTTCCACATATGCATGCCCTAATAGCTATACAACATGCATATACGCAAGTTGCACCATTACAGCCAGAGTACATCGTGTTTTGTGCCCAAAATTAAAAAATGGTGTTGGGTTTCCATGTCATGTCACGAGATCCATGATCCTTGACCTTCCATATACTGGAAACGTTTCGACTCGGCCCTTTTGTTCCATCTGAAGGCTATAAATGGGCCATATCCAAGCTGTGGAAAAGAGGAGAAGAATTCAACTTTGAGAGAAAAGTTACTCTGGAGAAATTATTCATTTCATATTGAGTTTGCATCCCTTTCTCTTTTTAAGCCTGAACACATTGTTCAACCCCCAAGCTCTTCCCTATTTCATGGAGAACCTCATTGTCTCTCTTATATGAGCTTGCCTTTGGTGGAGGATTGAAGTGTTGGAGGCCCAGCTAGAAGGGACTTAGTTTCTCGGTTCTGAACGTGCCGACACGGAAGGTTGTCATTCATACACTTATGTTGATTACATTTTAATAGAAATACCTTTTTCTCGTCCAATTAATGTCTTGCAAATATTTGAATTGGTATTCCATGGGTGTATTTGTTATGAATATTGATGGATTATGTTATTGTATGTGCTAACTTTATATATTATCACCATATGCTTGTATATCTTGGTTGTTGAGGACAAGTTGCAGGTGTATTGCTTTGATTCAAGTGCTCAACGGTGGACTTCATCAAATGTTTGGGCGAGGTAGGCTCTTTATCTTGTCTTGTTAGCATATTTGTTTATATAGCGTACTTGAGATTAGAGTTTATTTCTGCAGTCATTTCCGTCTGTTGTGGTTTACCTCATGCCATAGAGTGATTTTCCTCGTAACAGAATAGGTTAGAAGAGCTTAAAGTCTCTTTCGAGTTAAGAGCTGATGCAGTAAGGCTATATGAGAAAGTTATTTCCAAGTATAGGAACACTAAGGGTTGGTTGGAAGAAATTAATTGTATTATAGGAGTCAAGCAAGGTTGTCCCCTATCCCCTACCCTTTTCGACATCTATATTGATAAGTTAAAAGATTGTTTGGAGGATGTAGGCTGTGTTGGTGCCACTCTTGCTAGTATAGTCATCATCCTCCTTCTTTATGTTGACGATATTGTTCATATGGAAAAGAGTCCCGATGACCTAGGTAAGCAACTAATAACCCTAAAGGACTTCTTCTCTAGCATGGGCATGACTGTGAACACTGACAAAACAAAGGTTATGATAATTAAATCCAAAAGCATCACTTACGATACTTTTGTTTATGACAACAATAGCTTGGAGGAAGTGCCTTCATACAAGTATCTTGGAATCGATATCCACCTCAAGCTCAATTGGAACTATAACGTTGAAAAAGGGATAAATGGAGGGTGGAAAGCTTATTATGGGCTCCAAAACATTTGTAAATCAACAGACCTTTGGCTTTGGGATTAAAAAAACTAATCTTTCATACTCTCATCACTCTAGTTATCTTGTATGGATGTGAAGTTTGGGGTTGCAGTATATCTAGAGAATCCTGAAGAAAGATAAAACAGATCCAAAAGAATTTTATATCTTATAATCTCAAAATTAAGGGAAATACACCTTATCCTATCCTCCTCATAGAAGCAAGCCTTTCCCCCATTAAGAGCATTGTTATGATTAGATACCTAACGTACAAGAACAAAATAAACAACATGGATGGCAAGAGGTTTTCCAAAATTTCTTCAAACTCTAGCCAAAACCACCACCGGCTCAAGCATGGATGACATAAAGATGCCAAATCTTGGCTAAATCATTGGGGAATACAAGAAGAAACCATCATGCAGAATATCGATAATATTACAAATGTTATCACTTCTAAATTTAAGGAGAATATGTGGTGTGATAAAGAATTAGTGGATAAAAGGAAGTTAAGATACTACAAGGAGGTGATCAACCCTAATTTAAAAGATCAAAATTATCTCTCAGTGTTGAAAAGTGCAAAGAAGAAAATCAACATTGCTAAAATAAGAACAAACTCCCACAAGCTACATAGTGAAACTGGGCGTTGGACAACTCCCAAAACACCATGGGATGAGAATATGTCACCTTTGTGACACTAAGTAGGTAGAAGATGAAAAACATTTCCTCTTGGATTGCCCTCCCTATACCCATATTAAATCCTAATTTAAAAAGATATGCCACATCACTGACCTTCCTAAACTCCTAAATAATCAAAACTATGGTGATCTTGAAAACCTTCTCTCAAAGCTTTTTTAGCATAGAAATACAATTTTAAAGAAATTGCAATAATATCTTACCTTCTTCTTCATCATTATCATCACACACATGGAACATAAATTTTTAATATTTTATTATTATTATTCTTTTTTATTATTAATTTTTTATTTTTTATTATTATTTTAATACTTTATGTGATATGAATATTTTTCCACCTCTTAATACAATAAGACAAAGCAGTGATATATGAAGTAATGATAATAAAAAATAAACGAAAATGATAAAGCAGTTAATAAAAACTTAATAATGAAAAAAAAAATACAAAATAAATATGAAGAGTGGGTAATTATGTAAAAAAAAAAATACTGTTTATGCATGATAAACTAGTTTATATATATATAAAGCATGTTAAAAATAAAAGGCTAACCAGCTAAAAGACAAGAAAAATGGTATAATAAAAAGAGCATGTAAAACAACCTAAAAATCCACATGTTGGCCAAGTTCCAATAATTCTTTTCACGCACGGCTTTGGTGTGATATATCTAACCCTTGGAATAAGGGCTCCGTACTTGGGTTGATTCCCTCTGTGGTTGGGTGGGTGGAATAAGGGCTTCGTACTTGGGTTGATTCTCATTGTGGTTGGTTGGGTGAAACTTGGTGGATATTATTTTATAATAAATAATAATAATATAGCCATATTATTATATTAAGTATTTAATAAGAAAAATAAAAATAAAACAAAATAATAAAATACACATAAATCCTTATAATATAAGGAATATTTGTTTATAAAAATAATAATATTATTATTTTAAAATGTTTTAACTGATATAAGATGAATAAATTATTATAAATTCAAAGAATTAGTTAAGCCATCTACTCAATACATAGGGTTAAAATAATTTGTTTTATTTTTATTAAAAATGGTATATTGTATATTATTTAAAAAATTATTTATATTAAATAAATAAATTATATATATATATCATGGTGGTTAATGTCGAGTGAGATTAAAATTGGTTTATTGGATTTTATGAAAAGTAAGATATTACTTGGATTTCTTTAAAATGTTATTTCAATAAGATTACTAAAGTTTTGATGACTTAGAAGGTTAAGAAAGTTGATATTATGACAAATATTTTGAAATTTGAATGTAATTTGGGTATACCTAAAACACTTTAAGATAAAGTGTTTTTCATCTTCAACCTTCTTAGTATAAGAAAGGTGATAAATTTTAAATTTTTATAAATAAAAATATATAAAATATATTTTTATTTTTATAAATAAAAGTCTAAATAAAAAATATATATAATTGATAAATAATAACAAAACATTATATATATATATATATATATATAGGAGTAATGTAAATAGTTACTAGTATTAAGTTGTATAATAAAATAGTAAATTTAGATATATTGATTATGAAGTGTTAAGTAAGTGTATATAAAGTAATGGATGGTATTAAAAACATTATAGGAAATATGCGATAAGTAATGTAAAAAAATTATAAACTAATAAATTAATATTTTATTTATTATTTTATTATAATTACTATTTTATTTATTATTTTATTATAATTACTATTTTATTTATTATTTTATTATAATTAATTATTCTAAAGGAGTGTGAGAGGTAATAAACTCTTGTCTATCGTACTATTTTATATTTTATAGAGGGGTATATTTTGGGAAATGCATGACTTTATAACATGCAACACGATTATCTTTCATTTTATTTTTTTTAAGTTTCTTGTGTATGTAGGTGTATGTAGTTGAGATGGCTTTGAGTAGGACGCAGTCATCGGTTACACTTCCTAGTAGGACTTTTTTGAAAGTTCCTCATGATAGGGTTGTTGCCTGGTTTGACGGAGCGGCACAACAAGGTGGCTCACTCTGTGGGGCGGGAGGGAAAATCGTTCTAAACTCTCATTCGTGTTTCTAGTGGACTCTAAACTGTGGGCACGGTTCCAACATGAAGGCAGAACTTTTGGGAGGGTGGGCGTCTCTTATTTTGGCAAGTCGCCTACATATCGATGAGCTTTTACTCCTTGGTGACTCCAAAATTATCATTGATTGGTTGAGCGAGCGTGCAGACTTCCATGTGGCGGCCCTTGAAAGCTGGAAGGAGAGAACTCGTGAAGCCACTCATCTTATTAGTAAGCTCACCTTCTCTCACATCTACAGAGAGGAAAACAGTGAGGCGGATACCCTTTCTAAAAAAGCTTAGTTCTTGCCATCGGGACACATTTGTTTTACAAGGTGGGAGGAAGGCAATGAAGGACCTACCAACATGATCAATCTTTGATTCGGCCACCTTTTGTTTTAGTGTTGCCTTCCCATGGATCTGGAATGGTCTCGGTTTTGCCATGGTACAGATTTGTTTTGTATGGACAGCTTGTTCCACTTGCATAGTTCTTGTTTTCGTGGTTTCCACAAAATTAGACTTGTACATTCTTATATCCTTTTGAATATAAAGCGTATTTTTCTCGTTGAAAAAAAAAGGTGCATGTAGCGCCTCATATTTTGACTTTCAACAATTAAATTACCTTATAGTTTATTATGTTATTTCCTTAAGGTTGGGTGCATGTAGGTGCATGTAGCGCCTCATATTTTGACTTTCAACAATTAAATTACCTTATAGTTTATTATGTTATTTCCTTGTTTATTCTTTGTTGAACTCAATCAGACTTATAGAACTAGCATGAATATGTGAACCTACATATATGCGGGTTTAATGTATGAGTTTTATTATATATGTCATTAAGGATGATAGTTATATGATTTCTTTTGAGTATGCAAATTTAAAAGGGAAATTGTGGTGTATGGATACTAGTTTGATTTATATTGAGAATGGGTAATTGGTGTGTTACATAAGGTAAATAAACATACTTGTTTACATTAAATGCCAATTAGTAACATTGTTGATAACACAAAAATGGTTTTATGGTTATGCATGATTATGTGTTTCGTAAGTGAACCTATAGGTTAATGGACTAAGCGATAGCCTAATAATTATAGCCATGATGTAACATTGATGTCATGGATATCAAGAGAGTAATGATGCACTATTAAGTATTATTTCATGATTTAATTATTGGTTCCAAACATTTCTATGATACATGGATAAGTGTGGGTTTTATAAGAAGCATAGTGGTTTAAAGTAGTTATTCAATGACAAAGCTCTATAAACAACAACAACAACATAGTATGGTTGATGTAGGGTGTTGATCACAGTTCCATAAGGAGGGGTGGAAGTGTAATATCCCCTGGTAGTTCCCCAGTTATATTATGAATTGTAATCATGGTTTGTAGGTTGGTGAGCCGAGTACTGATAACCTGGTGGGCTTATGTGTTTATTAGGCTGGAGAGCCTAAGTGTTAAGGCCATGAGCCTGATTTTGTATATGTAATTATAAAGATCATTAATATAATATATAAACATCGTTATGTGCCGACCGACCACAAAGAAAGAGTGATGGGAGACTAAGCTTCCACAATATGGGTAAGGGAGAGGGGGCTGAGAGGTAGGATGAGGGGCTAATCTTGAGGGCTTAAGTCCTTAGGAATAATAATTTATTATTATTCCAAAGTGGTGTGAAAGGTATTTTTTTATCCTAAGTTCTAGGAGAGGCAACACATGTAGCCCCAACGTGTGCAAAAGGGAACGCATACTTGATGGAGTGCATGCAGCTTCATGGGCGACATGTGTCGGCCCAAAAACATGCAATTTAACCCAAGAATTGAGCTGGGATGGGGGTTCATCCTCCATTCTTTCGTCGGTTGTCTGAACCGATGGGAGTCTCTAAACGACCTCTGCTTAATTTTCCTGTCACGCAATCCTGAAAACCAAAACCAGAAGTCAACTGGTGTATTCCTGTGAATTTTGTAGCCTCTATATTCATCCTTTGCAATGTTCACGCACGCACCTGAGACCCGAAATCCGTCACCTGAGTCATTTTGTGAACCTTCCATACTCTTCCTGAGTTCACTGGAATCCTTGCCGAGAACCGTTTTGTCTCTACATTGGACCTCTGCATAGCCACGCACCTCTGAAGTCGACCCACATCTTCTGTGAAACCTAAGTAATTGTCTATGTCATGTGTGTTATAACTGTGGCTTGTTGTGGCCACGCAGTCCCTTGGCTGAGTGTGATTGGCTACCGTCATCCATTCCTTGTTGAGCCTTGTTGTCCTCCTTGTTCTGGAATGGAGCTGAAGAAGCAAGTTGTCAGGCCTGTGTGCAACACTCTCTCTGGGTGAGAGAGGTGGTTGTGGTTGAAGAAGCAGGTTGTCAGGCCTGTGAGCAACTCTCTCCAGGTGAGAGAGTGCGTGGAGGAAGTGAGAACTTCTGGAAGGAGTCCTGTAGCTGCCACAGAGCTTGGAGAATTCTAGTCCAGTCTGTTGTTGAATCCCAAGGCAAGGGAGGTTTAGCAGCCGAAGGACTGTCTTGATGACAATGAAGGTGTATACTCTTGGGGTGGGACAAGCATGTGGGGAATGAGAGTCTGTGAGCAGTGGGCATAAGTGGCTCCTGGGAGAGAATCCTTCCTCATAAACTGTGTGTCTTCTATTGACCTTGCCTAGTCTAGGATTCCCTTGCCCGGTGGAGCTTAGTCCTAACTCGGAGGTGACCTATTGTTGAGAGTGATGAGCAGCGCGGTTTAAGGCTAGGAGATTCGTGGAAGGTCTGCACACAGTTGGTGGTGTATTACAGTTTCAAAGATAAGTATCATTATGTGTTTTAATTTTGTACTTAATTAAAATGCATGTTATGTGATACTTGTAATATTATCATGTATTTCGTTGCTAGTTTGAATTGTTGTTAATTCTGTTTAAGTCTGTATGACAACAGTAAATACATGTCAAATGTCTTAATTTGATTTAATGTTTATTCTTTATAAATAATGCATGTTATATATTTAAGTATGAGAATGTTTCCATGAAGTAGTGTTTCCCGGCAAGTGGGTTGATGGTTGGGGACATTCAATATGGTATTAGAGCCATGTTTTCAATGCTGAGCCTGGATGGGCTAGATAAGTGGTCTTTGGACCCAAGGTTTTGAGTGGAAATGGTGTTTGGAGGAACCAATTTCAAATCTTAGATTGTTTCTGAGTGCCAAGGGGTTACATTGGTCGTGTTACGAAGCTCAAGAGGAGTAGTAGTAGAATAAAACCACAGTCGACGTGGTATTTGACCATAGAGAGAGAGCGCTCAACACTTGGGGTGTTGGAGTCATAGGATCTGTTCGGACGGAAGGGAAATTCAGTATGACCGTCATATCTGGAGAAGGTATAGGAGGGTTATCCTGGAAGCCCTTCGGATTTCGGAAATTGGGAGAAGCAGGGTGCGCGTAGGCATAAACGCCCAAAACTCGAAACCCCGAAGTCTCGAGGGAGATCTACACCATAGATCTAGAGAAAAGATCTTGACCATTGGATCAAGCAGAAGAGCAGATTGTAATTTCGGGAGTTCGGTTGTCGGGAGAGGTGAGTGTGCCATTGCACAAACTCTCGAAGTCTGAAGTTCTGAAGCAAAAGAGTAGACGTGGTGGGGCCGAATGACGTCGCTAGTGTTCCTCCATGTGGAATCTTGTGTGAGCAGGGTTAGTGGGGCCCGAGTTTACGTAACGTAGTTAAGGTTTGGAGGACCCACAATGGCGTTGATCACGATACATCAAGATCAACGACCATGAGACATTGCGGGGACCCAAGTTGCACGGAAGATAATTATCCAAGGCGGTCCCACAATCCAAACCATGGTTTCACTGAGGATTTACGTGTTAGCATCAGGAGAATTACGGAATGAAGGGCAGGTTACTCCAAAACCACCATTGTATGCCCTCGCAATTGGGAAAATGTTAAGTGATGTAAGGTAATGATGTCACCTAAGGTGATGTGGAAGTGTTCAGGGTGTGCGGATGTGAAATATTATGAAGTCCCGAAGTACCAGAACTCAAACGCCCGAGGTTCCACAGCGAGTGTCAGCCGTTGGATGTTGGGTAGACGTGGATGGTTGATCTGCCCTACATCGCGAGTTCGTTAGTCTGGAATTCGGGAAGTTGTTGCGAAGTTCTTTGAAACCTCCTGAAATGCGAAGTCGCGAAGCGCCCTTTTTGTTAGGCAAGTGGTCACAACCCGCGATCATGTGGGTTGGGAAATAAGAGAGAAGGGGCTAATGCCCGAAGGATAGTTACAGAGCCGAGCAGAGATCAGAAAATTCATGAAATCTAAACATTTCTTAAAAACATACTCGGTTTATGAATGTTGTGGGATTTGTTAATGAATAATGGCTTGACAAATTCCGATTGTCTACACACTGTGTTTGCAGAAGTATAATGAATGCCATAACCAAATAGAGTTGCCACTGAGTCCAAAGAAATGGAGGAGACACAGAATGCTTCCAATTCAAAGAACGAAGCTAAAGGGATGGATGTTCATTTGGGAGTTGAAGGGTTGAACTCCAATGGGCATGGAGAAGAGATAGATAAGGAAGGGCGTATGATGAAAATCATTGAAAAATTGCAAAAAGATGCCCAAACTCACCGAATAGATAGCAGAAATCTCAGGAAAGCTCAGGATAAACAAGGTGAATTCAACTTAAATTTGATGAAGAGTCTGGAGAGAATAGAAAAGAAGTTGGACCAGGAGAGAGACTCGAGCAAAACCGGGAGTCACCCGACTTCTGAGGGAAGAATATCAAGGAGTGTTGGTAAACACCATCATCACTCCCAAGATTGCTCCAAGAGAAGAGCACACAGTAGTTCAAACCCATCTCCTACCATAAATCACAGGAGATCTGGAGTGGATGAACTGAAGGGCGAAATGAACAAGATCAAGCCTCCAACGTTTGATGGAGAACATAAGAAGGAGAAAGATGTCAAGACATGGTTGCTTGGCATGAGGAAATACTTCCAACTGCAGAATTATTCCTCTCATGCAGAAGGAAGAATTGCAATGTATCAACTAAAGGGAAAGGCATCCATGTGGTGGGATTAACTTGTGTAGGTGCAACACATTAGAGACAAAGATATCACTTGGAAAGAATTTAAGAGATATTTCGAGAATAAATACTTGACTAAAAGATACTATGACAGAAAGATGAAAGATTTCTTTGAACTCAAGCTGGGCAGCATGACCATTGATGAATACGAACGAAGGTTTTTGGAATTACTGAAGTATGTTTCATTCATCAAGGATGAGACTGTCAAGATTCAAAGGTGTCTAAGTGGACTGCCACCTTCCATTGGGGACAAGATCCAGTATGATGACCCAAAAACTATGGAAGAAACGATAAGAAGAGAAAAATGCTTATATGAGCAGCAAAGAGAGAAGCCTACTTTCGAGAAGGCTTGGGAAGACAAGAATAAATTCAATATGGATAAGAGGAAGAAGGGAACTAAGCCACACTTTTTCAGAAATAGTCCTCAAGGACAGCCATCTTTTAGAGAGCTCAGGAAGGTTGAAGTAGGTGCACAAATGCCAAGAGCGCCACCTATGGAATGTTGGGGTTGTAAGGAAAACCATAGGTACAGAGATTGCCCCCACAGAAATGATAAAGTGAGAGTTGTCCAAAATGTACAGCAGGCTGAAACAATGGAGGACATGGGCAGTAGAATGCCAAGGATCTACACATCCCTGGACAACAAGCAAGTTGAATATCAATCGCACATGATTGAAGTGGAAGGTATGATTAACAACCAACCATTTACTATTTTAATTGATTCAGGGGCTAGCCATAGTTATATAGATCCTAGAGTGGTGGAAAGTTTGCATTTGTCGAGACACAAACATGAAAAATCTTGGTTAGTGCAGCTAGCTACAGGAACCAAGAGGAACGTCACTAAGTTGGTTAAGTCATGTCCTGTGGACATGAATGGACTGAGCACAAAGGCTAAAACAGTGGAGGACATGGGCAGTAGAATGCCAAGGATCTACGCATCCCTGGACAACAAGCAAGTTGAATATCAATCGCACATGATTGAAGTGGAAGGTATGATTAACAACCAACCATTTACTATTTTAATTGATTCAGGGGCTAGCCATAGTTATATAGATCCTAGAGTGGTAGAAAGTTTTCATTTGTCGAGACGCAAACATGAAAAGTCTTGGTTAGTGCAGCTAGCTACGGGAACCAAGAGGAAGGTCACTAAGTTGGTTAAGTCATGTCTTGTGGACATGAATGGACTGAGCACAAAGGTTGAATTGAATGTTCTACCTTTAGGTTCTTATGACTGTCTAATTGGGATGGACTAGTTGTACCAGCACCATGCCATCTTGGACTATCGTAATAAGGCATTCACTTTCTTGGATGAGAAGAGAAACGGAGAACAGTCCAAGGAATTCCCAGAGATGTTGCTATTAGAGAAATCTCAGCAATGCAGCTAAAGAAGTGCTACAGAAAAGGTTGTCAATTATTTGCAGCCCATGTGGAGGAAGCATATAAGGATGAGATCTCAAAGATTGGATATCATGTTTTACTAAAGGAGTTTGAAGATGTATTTCAGGAGGTACCCGGACTACCTCCGAAAAGAGATATTGACTTCTCTGTAAACTTTATTCTTGGAGCAGCTCCAGTGTCGAAAGCTCCTTACAGAATGAGTACGTCGGAGCTGAAAGAACTGCAACTACAGCTTGAAGAGCTTCTGAAGAAAGGGTATATATGCCCAAGTGTGTCACCTTGGGGTGCCCCGGTCCTATTCATGAAGAAGAAGGATGGGATGTTGAGATTGTGTATCTATTTCAGACAATTGAACAAAGTAACTGTAAAGAACAAATATCCTCTGTCGAGGATTGATGACCTCTTCAATCAGTTGAAGGATGCGAAGATATTTTTGAAGATAGACCTCAGGTCAGGATATCACCAAGTAAGGATAAAGGATGAATTCATCAGAAATACCACCTTTAGAACAAGGTATGGTCATTACGATTTCACAGTGGTGTTGTTTGGGCTGTCAAACGCACTCGTTGTTTTTATGTGCCTGATGAATGGTGTATTCAGGGACTATCTAGACAAGTTTGTCATAGTCTTCCTGGATGACATTCTGGTGTATTCCAAGTCAGAGGAAGAGCATGAACAACATATTAGGATGGTTTTGTAGGTGCTAAGAGAGCACCAACTATATGCCAAGTTGAGAAAGTGCTCATTTTATCAGGAGCAGATCCATTACTTGGGGCATATTATTTCGAAGGAAGGGATAGTTGTAGATCCTGAGAAGATTGAGGCCATCAGAGAATGGTCAGCACCAAAGAACGTGACATAAGTCATATCCTTTATGGGTCTATATGGTTATTATAGAAGGTTTATCGCAGGGCTCTTGAGGATAGCTCACCCTATCACTTCCTTGCAAAGGAAGGATTAGAAGTTTCAGTGGACAAAGGATTGTGAGAGAAGCTTCCATCAATTGAAACAATTATTAATGAGTTCTCCAATCCTAAGGATCGCAGATCCAAATGAAGATTTCATAGTGTGCACAGATGCATCCAAAGAAGGACTGGGAAGAGTCCTCATTCAGAATGGATTTGTAATATGTTATGAATCCAGAAAGTTGAAAGAGAACGAAAGGAACTATGAAACTCATGATTTGGAATTGGAAACCATAGTACACGCTCTAAATAAATGAAGACATTACCTCATGGGAAGGAGGTTTGAACTAAGAACAGACCATAACGGTCTGAAGTACTTGTTTGATCAGCCAACCTTGAACGCCAGACATATTAGGTGGTTGGAGTTTCTCTATGAGTACGATTTTGATATCAAGCATATAAAAGGGAAGGAAAATAAAGTGGTTGATGCACTCAGCAGGAGAGTGCATGAATTACATGCTACAAACATTAGCATGTACCGAACTGATATTAAAAGCAAAATTTTGGAGGTTGCAAATACAGATTTGCAGTACAGGGATTTGGTAGAAAAGCTACAGCAAGGTAAGATTCCACATAAAGTGGAGATTTATAAATTGGAAACTAATGGAATATTTTTGTACAAGAACAAAATTTATGTACCTAATGTCCAGGATTTGAAACTTGCGATTTTGCATGAAATGCATAATGTGCCTTATGCAGGGAACCCTAGATATCAGAAAACTGTGGCAGTAGTCAAGAGCCATTACTTTTGGCCAGGTATGAAGAAAGAGATTGCAGAATACATCGCTAGATGTATGGAGTGCCAAAAGGTTAAAGCTGAGCACAGACACCCAACAGGGTTGTTGCAACCTTTACCCATTCTTGAGTGGAAGTGGGAAGTGGTGAGAATGGATTTCATCAGGGGATTGTCCAGAACCGACAAGCAGCATGATTCAATCATGGTGGTAGTGGAAAAGATTACGAAAGATGCCCATTTCATTCTGTTAAAGACTACTCACAAGGCATCGGATGTTGCTGATATTTTTATGAAGTAAGTGGCACGATTGCATGGAATTCCCAAGACAATTGTGTCTGACAGAGACCCGAAATTTACCTCAAATTTCTGGAAAGGGTTATTCAAGGGGTTCAGAATGAATCTGAACTTCAGTACATCTTATCATCCTGATCTGATGGGAAGACAGAGCGGGTGAATCGAGTGATAGAAGACATACTAAGGATGTATGTGATGGACAAACCATCTAAATGGGAAGACTACCTACACTTGGTAGAATTTTCCTACAACAATGGGTATCAAGCACTGTTGAAGATGACCCCATTTGAAGCACTTTATGGAAGAAAGTGCAATACTCCATTGAGTTGGGATAATCCAGCTGATAGGGCAGTAGTTGGGCCAAAGTTACTCAAGGAAATGGAATAACATATGCTAAAAATTCAACAGAATTTTAAAGTTTCCCAAGATAGGCAGAAAAGTTATGTTGATAAGAACAGAACCTACAGAGAGTTTAAAGTGGGTGACCATGTTTTCCTGAAAGTAAAATCCAATAGAAGTTCCTTGAAGCTAGGAAACTGTGCCAAGTTGGCAACCAGATTTTGTGGGCCATTTGAAATCCTAGAAAGGATTGGGCCAGTTGTATATATGCTTGCATTACCTACATCCATGAGTGTACATAATGTATTTTATGTTTCATTGCTTAAGAAATATATGTCTGATGCTAATCATGTTATCGATTGGAATGTGATTAAGATGGAGCAAGAAGGTGTCTTGCAAGTTTATCATGTGTGCATATTGGACCGGAAAAGCAAACATCTCTGGAATCGATCCATAGGTCTTGTAAAGGTCCAGTGGACCTGGTACGGTCCTGAGGATGCAACATGGGAGCATGAGGATGCTATGCTGGCAAAATACCCACATCTTTTTGAAGATTTTGAAAATGTTGATGATGTTGTGTAAAGAGTTGCACTGAGGACAGTGAAAAAATAAGAGGAGGGGATTGTAATATCCTTGGGTAGTGCCCCAGTTATATTATGAATTGTAATCATGTTTACGAATTGTAATCATGTTTTGTAGGTTGGTGAGCCGAGTATTGATAAGTTGGTGGGCTTATGTGTTTATTAGGCCGGAGAGCCTAAGTATTAAGGCCAGGAGCCTGATTTTGTATATGTAATTATGAAGATCATTAATATAATATATAAACATCGTTGTGTGTCGACCGACCACAAAGAAAGAGTGATGGGGGACTAGGCTTCCACGGTATGGGTAAGGGAGAGGGGGTTGAGAGGTAGGATGAGGGGATAAGCTTGAGGGATTAATTCCTTAGGAATACTAATTTATTATTATTCCAAAGTGGTGTGAAAGGTATGTTTTTATCCTAAGTCCTAGGAGAGGCAACACATGCAGCCCCAATGTGTGCAAAAGGGAACGCATACTTGATGGAGTGCACGCAGCTTCATGGGTGATATGTGTCAGCCCAGGCACATGCAATTTAACCCAAGAATTGAGCCGGGATGGGAGTTCGTCCTCCATTATGTCATCGGCTATCTGAACCGTTGGGAATCTGTGAACGACCTCTGCTTAATTTTCCTGTCACACAATCTTGAAAACTAGAACCGGAAGTTGATTGGTGTATTCCTGTGAATTTTGTGGCCTCTGTATTCATCCTTTGCAATGTTCATGCACGCACCTGAGACCCGAAATCTGTCACCTGAGTCGCACTATGAACCTTCCATACTCTGCCTGAGTTCACTAGAATCCTTCCTAAGAACCGTTTTGTCTCTACATTGGACCTCTGCATAGCCACGCACCTCTAAATCTGACCCGCGTCTTCTGTGAAACCTGAGCAATTGTTTATGTTGTGTGTGTTATAAGTGTGGATTTTTGTGGCCACGTAGTCCCTTGGATAAGTGTGATTTGCTACCATCATCTGTTCCTTGTTGAGCCTTGTTGTCCTCCTTGTGTTGGAACGGAGCTGAAGAAGCAGGTTGTTAGGCCTGTGTGCAACACTCTATCCAAGTGAGAGAGGTGGTTGTGGTTGAAGAAGTAGTTTGTCAGGCCAGTGAGTGACTCTCTCCAGGTGAGAGAGTGCGCGGAGGAAGTGAGAACTCCTGGAAGGAGTCCTATAGCTGCCACAGAGCTCAGAGAATTCCAGTCCAGTCTATTGCTGAAGCCCAAGGCAAGGGAGGTTTAGCAGTCGAAGGACTATCTTGGTGACAGTGAAGGTGTATACTCCTGGGGTGGAACAGGCATGTGGGGAATGAGAGTCTCTGAGAAGTGGGTATAAGTGGCTCATGGGAGAGAATCCTTCCTCATAAACTGTGTGTCTTCCATTGACCTTGCCTAGCCTAGGATTTCCTTGCCTGGTGGAGCTTAGTCCCAACTCAGGGGTGACCTACTGTTGAGAGTTATGAGCAGCGCGGTCTAAGGTTGGGAGGTTCATGGAAGGTCTACACACAGTTGGTGGTGTATTACAGTTTCAAAGATAAGTATCATTATGTGTTTTAATTATGTACTTTATTAAATTGCATGTCCTGTGATACTTGTAATATTATCATGTATTCTGTTACTAGTTTGAATTGTTGTTAATTTTGTTTAAGTCTGTATGACAGCAGTAAATTCATGTCAAATGTCTTAATTTTATTTAATGCTTATTCTTTATAAATAATTCATGTTATATATTTAAGTATGAGAATGTTTCAGCGAAGTAGTGTTTCCCGGCAAGTGGGTTGATGGTCAGGGACATTACAGGAAGTATTACCCACCGTGTATCCTTTGAAACTTGGAGTTGTGGGAGGGTCGTGTTAAGCCACGCTCCTGTAGATGTGTTGGAAATATTGTCATTGATGTCAATAGTTGATGTCATTATGATGTGATGATAAGTTGTTATGATGAATTGTCATTGTTAATTTATCATAGATTAAATTGTCATTGATGTCAACAATATATCAGTTTGCAGATATCATTGATGATGAATTGTCATATGAGTGACCATGGGATTAAGTACTGTTAGAGGATTGGTCAACGATCAGATCAATTCAAGACCGTTGGATGCACAATCGCCAAATCTATGGCAGGGATAGATTTCGGAGAGTGAAAGGAGAATTAAACATCGTGTTATTTCCAATCCCGTAATTAGTCAGGATCGTCAAATCTTATAGATTCAAATATCGACGATTGTGGTTGATCTAACAAACGATCATATTAAGTTGGATTAAGTCGTGATCGTCGGATGTGTAATCGCCAGATCAACGACAGGGATAGATTGTGAAGATCGAAAGGAGAATTAAATATCGTGCTCTTTCCAATCCCACAATTAGTTAGGATCACCAGATCTTATAGCCTCGAAGATCGATGATTGTGGTTGACTCACCAACAGTGCACAACTTCAAATTTTGGAGTTTTGGTGATGAGTTAAATCACTCGCAATTTGTGGCTCCGCAACCATCCTTGATCGTTGATATGCTTCGAGTGTCCTCACGACTATTAGATCACTTTAAGTGGAAGGATAGGATAAGCGGGGAAAAACAATTGAGAATTTGATTATCTGAATACTCGTCAGTTGTTGGATCACTTTTTAGTGGAAGGACAGGATAAGCTAAAAAAGTCTGAGAATTCAATTATCTGAATACCCGTCAGCCTTCAGATTGAATTAATGGAAGGACAGGATAAGCAAGGGATGAGATCTGAGATCTTTATCACCTGAATATGCAGCAGTCGTCGGATCACCTTAAGTGGAAGGATAGGATAAGTAAGGGCTAATATCTGAGATCTCGATCACCCGAATTTTTGTCAGTCATCGGATCAAACTAAAAGGAAGAATAGGATAAACAAAGATGGAGAGTCGTTGGATTTAATCCAAGGCAAAGTTGCATCGCAGACAGATCGATATGATGATCTAAGATCCTGATCAAATGAACATCATTCGCTTCAGGTCTAAAGATGTGAGAAGGTTACGCTCTGAAAAAATCTCACTTCAAGAATTCAATTTGAGATTTGAAATTCTCGAAGCCCGAAGATCCGGAGAGCCTAAACAAATTCTCGACCACTGGATCATCCGAAGTAAGCCTCAACTGTCTGATTCAAGAGGACATGTAGCAGACCATGTCAGCAAGGACGTGTGGGAGATCTACGTCAGCAGACCACGTCAGCAAGGATGTGTGGGAAATCTAAGTCAGCAAGGACATATGACAAACCACGTCAGCAAGGACACATGGCACTGTCAAATAATGACAAGTGTCAATATGAAATCGACATTTCAGGTATGTGTAAATAACGAATCTGAGTGACACATGGCAGCTACTCAACTTGTGCCATGTCATCAAGTGACATAAGTAAGTCATGTCACTCTGGGAATTTTTACTTCGAGAGTTTTACCACCAGCACCTGCCCAAAGTCCTGAAGTCTCTAATGACGAAGTCCCAAAGTGGACACGAGACGTCCGATCTGAAGATCACTTTGGGTGCATTCTTAACTGTTTGATCATAATATAGTGGAAGGATAGTGTAAGTTGAAATAGCCGAAGTCCCGAAGTAAATGGTAGCCATCCATCTCAATGCTTGATTAAGTTCCAGCCATCATATTAAAGTAGTAAAACGATATATATATATATATA
>ML785145.1:282141-296128 GCA_009831015.1 Picea engelmannii
AAAACACTCTAAGATAAAGTGTTTTTCATTTTTAACCTTCTTAGTATAAGAAAGGTGATATATTTTAAATTTTTATAAATAGAAACATATAAAATATATTTTTATTTTTATAAATAAAAACTAAGTAAAAAATATATATAATTGATAATTGATAAATAATAACCAAACATATTATATATATATATATATATATATATATATATATATATATATATAGTAATGTAAATAGTTACTAGTATTAAGTTGTATAATAAAATAGTAAATTTAGATATATTGATTATGAAGTGTTAAGTAAGTGTATATAAAGTAATGGATGGTATTAAAAACATTATAGGAAATATGTTATAAGTAATGTTAAGAAAATATAAACTAATAAATTAATATTTTATTTATTATTTTATTATAATTACTATTTTATTTATTATTTTATTATAATTAATTATTCTAAAGGAGTGTGAGAGGTAATAAACTCTGGTCTATCGTACTATTTTATAGAGGGGTATATTTTGGGAAATGCATGACTTTATAACATGCAACAAGATTATCATTCATTTTTTTTTTTTTTAAGTTTCTTGTGCATGTAGGTGCATGTAGCGCCTCATATTTTGACTTTCAACAATTAAATTACCTTATAGTTTATTATGTTATTTCCTTGCTTATTCTTTGTTGAACTCAATCAGACTAATAGAACTAGCATGAATATGTGAACCTACATATATGCGGGTTTAATGTGTGAGTTTTATTATATATGTCATTACGGATGATAGTTATATGATTTCCTTTGAGCATGCAAATTTAAAAGGGAAATTGTGGTGTATGGATATTAGTTTGATTTATATTGAGAATGGGTAATTGGTGTGTTATATAAGGTAAATAAACATACTTGTTTATATTAAATGTCAATTAGTAACATTGTTGATAACACAAAAATGGTTTTATGGTTATGCATGATTATGTGTTTGGTAAGCGAACCTATAGGTTAATGGGCTAAGCGATAGCCTAATAATTATAGCCATGATGTAACATTGATGTCATGGATATCAAGAGAGTAATGATGCATTATTAAGTATTATTTCATGATTTAATTATTGGTTCCAAACATTTCTATGATACATGGATAAGTGTGGGTTTTATAAGAAGCATAGTGGTTTAAAGTAGTTATTCAATGACAAAGCTCTATAAACAAACAACAGCAACATAGTATGGTTGATGTAGGGTGTTGATCACAGTTCCATCAAGAGGGGTGGAAGTATAATATCCACCGATAGTTCCCCAGTTATATTATGAATTGTAATCATGTTTATGAATTGTAATCATGGTTTGTAGGCTGGTGAGCCGAGTACTGATAACCTAGTTGGCTTATGTGTTTATTAAGATGGAGAGACTAAGTGTTAAGGTCATGAGCCTGATTTTGTATATGTAATTATAAAGATCATTAATATAATATATAAACATTGTTGTGTGTCAACCGACCACAAAGAAAGAGTGATGGGGGACTAAGCTTCCACAATATGGGTAAAGGAGAGGGGGCTGAGAGGTAGGATGAGGGGCTAATCTTGAGGGCTTAAGTCTTTAGGAATAATAATTTATTATTATTCCAAAGTGGTGTGAAAGGTATTTTTTTATCCTGAGTACTGGGAGAGGCAACGCATGTAGCCCCAATGTGTGCAAAAGGGAACGCATACTTGATGGAGTGCATGCAGCTTCATGGGTGACATGTGTCGGCCCAGGCACATGCAATTTAAGCCAAAAATTGAGCCGGGATGGGGGTTCATCCTCCATTCTTTCGTCGGTTGTCTGAACCATTGGGAGTCTGTGAACGACCTCTGCTTAATTTTCCTATCACGCAATCCTAAAAACCAGAACCAGAAGTTGACTAGTGTATTCTTGTGAATTTTGTGACCTTTGTATTCATCCTTTGCAATGTTCATGCATGCACCTGAGACCCGAAATCCGTCACCTGGGTCATTCTGTGAACCTTCCATACTCCGCCTAAGTTCATTGGAATCCTTCCCGAGAACCGTTTTGTCTCTACATTGGACCTCTGCATAGCCACGCACCTCTGAAGCCGACCCGCGTCTTCAGTGAAACCTAAGTAATTGTCTATGTCATGTGTGTTATAATTGTGGCTTGTTGTGGCCACACAGTCCCTTGGCTGAGTGTGATTGGCTACCGTCATCCATTCCTTGTTGAGCCTTGTTGTCCTCCTTGTTCTGGAACGGAGTTGAAGAAGCAGGTTGTCAGGTCTGTGCGCAACACTCTCTCCAGGTGAGAGAGGTGGTTGTGGTTGAAGAAGCAGGTTGTCAGTCCTGTGAGCGACTCTCTCCAAGTGAGAGAGTGCGTGGAGGAAGTGAGAACTCCTAGAAGGAGTCATGTAGCTACCACAGAGCTTGGAGAATTCTAGTCCAGTCTGTTGTTGAAGCCCAAGGCAAGGGAGGTTTAGTAGCCGAAGGACTGTCTTGGTGACAATGAAGGTGTATACTCTTGGGGTGGGATAGGCATGTGGGGAATGAGAGTCTGTGAGCAGTGGGCATAAGTGGCTCCTGGGAGAGAATCCTTCCTCGTAAACTATGTGTCTTTTGTTGACCTTGCCTAGCCTAGGATTCCCTTGCCCAGTGGAGCTTAGTCCCAGCTCCGGGGTGACCTACTACTAAGAGTGATGAGCAGCGCGGTCTAAGGCTGGGAGGTTCGTGGAAGGTCTGCACGTAGTTGGTGGTGTATTACAGTTTCAAAGACAAGTATCATTATGTGTTTTAATTCTGTACTTAATTAAAATGCATGTTCTGTGATACTTCTAATATTATCATGTATTTCGTTGCTAGTTTGAATTGTTGTTAATTTTGTATAATTTTGTATGACAAAAGTAAATACATGTCAAATGTCTTAATTTGATTTAATGCTTATTCTTTATAAATAATGCATGTTATGTATTTAAGTATGAGAATGTTTCCATGAAGTAGCATTTCCCGGCAAGTGGGTTGATGGTCGGGAACGTTACAATATGGTATCAGAGCCATGTTTTCAACGTTGAGCCTGGATGGGCTAGATAAGTGGTCTTTGGACCCAAGGTTTCAAGTGGAAATGGTGTTCGAAGGATTCGATTTTGAACCTTAGATTGTTTCTCAGTGCCAAGGGGTTACATTAGTCATGTTATGAAGCTCAAGAGGAGTAGAGGTAGAATAAAACTGCAGTCGATGTGGTATTTGACCAGAGAGAGAGAGCGCTCAACACTTGGGGTGTTGGAGCCATAGGATATGTTCAGACTGAAGGGAAATTCAGTACGATCGTCAGATCTGGAGAAGGTACAGGAGGGTTATCCTGGAAGCCCTTTGGAGTTCGACAATTGGGAGAAGCAGGGTGCGCGGAGGCATAAACGCCCAAAACCTGAAACCTCAAAGTCCCGAGGGAGATCTACACTGTAGATCTAGAGAAAAGATTTTGACCATTGGATCAAGCAGAAGAGAAGATTGTAATTTCGGGAGTTCAGTTATCGGGAGAAGTGGGATGTGTCATTGCACAAACTCCCGAAGTATGAAGTTTTGAAGCGAAAGAGTAGACGTGGTGGGGCCGAATGACGTCGCTAGTATTCCTCCATGTGGAATCCTGTGTGAGAAGAGTTAGTGGGGCCCAAATTTACGTAACGTAATTAAGGTTCGAAGGACCCACAATGACGTTGATCACGATACATCAAGATCAACATCCAGGAGACATTGCGGGGACTCATGTTGCACAGAAGATAATTATCCAAGGCGGTCCCGCAATCCAAACTGTGGTTTCACTAAGGGGTTACGTGTTAGCACCAGGAGAATTACGAAATGAAGGGTGAGTTACTCCAAAACCACCATTGCATGCCCTCGTAATTAGGAAAACGTTAAGTGATGTAAGGTAATGATGTCACCTAAGGTGACGTGGAAGTGTTTAGGGTGTGCAGATGTGAAATATTATGAAGTCTTGAAGTACCGGAACTCAGATGCCTGAGGTTCCACAGCGAGTGTCAGTCGTTGGATGTTGGGTAGATGTGGATGGTTGATCCGCCCTACGTCGTGAGTTCGTTAGTTCGAAATTCGGGAAGTTGTTGCGAAGTGCTTTGAAACCTCCTGAAACGCGAAATCGTGAAGCGCCCTTTTTGTTAGGCGAGTGGTCACGACCCGTGATCACGTGGGTTGGGAACTAAGAGAGAAGGGGCTAATGCCCGAAGGATTGTTACAGAGTCGAGCAGAGCTCAGAAAATTTGTGAAATCTGAACATTTCTTAAAAACAGACTCGATTTATGAATGTTGTGGGATTTGTTAAGGAATAATGGCTTGATAAATTCTGATTGTCTACACACTGTGTTTGCAGAAGTTTAACGAATGCCAGAACTGAGTAGAGTTGCCACTGAGTCCAAAGAAATGGAGGAGACATAGAATGCTTCCAGTTCAGAGAATGAAGCTAAAGGGATGGATTTTCATTTGGGAGTTGAAGGGTCGAACTCCAATGGGCATGGATAAGAGATAGATAAGGAAGGGCATATGATGAAAATCATTGAAAAATTGCAGAAAGATGCCCAAAATCACCGAACAGATAGCATAAATCTCAGGAAAGCTCAAGATAAACAAGGTGAATTCAACTTAAAGTTGATGAAGAGTCTGGAGAGAATAGAAAATAAGTTGGACCAGGAGAGAGACTTGAGAAAAACTGGGAGTCACCCAACTTCTGAGGGAAGAAGATCAAGGAGTGTTGGTAAACACCATCATCACTCCCAAGATTGCTCCAAGAGAAGGGCACATAGTAGTTCAAGCCCATCTCCTACCATAAATCACAAGAGATCTGGAGTGGATGAACTGAAGGGAGAAATGAACAAGATTAAGCCTCCAACGTTTGATGGAGAACATAAGAAGGAGGAAGATGTCAAGACATGGTTACTTGGCATGAGGAAATACTTCCAACTGCAGAATTATTCCTCTCATGTAGAAGGAAGAATTGCAATGTATCAACTAAAGGGAAAGGCATCCATGTGGTGGGATCAGCTTGTGCAGGTGCAACACATTAGAGAGAAAGATATCACTTGGAAAGAATTTAAGAGATATTTTGAGAATAAATACTTGACTAAAAGATACTATGATAGAAAGATGAAATATTTCTTTGAACTCAAGCTGGGCAGCATGACCATTGATGAATACGAATGAAGGTTTTTGGAATTACTGAAGTATGTTTCGTTCATCAAGGATGAGACTGTCAAGATTCAAAGGTATCTAAGTGGACTGCCACCTTCCATTGGGGAAAAGATCCAGTATGAAGACCCAAAACTATGGAAGAAACGATAAGAAGAGTGAAATGCTTATATGAGCAGCAAAGAGAGAAGCCTATTTTCCAAAAGGCTTGGGAAGACAAGAATAAATTCAAGCTGGATCAGAGGAAGAAGGGAACTAAGCCACCCTCTTTCAGAAACAGTCCTCAAGGACAACCATCTTTTAGAGAGCCCAGGAAGGTTGAAGTAGGTGTGCAAATGCCAAGAGCGCCACCTATGGAATGTTGGGGTTGTAAGGAAAACCATAGGTATAGAGACTGTCCCCACAGAAATGATAAAGTGAGAGTTGTCCACAATGTACAACATGTTGAAATAGTGGAGGACATGGGCAGTAGAATGCCAAGGATCTACGCATCCCTGGACAACAAGCAAGTTGAATATCAGTCACACATGATTGAAGTGGAAGGTATGATTAACAACCAACCATTTACTATTTTAATTGATTAAGGGGCTAGCCATATTTATATAGATACTAGAGTGGTGGAAAGTTTTCATTTGTCGAGAAGAAAACATGAAAAGTCTTGGTTAGTGCAGCTAGCTACAGGAACCAAGAGGAAGGTCACTGAGTTGGTTAAGTCATGTCCTGGGGACATGAATGGACTGAGCACAAAGGCTAAATTGAATGTTCTTCCTTTAGGTTCTTATGAATGTCTAATTGGGATGGACTAGTTGGACCAGCACCATGCCATCTTGGACTATCGTAATAAGGCATTCACTTGCTTGGATGAGGAAGAGAAATGAAGAACAGCCCAAGGAATTCCCAGAGTTCTTTCTATCAGAGAAATCTCAGCAATGCAGCTGAAGAAGTGCTACAGAAAACACTGTCAATTATTTGCATCCCATGTGGAGGAAGCATATAAGGATGAGATCTCAAAGATTGGAGATCATGTTGTACTAAAGGAGTTTGAAGATGTATTTCAGGAGGTACCCAGACTACCTTCGAAAAGAGATATTGACTTCTCTGTAAACTTTATTCTTGGAGCAGCTTCAGTGTCGAAAGCTCCTTACAGAATGAGTACGTCGGAGCTAAAAGAACTGCAACTACAGCTTGAAGAGCTTCTGAAGAAGGGGTATATACGCCCAAGTGTGTCACCTTGGGGTGCCCTGGTCCTATTCGTGAAGAAGAAGGATGGGATGTTGAGATTGTGTATCGATTTCAGACAATTGAACAAAGTAACTATAAAAAACAAATATCCTCTGTCGAGGATTGATGACCCCTTTGATCAGTTGAAGGATGCGAAGATATTTTCGAAGATAGACCTCAGGTCGGGATATCACCAGGTAAGGATAAAGGATGAATTCATCAGCAAGACCTCCTTTAGAACAAGTTATGGTCATTACGAGTTCACAGTGGTGTTGTTTGGGCTGTCAAACGCACCCATTGTTTTTATGTGCTTGATGAATGGTGTATTCAGGGACTATCTAGACAAGTCCTTCATAGTCTTCCTGGATGACATTCTAGTGTATTCCAAGTCGGAGGAAGAGCATAACAACATATTAGGATGGTTTTGTAGGTGTTAAGAGAGAACCAACTATATTCCAAGTTGAGCAAGTGCTCATTTTATCAGGAGCACATCCATTACTTGGGGCATATTATTTCGAAGGAAGGGATAGTTGTAGATCCTGATAAGATTGAGGCCATCAGAGAATGGTCAACGTCAAAGAACGTGACATAATTCATATCCTTTATCGGTCTAGCTAGTTATTACAGAAGGTTTATCGCAGGGTTAGCGAGGATAGCTCACCCTATCACTTCCTTGCAAAAGAAGGAGAAGAAGTTTCAATGCACAGAGGATTGTGAGAGAAGCTTCCATCAATTGAAGCAATTGTTAACCAGTGCTCCAATCCTAAGGATCGCAGATCCAAATTAAGATTTCATGGTGTGCAGAGATGCATGCAAAGAAGGACTGGGAGGAGTCCTCAGTTAGAATAGATTCGTAATCTGTTATGAATCCAGAAAGTTGAAAGAGCACGAAAGGAACTATGCAACTCATGATTTGGAGTTGGCAGCCATAGTACACGCTCTAAAGAAATGGAGACATTACCTCATGGGAAGGAGGTTCGAACTAAGAACAGACCATAACGGTATGAAGTACTTGTTTGATCAGCCAACCTTGAACGCCAGACAAAGTAGGTGGTTGGAGTTTCTCTATGAGTACGATTTTGATATCAAGCATATCAAAAGGAAGGAAAATAAAGTGGTTGATGCACTCAACAGGAGAGTGCATGAATTACATGCTACAGCCATTAGCATGTACCGAATTGATATTAAAAGAAGATTTTTGGAGGCTGCAAATACAAATTTGCAGTATAGGAATTTGGTAGCAAAGCTACAACAAGAACATAATTTATACAGAAAGTGGAGATTTATAAATTGGAAACTGATGGAATACCTTTATACAAGAACATAATTTATGTACCTAATGTCCAGGATTTGAAATTTGCGATTTTACATGAAATGCATAATGTGCCTTATGAAGGGCACCCTAGATATCAGAAAACTATGGCACCAGTCAAGAGCCATTACTTTTGTCCAGGTATGAAGAAAGAGATTGCAGAATACATCACTAGATGTATGGAGTGCCAGAAGGTTAAAGATGAGCACAGACACCCAACAGGGTTGTTGCAACCTTTACCCATTCCTGAGTGGAAGTGGGAAGTGGTGAGAATGGATTTCATCACGGGATTTCCCAGAACCGACAAGCAGCATGATTCAATCATGGTGGTAGTGGAAAAGATTACGAAAGATGCCCATTTCATTTTGTTAAAGACTACTCACAAGGCATCGGATGTTGTTGATATTTTTATGAAGTAAGTGGCACGATTGCATAGAATTCCCAAGACAACTGTGTCTGACAGAAACCCAAAATTTACCTCAAATTTCTGGAAAGGGTTATTCAAGGGATTCGGAACGAATCTGAACTTCAGTACAACTTATCATCTTGAGTTTGATGGGAAGACAAAGCGGGTGAATCGAGTGATAGAAGAAATACTAAGTATGTATGTGATGGAGAAACCATCTAAATGGGAAGACTACCTACACTTGGTAGAATTCGCCTACAACAATGGGTATCAAGCATCGTTGAAGATGACCCCATTTTAAGTAGTTTATGGAAGAAAGTGCAATACTCTAGTGAGTTGGGATAATCCAGCTGATAGGGCAGTATTTGGGCCAAAGTTGCTCAAGGAAATGGAATAACTTATGATAAAAATTAAGCAGAATTTGAAAGCTGCCCAAGACAGGAAGCAAAGTTATGCTGATAAGAACAGAACCTACAGAGAGTTTAAAGTGGGTGACCATGTTTTCCTAAAAGTAAAATCCAATAGAAGTTCCCTAAAGCTAGGAAACTGTGCCAAGTTGGCAACCAGATTTTGTGGGCCATTTGAAATCCTAGAAAGGATTGGGCCAGTTGCATATATGCTTGCATTACCTGCATCCATGAGTGTACATAATGTATTTCATGTTTCATTGCTTAAGAAATATATACTTGATGTTAATCATGTTATCGATTGGAATGTGATTCAGGTGGAGCAAGAAGGTGTCTTGCAAGTGCATCATGTGTGCATATTGGACCGGAAAAGAAAACAGCTCTGGAATCGATCCATAGGGCTTGTAAAGGTCCAGTGGACCTGGTACGGTCCAGTGGACCTGGTACGGTCCTGAGGACGCAACATGAGAGCATGAGGATACTATGCAGGCAGAATAACCACATCTTTTTGAAGATTTTGAAAAGCTTGTTGATGTTGTGTAAAGAGTTGCACTGAGAACAATGAAAAAATAAGGGGAGGGGATTGTAATATCCCCCGGTAGTGCCCCAGTTATATTATGAATTGTAATCATGTTTTGTAGGTTGGTGAGCCGAGTATTGATAAGTTGGTGGGCTTATGTGTTTATTAGGCCGGAAAGCCTAAGTGTTAAGGCTGGGAGCCTGATTTTGTATATGTAATTATGCAGATCATTAATATAATATATAAACATCGTTGTGTGTTGTTCAACCACAAAGAAAGAGTGATGGGGGACTAATCTTCCATAGTATGGGTAAGGGAGAGGGGGCTGAGAGGTAGGATGAGGGGCTAAGATTGAGAGCTTAAGTCCTTCGAAATACTAATTTATTATTATTCCAAAGTGGTGTGAAAGGTATGTTTTTATGCTAAGTCCTGGGAGAGGCAACGCATGCAACCCCAACGTGTGTAAAAGGGAAAACATACTTGATGGAGTGCATGCAGCTTCATGGGTGACATGTGTCGGCCTAGGCACATGCAATTTAACCCAAGAATTGAACCGAGATGGGGGTTCATCCTCCATTATGTCATCGGTTGTCTGAACCGTTGGGAGTCTGTGAACAACCTCTGCTTAATTTTCCTGTCACGCAATCCTGAAAACCAGAACCGAAAGTTGACTGGTGTATTCCTGTGAATTTTGTGGCCTGTGTATTCATCTTTGTAATGTTCATGCACGCACCTGAGAGCCGAAATCTGTCACCTGAGTCGCACTATGAACCTTCCATACTCTGCCTGAGTTCACTGGAATCCTTCCTGAGAACCATTTTGTCTCTACACTGGACCTCTGCATAGCCACACACCTTTGAAGTTGACCCGCGTCTTCTGTGAAACCTGAGCAATTGTTTATGTCCTATGTGTTATAACTATGGGTTGTTGTTGCCACGCATTCCCTTGGCTAAGTGTGATTGGCTACCGTCATCCATTCCTTGTTGAGCCCTGTTGTCCTCCTTGTGTTGGAACGGAGTTGAAGAAGCAAGCTGTTAGGCCTGTGTGCAACACTCTATCCAGGTGAGAGAGGTGGTTGTGGTTGAAGAAGTAGTTTGTTAAGTTGATGAGTGACTCTCTCCAGGTGAGAGAGTGTGCGGAGGAAGTGAGAACTCCTGGAAGGAGTCCTGTAGTTGCCACAGAGCTCGAAGAATTCCAGTCTGGTATGTTGTTGAAGCCCAAGGCAAGGGAGGTTTAGCAGCCGAAGGATTGTCTTGGTGACAGTGAAGGTGTATACTCATGGGGTGGAACAAGCATGTGGGGAATGAGAGTCTGTGAGAAGTGGGTATAAGTGGCTCATGGGAGAGAATCCTTCCTCATAAACTGTGTGTCTTTCGTTGACCTTGCCTAGCCTAGGATTCCCTTGCCCGGTGGAGCTTAGTCCCAGCTTGGGGGTGACCTACTGCTGAGAGTGATGAGCAACGTGGTCTAAGGTTGGGAGGTTCGTGGAAGGTCTGAACACAGTTGGTCGTGTATTACAGTTTCAAAGATAAGTATCATCATGTGTTTTAATTCTGTACTTAATTAAAATGCTTGTTCTATGATACTTGTAATATTATCATGTATTTTGTTGCTAGTTTGAATTGTTGTTAATTATGTTTAAGTCTGTATGACAACAGTAAATCCATGTCAAATGTCTTAATTTGATTTAATGCTTATTCTTTATAAATAATGCATGTTATATATTTAAGTATGAGAATGTTTTCCTGAAGTAGCATTTCCTGGCAAGTGGGTTGATGGTCGGGGACATTACAGGAAGTATTACCCACCGTGTATCCTTTAAAACTTGGAGTTGTTGGAGGGTCGTGTTAAGCCATGCTCCTCTAGATGTGTTGGACATATTGTCATTGATATGTTGTGATTGATGTCAAAAGTTGATGTCATTATGATGTGATGATAAGTTGTTATGATGAATTGTCATTGTTAATTTATCATAGATTAAATTGTCATTGTTAATTTATCATAGATTAAATTGTCATTGATGTCAACAGTATATCAGTTTGCAAAGATTGCCAAACAGTATGCAGAGATTAAAGCTCAAAAGGAGAAGCGCATTGAAAGTATGTAAAGGATGAGAATGTCAAACAGTATGACAGTATGCCAAAGTCCAAAGCTTAGAAGGATGAGCACATTGTAGAAATGTCGTCGAGAACGATGGAAAGACTTAAAAGTCGGTCGATGCCAAGGAAAAGGTGAGAAGCCTTAGCAGCCGTTCGATCAAGAAATTGACGGTGTTGATCGTCTCATATAACAGACGTTGGTCATATGAGTGACCATGGGATTAAGTACCGTTGGAAGATTGGTCAACGATCAGATCAATTCAAGATCGTCGGATGCACAATCGCCAAATCTACGACAGGGATAGATTGCGGAGAGTGAAAGGAGAATTAAACATCATGTTATTTCCAATCCCGCAATTAGTCAGGACTGTCAGATATTATAGATTCAAATATCGACGATTTTGGTTGATCTAAAAAACGATCAGATTAAGTCGGATTAAGTCGTGACCGTCAGATGCACAATCGCCAGATCAACGACATGGATAGATTGCGAAGATCCAAAGGAGAATTAAATATCGTGCTATTTCCAATCCCGCAATTATTCAGGATCGCCAGATCTTATAGCCTCGAAGATCGATGATTGTGGTTGACTCACCAACAATGCACAACTTCAAATTTTGGAGTTTTGGTGACGAGTTAAATCACTCGCAATTTGTGGTTCCGCAACCATCCTTGATCGTTGATCTGCTTCGAGTGTCCTCGCGACTGTTGGATCACTTTAAGTGGAAGGATAGGATAAGCAAGGAAAAGCAATTGAGAATTCAATTATCTGAATACTCGTCAGCTGTTGGATCACTTTTTAGTGGAAGGACAGGATAAACTGAAAAAGTCTAAGAATTCAATTATCCGAATACCCGTCAACCCTCAGATTGAATTAATGGAAGGACAGGATAAGCAAGGGCTAGGATCTGAGATCTCTATCACCCGAATATGCGACAGTCGTCGAATCACCTTAAGTGGAAGGATAGTATAAGTAAGGGCTAAGATCTGAGATCTCGATCACCTGAATTTTCGTCAATCGTCGGATCGAACTAAAAGGAAGAATAGGATAAGCAAAGACGGAGAGTCGTTGGATTTAATCCAAGGCAAAGCTACATCATAGACAGATCGATATGTTGAGCTAAGATCCTAATCAAACGAACATCATTCGCTTCGGGTCTAAATATGTGAGGAGGTTACGCTCCGGAAAAATCTCACTTCAAGAATTCAGTTTGAGATTTGAAATTCCCGAAGCCCGAAGATCTGGAGAGCCTAAATAAATTCTCAACCGCTGGATCATCCGAAGTAAGCCTCGACCGTCTGATTCAAGAGGACATGTAGCAGACCACGTCAGCAAGGACATGTGGGATATCTACGTCAACAAACCACGTCAACAAGGACGTGTGGAAAATCTACGTTAGCAAGGACATATGACAAACCACGTCGGCAAGGACACGTTGCACTGTCAAATAATGACAAGTGTCAACATGAAATCAACATTTCAAGTATGTGTAAATAACGAATCTGAGTGACACATGGCAGCTACTCGGCTCATGCCATGTCATCATGTGACCTAAGTAAGTCATGTCACTCCGGGAATTTTTACTTCGGGAGTTTTACCACCGACACTTGCCCAAAGTCCCAAAGTCTCGAATGTCGAAGTCCCAAAGTGGACACGAGACGTTCAATCTGAAGATCACTTCGGGTGCATTCTTAATCCTTTGATCATAATATAGTGGAAGGATAGCGTAAGTTGAAATAGCTGAAGTCCTGAAGTAAATGGTATCCATCCATCTCAATTCATGATTAAGTTCCAGCCGTCAGATTAAAGCAGTAAAACGATATATATAAGGATCGAATCTGACCATTGATCTAGTTCTATGAAATAAACCGTCTGATTTGATTTGAAGTTTTGAAAATTTGAAATGCCGAAGTTCCGAAGGGCGAAGTCCCGACAATCGTCCATCTCATCAGGGAGATTGAATCGTGACTGTTGAATTGATAACCACTCAAGCGCTCGTCTCTCCTAACGTATGAATAACTCCATTGGTCATATGGTAAAGAGATTTAAAAAGGAAGAATGTAATGTGTCGCTTAAATTAATAAGCATGTGGTTCTATGCCAATGATCATATGAACATGGTTTGAAGGAAGCACCTCATACAGATTAATTCGACAGAGAGTTACACCAAAACAATACAGAGAATCGACAAATAATCAAATATGATCCGTTGGTGAACCGAGAACGCAACAGAATCACGAGTACGATCTAATGAGTCGATCCATGTCTGTGATCAACTCATGAGGACAGATGAATCGATACACAACCATGATTAAAAGAGAGTTAAATCATGAAAACATGAATAAAGAATAAGAAGGAAAAATGATATTAATTAAAGTTGAAGATTATCATTTTAAATGAAAAGGTACAATGCTTCAAACTCACACCAGTTGGAAGACTATATAAACAAGAAATAATGGTGAGAAGAAGAGTAGTTGAATTTTTTGAAGTATATATATTTATATATAATGGATTAAACGAAGGTTCATTCTATCAGGTTCGTGTTTGTTTACAAGATGAGTCTTGTATGAGGATTGGATTCCTCACATCTCAGTTGGATTTGAGGTCAACAACCTGGGACTTGTTATGAGGGTTGAATTCCTCATTTATCAATTGGATCTGAGAACTACAAGCTGGGTCTTGTAACAGAGAGTTGGGTCTCTCATAATTGTATGAAGATGATATTAAAAGATTAATCTTATGTATTCATTCAAGTTATTTAATAAATAAAATATTTATTCTTTTATATATATTGATTAAGAAAATGAAATAAATATTTGTCGTTCAGTTAATTTGAGAAAAGTGGAAAATTGTCTAAAGTTTTGTGACA
>ML785145.1:338214-355524 GCA_009831015.1 Picea engelmannii
ATATGATATGTAAATTTTCAATAGATTTATATTTTAATTATATGTTTACTATGTAAATTTTCAATAGATTTATATGGTTTATGTTATTAACTTTTTAAGTTTATTATGCAAATTTCTAATAGATTTTTATGATTTATATCATTAACCTTCTAAGTTTATTATGTAAATTTCCAATAAATTTTTATGGTTAATATCATTAACCTTAGTAATCAATATTTATAGCTTAAGTCATTAACCTTTGTGGCCAATACTTATACTTAGAACTATGAATTATGTTCATAAAAAAATCATGTGAATTATCTTCTGTGAGGTGGGTCTTCTCACTCACCTTACAAGACTCTACCTGCACATAAATTCCTTAACTGGAATAATTCCAATCGAGATTTCTAGTTGTAGAGAGCTTGCGGAGATGAGGCTTGACTTGAATAAACTCTCAACTCTCAGGCGCCATTCCAGACGCAATATCAAAACTTGAATGGCTGACTTTTCTCAAATTGTCCTGCAATATGCTCAGCGGCACGATCCCTTCGAGCCTGGGAAAGTGCACTAGACTCCAAAATATGGACATTTCTCGTAACAAGCTTACAAGTTCCATTCCCAGATTAGTGGTCAGCTTGAAGGGATTACATATAAACTTCAATCTGTCTCATAACCTATTAAGTGGTCCAATACCATCTAAGCTAGGAGGAATCAAAATGGTGTAGTTGTTGGATCTGTCTAATAATAATCTGTTGGGAGCAATCCCCTCTTCTTCGGGGTCTCAATTTATCGAGAAATGCTCTGCAAGGTCAGATAACTGTGGCTCTATCACGTCTGTGGAACTTGGACCTATTTCTAAATCTGTCAAACAATCTCTTAGAAGGAGAGATCCCGACAGAATTAGGAGAACTTATGCTCTTGATAAGTCTGGATTTATCTTCAAATATGCTCACGGGAACATACCATCTGAATTGGGAAACTTGACAAGCTTGAAATCTGTCAATCTTTCGAACAATGAACTTCAAGGTCTCATTCCTCAAGTTGGGATTTTGACAAGTTTTAATTCAACCAGTTTCTTGGGGAACAATAAGCTTTGCGGTGTGGTCTTCCCAAAGCGGCTCTGCACCACAAAGGGAGCTCTCCATTCTCATCGGCATACCATTCTTGTGGTTGCTGCAGTTATTGCAGCAAGTGCAATAGTCCTTTTACTCTTTTGCTTTGTATTTATTCGTTGTTATCGGAGCAGAAGCAGAAAGAATATTATGGAATCGGAGGAAATCAATATGCTTAAATAGCTATTGACGAGGTTTACTAGAAGAGATTTAGAGAATGCGACGGACTCATTCAGTGCCGATAACATAATCGGAAGCAGCAGGATCGACACTGTGTACAGAGGCGTTCTGAGCAATGGCATGTAGTGGCTATGAAAACAATGAAGATAGAAAACTCCAAGGATGTGGAACAATGTTTTAAAAGGGAGCTCTATACCATGGCTCGTATTAGGCATCGAAATCTGGTTAAAGTGGTGGGATATGCGTGGGATAGCAGGTTATGATTTCTAACAAAATTAAACCTAATTGTACAGATTTTAAGCCATGCTTATTTTATTTAGAACTGTTTGAGTTTCAAAGGACGAACAAACAAGCGCCTTGTTCGTAAAAAGAATTAAACTCAAATGTTGACATTACACTATCACATTCGCATGAATTAGCTTACTGCTTGCGAACAGGCGGAGGACAAACATTTTGTGACCAATGGCGGATTACAGAATTGCACACTGTATGACTTTTTAGGGCTTCCACGAGATGCATACGCGTATCGATTTTCGTGTTAATGCTTGCTCCTGCGTGTTTAGGTGGGAGATCGAGCTCGACTCCTGCTTCTGGCAAAGATAGACGTGGACTGCTATTGCCTTGAGTCGCTAAGATCCTGGCAAATGCTCTGGTTAATTTGGGGCATAAATTCGGATTGAAAAAGTCTGTTACTAAATGAAACTCGCGAGTAAAAATGGTTGGTAATAAGGTAACCACGAATTACACAGAACCGGGATTGCGGGTTGGTAAAACCCATTAAAAATGGTTGGTAATAAGTAGGTAAAACGAATTAAAGCAAGACAGTGTCGTCCGATCCCAATCACTTCGAATCCGATCATTTACCCGATCCCAATCACTTCGAATCCGAGCATTTACCAATTAATTAAGGTGCCTCTCACTCGTTGGTACTCTAAATCGAGAAGCACACAACCACATTTAAAGAACTGTAGTCACGCGCATGCTAAAATCAATGCATGGTTTGTCGGGAAATGGTGAGCCGGAAAAGATAATGGATGGATGCAAGTTAATGGACCATCATTCTCCATAAAAACCTGCATCAATTGATCTGCGTACTTACCTGTGTACTTCATATTTACTTGGGAAACCATGCACTAAGCCAATTGGCTTAGTGCATGGTGCATAATGCTTGTCGTGTATCATAAGAGAAGAAGATCTAAAGACAAGAGGAACCAAAAGAAAGGAAGTAGATCTATCATGGAATGGATCCATCTTTCCTAGCGTACGAGACCAATGAAGAAAGTTGAGTATAGTCAATTGTCTCGAGGGGACATGGTGGGGTCCCTGGATGGTCTATTGCGCTGCTGACTGATAGAGGTAGTGCACCGACAAGGTCTAGGGGATCTCATCTGTCTCCTAGGAGGGGATTTGGTCTGGCTATCATTGAAATCTCGTGGGACGAGGGAAGGTCCCACAATTCTACAATGATCAGGAGTCTGGGGTTGCCCCTTCTCGAGGGTAGCACTGGGAAGGAGGTGATACGTCTAATAGGGTCTGATCTCATAGGACATTGAAGAGTATGGGCTCGGAGGCTAAGAGCCTCCTGTATGTATAAGGCTAAACATCGCTAATACCTGAAGAAGTTTGTGAGGGTTCGAGTCCCCTTGAATAAGCGATGAAACCGCCCCATGATCTAAATGGGGCACTGGAACATCAGTCTCGACCTCCTGTAGCTGGTTAGGGCGATGCTCTAGTTTATGCGATAGATGTAGGGAATTAGTAATTGAAAGGGGACTTGTTTTGGTGATTCAAAGAGATGGCATGAGAAAGTGAAGTATATAGGAAAAGGCATTGTGTTTACCTGCGACATCTTAAATGCGTCACAAGATGGAAACGCGGTTCACTAAATGATCTGAAGTGGCAATTGTTTCAATGGATTGAAATGTTTCCACCGGGTGAGTTTTCCAGCGAATGTACAGGGTGTACGTTGATGACTAATCTCCAATCTGTGTATCTAGAGCGTTCTTTGCAAATGGTAAAATTCCATTGTGTTGACTGAATCCATTTTTCCCTCCATGCTCGCGAGTGCATGAATAACTGGGTAATAAATTTTGCCGTAACAAACCATTTGTATCCAATTATTCATGGAGACTCGTGGAGAATGAACCAGTGGAGGCATCAGATTTGAGGGCATTGTGGAGTACGAACCAGTGCAGGCACAATTTCTTCAAAGAGTGTGGATGGTGACTTGAAAAATTGAAATGCGAAATATAGTAATATTGTTTAAAAGGGTGGTTAAATTATTATTTATTGCGTATATGAATATTTATATTTTCTTATAATAGAGGTACAACATGAGTTTTAGGCAACCCTATCTTTGTTCGGAGCAGCTTAATGTCGTTTTTCTCTCAAAATTTGTGTACCAAATGAAAGCAAACAAATTTTATTTTTTGTCATTTCCTTAGAGAGCCATTTGAGACCCCAAAATTCCTCTAATGCAAGGAGCTCATAGGCATTATGGTTGCTTACATTTATAGAGCCTAACATCCATCATCATTATGATAAATTTCATGTGGTAGGACATGGAGTTGGCTGTTCCTGCATCTATGCACTATTGTTAGGTTGTGCCTTAGGAGTCGCTGAGCACTGAAAAGATGAAGTAAGTTTCTTACAGTTGGTGGGATCAGTGTTGGGAAACTTAGCTTCAATCTTGGATGTGATTCGGAAGGCATGTTCCAATGAAGGAATGGAAAAGAGTTATGATGTTTTTTGAAGTGAGAAAGTAAACCAAAAATAAACTTAATATCATAAGTGTCCTCAAAATCCCTTCCCTCAAGCTTGATGGAGAGTTTGTTGAAGCCTTTAATGAACGATTGGATAGTATGTTCAAGGATCTATATGTATTGCAGTGAGCAAGGCATCTTTGGGCCCTAACAGGCAAGATTTCTTCCATACAACAACCTCGAAGTCGTGCCAAGTGATGATCAGAGATTGAATTGTGGATGTTAGGGTTTGGGTGTCTCTAGGACCATATGAGGCCCTGCTCTTCCATGTGTACCTCAATGACCATGATTTGTTGCACATCCATCAACTCGGCTCAAGTCTTGAAGTAAGCATCAAGAATGCAGAGCCAAGAGCCTACTGTGTCTCCATTCAGAATCTCATTAAATTTCAAGATGAATAGGTTTGTGTCAAGTTTTGAAGGATTGATGGCCGAAAAGGATAGTAAATGATATAGTTTGTGGTTAAGGCAGCAGTTGTTTTTGTAGTGTTGGTTGCGGGATTTGTCGTTGTGTAGTCATTAGTTGTCAGAACATGGTCATCATGTCTACCATCATTTTGCGCTGAAACTTGTTATGTTATTGTAGGGCAAGTTGCTCTTTTTGTTGTTGTAGTTGTTCCACCAAGACTTGTCTCTATTGATGTTGCTGCTCTTGCATCTTTTCTGTCAAGAGAGGAAGGAAGGATACAAGAATCTTGGAGTTATTTAAATCTCTACAATTTCAAAGGAGCTATAACAGAGCACTCAAATACAATTTATGCTGCACTATAACTAGTAAAAGCAAAACTACAGGGATTTGTGGTGGTGTGGCTAACTAACTCATGGTATTGTAGGTCACAAAGAGTGACTCTGGAAATTTGTAAAAAATATAGAAAATGTGAAAAAATTAGGTAGATAACTTCAAGCACGAAAAAAGGTTACTTGCAGGTTGATGACTTGAAAATGGGAGGGATTTTCAAGGCATTGTAGATTCAGTTGAACAACTTGGAGATGAGAGTTGAAGGAGGATTTTGAATCTAAGAGATCCCAAGGAAATCGGAATTGCAAAGCTTCAAAAATCCCTAATCTTTAGGCATTGATACCAACTAATATGAACACAGTTAACAGCAATGTGAATACTCACAAACAAGGAAAGAAGAATGCAATTAGAAAGGAAATTGCCACCACTGCACACGTTGTACTCTTTATCTAGTTTTTTACATATATATAGGAGTACACAATTGACAGGGAGTGAACATATTTGACCAAATTACAGAGATGTACAAATATAAAATACAAAAATTAAATGAGTGGTCATTTTTTATCAAATCAGTAATCACAAATAAAAAAACAAAGTAAAAAGAATAAAGTATAATTATAATACATATTTTGACAACGTCCCACTAGCATGCCTCATCAAGTTATCAAATGATTGTGATAGGATCTTATCATATATCTATTGATAAATTAAAGAATGACAAAATTGATCTATTAATAGATCAAAGAATGACTCTTGTTTCAAAGTTAAAGAGTACATTCACTATGGCAATCTTCAACACAATAGGATGGCCCTTGGTGGAACTTATACAAAATGCCATCATATTATTTGAAAATAAAGTATCGTTTCACAATCATGTATATTATGATTGACAATGTGATATATCTTCTCAAATCTCTACAAACCAAAGTCATAGGAAATTTTTTCCCTTTATTTCCTTCTAGAAACGATCTGGAACCCGAAATAGGTACAGAACGTCACAGAAACTCCTAGAAGACATTTCTGGGATGCTTCTGAGGCATCTCTTGTCCATATGGCATAAATGCTACAAATGATGCATTTCTCGGAGCAAAAATGAAAGAAAAAGGAGGGGGACAGTGAGACCCAAATATGCCCTGTTTGTAGGTAAATAAATCATAAAACAACAAAGATACCTAAAATTCCAAAAAATAGAAAAACGCAAAGTCTTTTAGAGTTCTTGTTCTTTAGATATTTAAAAAAAACTAATATGTTATTTCTGTATTTCATTAAATTTTGAGAAGTGTCATTTCTGAATTGTTGCTAACAAATTATCCCACTTCTTTTCCAAAGAATTGAAGGCCTCTCATAAGAAAAGTCCTTTAGAACTAATGGATCGTGGAAAAAAATTGAAAAAGAAACAGAATATTTTTCAAGATTTTTTTTTAATTGTGAGGACCATCTTCTACTTCAAAAAGGAACCTCCCCATTTGAAACTAAATTTAAAGAGAGAAGAATAAATTACACTCAGATAAAAAAATACGTTGTCAATAGTGTAAGAAAGCTCTATCTTTCATTAAAAACCCAGATACAAAATTTATCAAGAGAAAATGAAGGAAAAAAATACAATGAAGGAGAAATAAATAATCAAAACGGACAATACCAATCACATCAAAAGAAACTGTTTAACTAAAGAACTCATAAAGCAGGAACTAAACAGATTAAAAAAAAGTGAAAAAGAGGATTGTATATGAAGATGAAAACTACAAATGTCTAAAAAGGGAAAAGATGGTATTAATGGAAAAATCTCAAATATTATTAACATCACACGAATAACAACCACAAGCCAAAAGAAAAAAAACCTACGAATAACAACCACAAGCCAAAGAAAAGAAAACCTTCTGCATAACAACCACAACAACCACAAGCCAAAGAAAAGAAAACCTTCTGAAGAGTTGATAATCTAAATGAAAGACAATGATTTATCCACCTCAGTGTAAGAAGAAAGCCTTGAAAATGTCACGACGGAAGAACACAAGGAAAATTGTGTTAGCGTCACAATTGGAGGAACATGTATTAGGGCATGAAAGGGATGCCTTATAAATATACCATATTATTCCTAAAAAGGTAATATATGTAACAAAAAGCAAGAGTACTCAGTTGAAAAGGTAGAAAGGGTAATATAAATAACCCTTGTATCCAAAGGGTACAAATAGTAATTACAAATGCGCGCTCACCAGAAGACCAAGAACAGAGCAACATGCCATCGCATTTTTAGAAACAGTATTCATTCATGTTTAAACAAAAATCTCTTTATTGATAAGATAACAATTTACCAAATCTGAAAATGAACAAAAATCTCTTTATTGATAAGACAACAATTTACAAAATCGGAAAATGAAGGCAACCGACTTGATTTTACAGTATCACTGGCTTGTACCAGATCATTTAATTTCACTCTTGTCACTTAGGGAAACAACGAAAATTGTGTTATTTTCATAATGAAAGGAACACATATTAGGGTATCAAAGAGATGCTTTATAGATAGATCATGTTATACCTAAAAATGAGATTTATCATTTATGTAACACAAAGCAAGAGCCCTCCATTGAAAGGTAGAAAGGGTATTATATTTTACCTTTACCTTTGTATCCATAGGGTACAAAGAGTAATTACAAAATGCATGCTCCCAAGATGACCAAGAACAGGGCAACATGCCAGTCCAATTCGAGAAATAGTATCATTTCATGTTCAAACACAAAACTCTTTATTGATAAGATATCAATTTACAAAATCTGAAAATGAAGGCAGCCAATCAATTTGTAAACCTATGGACTTGATTTTACAGTCTCAATAGCTTGTACCAGATCATTTAATTTGGCTCCTGACACTTCTTTAACAATCTTTTTATCCTTCAATACTTTGAAGGTGGGCACAACCTTCACTCCCAGTTCCTTTGCCAAAGGCTGTAACCAAAAACATCAATCAAAAGCATCAGTTTAAGACATATTAGATATCACAAACAAAGGAAATATTTAGTAAGCAATCCGGATATGAATTTGAGAAAAAGCATGAGGAAAAACAGCGTGTTCAGGCAATGCCAGTTTAGGCAAAATGTGGTGTCATAGAATAAGTGAGATGGCGAACTTAAGTTATCAAATCAGAATACACGAGTTATGTCAAGAAAATTAACAGACCTTGTTCTCCTGGTTACAGTCAAGCTTCAGAAACACAACATCGGAGTATTTCTCTGATAGTTCTTGCAGTTTGGGAGCAATGATCTTGCATGGACCACACCTTCAAAGGAATTCAGAAACGGGATGCAAGGTTAGAAAAGGAATTGCTTCTTAACAAAATAGATTTATTATTAGTGATGTTTAAAGTCTCTTAAACCACAAGGATCGAGACCTCTTCTGGACAGCTTTTCTCATATTCCAAAGTCTTAGACATCATGGAGCATGTCATCAATCTTTACTGGACAATTGACAACTTTATACAATTATACAGTAACCCAGTGTGCAAACAAACAACAAATATGATTTTTTCCTCTGGTCTGGAAGCTGTCCACACCTAAACGGGAAAACCAAAAACCATCACGCCCTGAAATCTCTGTCTGGACTCTGAACTGATTCCATATAGTTTAGGAGTCGAGCTAGTATACAAACAGAGAATTAGAACATATACAAATTAAAATAAATTATGGCGACTTTAATCAAACAAACCTAATGGTTCAGGGGGCAGGAAGGGGTGCTGAATCAGGGGCTGCTAGGAAAAATGGGGAATCTGATCCTGGACATTCTTTGCTCTTGCTGATTAGTAGCATGTTTCCACCCCCTCAGAAAAAGGGGGCTGGCTTCAGCTGTTACAGCTTAGGAGTGTCTTAATTTTGTTTTGCAAGCAAAGGAAAATAGGAAGCCGTGGAATCAACTATACCTTCATAACCCCGCTGCTTCCAATTTTTCTCAGCAACCACCACTCAGGTATAATTAAAAAAGCATCTTCTATAGAACCACTGGCGCAATCAAAAGGATTAATCTTTTTCTTGATCTACCTTCAGATAACATTCTTTATTTGTCAATTATATTACTATGTTCAGACTACTGCGCATATGTCACTGACATGACAACAACGCAGATACTGGAAATGGATCGCTTCACAGATTCTTAACTAACTAAAATAAAACCCTATCATTAGGCCTACCGCTGGGTGCAGGATTCTTGATAGAAAACTTGTCATAGACTCCTAGAGTAGCATCTGGACAGTGGAAACATTGTCCAGGGGGAGCAGGTGCAAGGGGGGGTTATCTTTGACCCCGAAGGAAAACTGGAAACTTCATATGCCTGGGGAATTGGCAAAACTTCAAATAATCAAGCCAAGGCTTTGGCTCTTTGGATAGGAGTCTGGACTATGATTCTTGATAGAAAACTTGTCATAGACTCCTAGAGTAGCATCTGGACAGTGGAAACATTGTCCAGGGGCAGCAGGTGCAAGGGGGGTTATCTTTGACCCGAAGGAAAACTGGAAACTTCGTTTGCCTGGGGAATTGGCAAAACTTCAGATAATCAAGCCAAGGCTTTGGCTCTTTGGATAGGAGTTTGGACTATGAAGAATCAAGGCATCAAAAATATGACAGTGGTTGGAGATTCAATCATAGTCATTCGTCATATGGTCTTTAAACTCTCCCCAAAGACTGCCATCTTAATATATTGCTATGTCACACTCAAAAACTGTTAGAAGGATTCATGGAAGTCAAATTTTTCCATGCCCTTGAAGGGCTCAATCAACCGGCAAATGCAATGGCCAATAAGGCCTGATCCTTACCTCTTGGTCAAATTTGGAAAAATGGTGGGGTGGGGAGGGGGGCCGGGGCCGAGGAAGTGCGTAATCTCCCCTAAGTTTTTTATTCACTATTCTTATTAAATGATCATAATAACAACCTGTGACAAGTGGCATTTCAATTACAACAAGTTAGCCCTGGTAGAATGGGATGGTGCAGCGCATGTGGGATTTTTCCTCATCTTTCAATGGGCATTTGGAAGTCTCAGTTATCGTTTTGGAGGAGAGGCCTGGGACTTACCATTCTTCTCTTGTTTTTTTTCTGGTTGGAAGGTCTGGTTCCAGTTGGAAGGCTGGATTTGGAGGTGTTTCGGGTGGGGGTTCCTTGGAAGATGCTGTGAGAGCCTGGAAGCTCGGCTTTAGGAACAGGGAACACAGGTCTCAGCTGCAATTTGGATTCCGACCTTGGACATCAAGCCCGGGTACTCTGTTTTTTAATCTTGAAGTTTCTTGTTCTCAAAATTCAAGGAATTCCTCGGGGACTGAAGGTCTTTTTCCTTGTGGAGTTTTTTCTGAAAGTTTCGCAGTCAGATGTTTTCTTAGGAAATTTGATCCGTCCTGGATTAGACATTGTGAGCGCTTTTGTGATGACACTCAAGAAGTAGTAGCACAGGCAATTGGCAGAATGGAGACATGGAGAAGGGATTGGGAGCACAGTTATGAAAAGGAACTAAAAACTACAAGGAAACAGATGCTTAGAATGAAGGCCCAACTGGAAAAGCATTATAGGAAAATAATCCTTATGGAGGTAGGGGAAGAGAGTAAAAGGGAGAAGCTGGAAGAGCGAGAATATTTAATAAAAGAATTGCAGGAGAGAGTTCGGCATTTAAAGCTAGAGAAACACCCTGGGTTTTGCAGATCTGAGGCATTCTGACTTGCCAGCAATCTCTGTTGGTTAGTTTGAACAAGAGCAAGCAGCAGCCAAAGAAGACGACATTGTGGAACAGCTCTCTGAGCAAGTCAGGAGAGCAAACCCATCCATGCTGTCATCAGTTGTAGGAAGAAAGAAGACTGCCTACTTTGGGCATGGAAAAACAAATGTTTAATTGTCATGATGTATTTCAAGTCCGTAATTTTGCTAGGCCAGTTTGTAAGGCTTTGCACAAGCCAGATAGTCAATAGTAGCACTAGAATACCGAAGATAGGACAGTTAGGAAGCAACTACCAGCATCTTTTGAACATTCTGGATGTTTTTTTGGACAGTTACATCTCTTTTTGTTTGTATTAAAAGGCTGGATGGTACAGCCGCAGCCTCCTCTTTTATTTAATACAAATAGTAACCGTTTCTGTTTAAAAAAAGCATCTCGAAACATTGTCTTTACTTTGGTTTCTGGATGAAAGCATCTCAGGAAGCCATGATAGGAAAACATTATGGGGGGACAGGTAAGAAGAATATTTAATAAAAGAAAAAATAACCCTTTGATTAAACCAAGCTAAGCCCTGCATTAACAGATATTCAAACCTGCATCATGGCATTTCCAAAACTTTAAAGCCTATATTACACAAACCTGTATTTAAATGTCCAATTGGTCTGGATTCTGAGGAATGTTAAAATTAATTAATTCATTCATTCCATGTATTTGACTAATCCAGCATGTATAACAGATCAATATTCTGGACACTGAAGAATGTTAAAATAATACATTCATTCATTCCATATATTCGACTAATCCAGAATGTATAGCATATTAATATTCAATTTGGAGCTGAAGCCAACTGGGGAGTTAACCCCCAGCACACCTTATGGACGAATGTAATAGGGAAGAGCCAATATCAAGAGCTGAAATCTCTGATAGACCGGAACGCCATTAGCCCGACACCTCAAGTGACTGAACCCAGAGAACCCCCTCAACCTGGACCCATTTATGTGTTATGTGTGTAAGCATGAGGAAGCTGAATGGGATCAGAAGAGCAACATACACGCATCAGTAGATATTGCCAGCGTGTATGACACAGTATTGACAGATCAGAGAACCCACAGGCAGCTGACTGACATTAATGTCACAAGTCAATTGAATGATGGCAATGATGGCTAAGCATTGGTCTCAGTGGAGATTGAGGTTGAGGGAAGAGATTAAGACAGCCATCCCCAGTGATTTTATTGACAGGATATGGTGGTGTGAGAGGCATCAAGAAGATCTGGAGGCTATGATTATCCAAGATAGCAATTCTCTGAAGTCATTGTGGGACGCTATTGGAAGATCACTGTAATGCTTCAGTTTGATAGGAAGGAAAGGATAAGGTTCTACAAAAAGAAAGCTGGAAGAGAGCAAACCTCAAAGAGACAAAGCTCAGTAATTGGCAAGCTGAGAATGAACCCGAATTTGGCCTTTATGGAGAACTGGGACAGAGTAGAGGAGAGATATTAAGGTCGTAAAAACTATTTCAAGACTCCAACTGTGTATCTGACTGCTTATTATTCTGTTCATTATTCCACTGTATATATTCACACCCACACAACATGTCCGACAGAGGAAGGGGAGGCCAAGCAAACACACATTCATCCCACAAACAATCAACCCTTATCTTAGTAGGAGGACCAATACCACTGTGGACACCTCCATTGTCATAAGGATCATGGTATGTTGGGACTTATATGCTGCTGCAGACCAGACCTCACAACCAACGTAGGTTAGCACACAGATAGTATGGGATCTTGATATGAAGCTGGACAGCAAGCCTCAGGAAGATCCTCCAGAGTCCGCCATTGCCAAGACTGAATGCAGCAGACAGGGAGGAAGAAAGCCAGCTAGAGGGAAGGGATTTCTTCCAACAAGGAGGAGCAGTCCAGTTTCAGCCACGGTGGGGCAGAGTGGGGCTTGGCAGGTCAAGTCAGACAACCAGCAATTCTCCAGGGGGGATCGAGGGGATGGAGACAGACACCATCCCTTTACTCAGAACAGAACAAAGCCCACAAACCAGCTTACAAAGCCTGTCACCTTCACCTGTCTGGGAAAGAGTGGAACAACACAGATGTGTGGGTATAGCAGACACCAAGCTAATGACAGAAATCATCCTCAGCAAATATAGGGTTAATCTCTAGCTTGGAATGGGGAAACAAGTTATCGACCTGAGAGACATGTCCAGACAGGGCACCGGAGCCAGCACAATACCAGAGTAACACAGTTACTAACATATGCAATCTGTTTTGTTAATGATGATTTTTCATAATTATGCTGATAGTTGGAATAGTTTAGCTTTCAGACAATTGTATTGAATGTTTCAACACTATGAAAAATCAACATCAGGGACTATTGTGTTTTATGGTAGCAACTTAGATAAGAGGAAGATAGCATAAGACTTAAATGACAGCCTTTCTGATTTTTCTGTTATATCTGTCATGATTTTACTATGGTTGGAAACTAGGACTGGGAAAACCCAAACTATATTTGAAACTCATGGATGGGATCCCAGGAAAAGTTTGAAAATCTCCTGGATCTCCATTGCAACTATTATCTCTGTAACTCCAGCTGTATACTATTAAAATTTATGTTTATATACCAAAAAAGCACGTCAATGTTCAGATATAACCACAGAAATATTTGTATAAATAGAGACTAATTTATTTGTAGCCATAACTCGTAATTCAATCTGCTCTTTCTACAAATGAACTCGAACTGGCTTTGTTGGATCCTTTTGAATGGAAGGTGATTAGGAGAGTGCCCCAGGAAACCAGGAGGGCTATGACCAATATCATAAGTGGATAAACCGAGATGCTTGAAAATTCATAAGCGGTTGGCGTGGATCCGCCATGGTGAGAATGTAGGTGCCTAATAAACATGGAGTTACATTTATCCCTCAGCTTCATCAGCTCAAAATCAAAATAAACTTTATCTCTTAGACATAATTGATTGTGTTGTCAAGAGGGACTTGGCTGGTTGGTAAAGAAGGGGTAATGATATTCAACCACCAGGGTTCAATTCCCCCACACTGTGACATGTTTTCCCTTCATGGACCGCAACACATCAGCTAATCTGCCCCAGTATTAATAAGGTGGCATTCAATAATAGTTAAAGGAAGCTTGTCAATTCTTCTCTGAATTGATTTTATCAGAGTCTCATTAATTGGACAAGTAACACAGAGCTCCGAAGCCCCAGTGTGACGGAGAGTCCTTATTACTGGCATCCATGATATAGATCTTAAGATAAAATTAATCATTCATATAGGTTTGAGTAACCAATCTATTCATTTCTCATCTGTTTCTTCTGAGCTAGTTTTCAAACAGAGGACAGGAGGAATACAAAAGAATTACCATTGGGTATACATGTCCAACACCACAACCTTGTCGCCAGCCGCATCAACAGCAGGCCAGAAGCTATCTTTGTCCACTTCAGTCACTTGTCCGATAGTAACTTCAACAGTCTTCACGCTTGCTCTGACCAAGAAGCGCGACGGCCATTGTGCCTGTTTGTTCTCCAAGAATTGCTTGCATAATGCAGAGGAATTCTGCTGCTGCAGAGACTGCCCAGACAACCCTACACACTTTTTGAATTGAACAGAAGAAGCAGCGGTTGGCTTATCAGCATAAAGAGAACATGTGGGCAATCTGGGCAGTTGGGCAGCTCCGATTTGGGTGGAAACAGCAGTGTGCAGTGCCATCAGAAGCAAAAACACTCAATCAAATAGATCCCTTGATAGATCTATGCCTCGACGTTAGTAAGACACTAAATTATAAGCCTTACTGTCCGCCCAATTCCTTCTCCTTCTCCCTTCGTGACCTTCAAAGGACACCAACAAATCAGATTAAATAAGCAAATATCCGCCCCTCCGTCAATCTCCCCCACACAATTAATAAGTTTTGAGTCTCTTTCATGCCCCAAAAAAACACAAAAATAAAAGAAGAAGATGATGATTTTTTTGTATCAAATCAAGAGACGCAACATGCTGCTGAAAACGATTAAATTTACTATCCCATAGAAGGATCCAAACGGTCAAAACATGAACTGGGTATGCAATACACTATTCCCCAATCACAAATAATCAAATGGCCAAGCAATTAATTTCATTATCCAGAAAAAAAAGGTACCAGTAGTGAACTGAAGAAACTAGTGCAAGCAGTATAAGTTCCAACAAAAACCAGAAAATCACCGGCCTCAATACACCATTGAAACAACCTAGATTTGCAAAAACTACTCCTTCAAAAGCAACAAAAGTAAAGCAGGTGCTCACTAGCAGTGAAAAACAGTGGGTCATTGGAAGTAGAAACTGACCTTAAACCATTGAGTCAGGGCCTAAGTGGCCTCAGATGGATACAAAAATGTCAAGATGCTCTCCTCTGAATAGTGTGATATGCCCCACTTGTCACAAGGAAAAATCTGTGCAAATGATGTTGAAGTTTCCACCGGTGGATATCCGGGAGGATCCCGAAATGATGCTCGCTTTCTACCTAAGCATCCATAGTAAAAAAGGGTTTAAATGATTTAAAAATTAATGATTTAGTCAACTCAAATGCATTGAAGCACGCCTGATGCGAAAGGAGAGGAGCCTTTCGTCACACACCACGCAGATATGATTTGCTTGGTAGTTCAAAGAAAGTTGGAAATTGTATGCCGTTAGTTGTCCTTAGTGTGGAAGTTCATTTGTTTGCATGGTCTAATCCATTATTGTGAATGATTGTTTTATGTTATCTACAGAAAGAGTTCAATGGATGGGATTTACTTGTATGTACCATGTTTGGAATTGGAGTCCTGAGTAGGTTGGAATTCCAAGAATTTTAAAACAGAATAATTTGTCAAATTTGATGGTTTTCACAACTTTATTATATATTTTTATTTTTAAAAGTGTTAAAAAATAATATTGATGATCCTTAATAAGTTTTGAGTATATTTGATAGATAAATTATTAGTCATAAACAAGTTGTTCATCAAATTTCATTGTTGGTTATGAGGCCAGAGGGGAGTGGTCCTCCCCTAGGGTTACTAAAATTTGACAATTATTCATATTGATGATTATGAAAAAGTTTTAATGGTATTTGATGTATAAATCACTCTTAACAAACAAATTGTCCATCAAATTCCATTGCTGATTATAAAGTCATTTCTCTACTTTAAAGATTTTTCAATATATTAAATTCATTTTTATATTTAAAAATAAATTTTAAATAACAAAAAATAATAATTTGTTACAAAATTATATCTACTAATTCAAAAAAAAAAAATAACATTTAGAAAAATAATTAAACAACGTCAAAATTTAATAGTTATTCATACTGTTCTCCCACAGATAAGTTCACTACTTTCGTCATGGATTACGCCGTAGTTAAGATCACTCCTTTTGTCATGGATTATACCATGCGGTAGACGTCGCTGCTACTACTATCTTTTATAATAAATGCCCAAACATAAGTCTTAAAATATTATTTTTTACGAGCCATGCAAACATAAGTCTTAAAATATTATTATATCTGTCAATAGGCTGGTATATAGTGATGAGTTCACTATTGACTACCTATTAATTTACTTTGATCAAAATTTTATATGGTATTTTAATGTAACACTTTAATAATAATTTTTATTTATTTATTTTAATTATTTAAAATTCTTTTTGGCAAAATTCTATTGGCTATTCAAATGAACCTGTGATTGCCGACCATATTAGATTGAATTTTTTATTTTCATATTATTTTAATATCGATTCGATAAATTGAAAGTCTTATTACGGGGGGGTGGGGTCCATATCGTAATCATTGTTTTGCATGAAGCGCGTGGATACCATGGATTTTGACGGCGGCTAGAAGTTACTGACCCATAGACTATAATATATTTCCACCGAAAGCTTGGCATTCAAATTCACATTCACACATGCAGAACCTGGCAAATAAAAAAAATAATATCTTACCATTTCTGCAGCAATATAATTAAATTTGCAGCGATATAATTAAATTCTCGGCAGATATCGCGCATGCTATGCTGCTCTTGTTTTTTACGAGCCATGTGAGTTAAGGGGTTTTTATTGCATTACTGTCTTTTATAATAAATAACATCAGAAGAATTTTATGAATATTATTTTTTCATGTGAGTTAATGAATTAGACTAATAATAATTGAAAGTATTATTAGTCTGGTTAATGGGAGTATTATTTTTATTGGGAGTATATTTTTTTTAATTGGTAAATCGAATTGCTATGCTTTACATCAATTCATTTTCATGATATAATTTTTTATAAACATATTATATTTTATGTTATTAATTTTTTAAATATTGTAACAATTCTAAGTAATTAATTAATTGTCTTGATTTAATAATTGTTTAATGTATATTAGTTAATTAATTAATTAATATATATTAAATAATTATTAAATCAGAACAATTAATTAATTAATTAAAGTTGTTACAAATATTTTCAAAAAAAATTATTAAATTAGTTTTTTTGAAAATTAAAATAAATTTTTAAACTATTCATTTCATTATTATTAATCAATAAAATTATTTATGAAACATAAATTTGTGAAAGTGTAATTTTATTTTTAAAATATAAAAAATAAAATTAAAAATATTTAATATAAAATTATGTTATTGTTAAAAAATAAAATATCGTCACTTGTAACAACCCTTGATTATAAATTATAATTAATTTAATAATGTCATCCTAAAAGATTAGATAAACTATATTTATTTATTAAAATAACATTAACTAATTATTTGTTATTAATTAGTTATTCTTGATTATGATTAATTTAAGTATTAATTAACTCATTAATCAATATGGTAAATAAATAAAGGTGGATA
>ML785145.1:366216-395228 GCA_009831015.1 Picea engelmannii
CCATTACATCACTTTAATTTTAATTTTAATATGATTAATTTAATATATTTATATTTTTATATTTTTATAAAAATAATTATTAATCAATATAATAAATTCTATAAAATATTTTTATGTTTCTCATTAACTTTCTTAATTTTTATATTCTATTTACAACTTATTTACTTCTTAAGTTTTTGTATTTAGTATCGACTAATCACTTTGTAACATATTCACTTGTTTTGTATAGACATTTGAGTTAAAAGAGTTTTTATTATATATGCTAGTTACAACTTGGTTAAAAAGTCTTAAGTTTTTGTATTTAGTATCTACTAACCACTTTGTAACATATCCACTTGTTTTGTATAGACATTTGAGTTAAAAAGTTTTTATTATATATGCTAGTTACAACTTGGTTAAAAAGAAAAAGAAAAGAAAAAAGAAAAAACACACCTAAAAATAACTTTTTAAAAAATATTATATTATTTTTTTTGTTTTTTATTTTTAAATTAGAAAAAAATGATGAGATAAAATATATATTTGCAAAAAGTTAGTTTTATGAAGGAAGATGGAAAATGTATAAGGTTGAAAAAAATAAATAATATATCAAATGAATTTGTCCTCTAAAACTTGGTCACTTATGCACATTTAAATTAAATTAAATATTTAAAAACATATAATACGAAGTCCTTGTAAACATTTGTTATATGAATAAGTATGTGAAAAGTCTTTAAAGAAGTGAATTTGATATATCACACAAACAAACTAAGGTGTTGTCATTTATATTTTGATGCAAATGCATCTAGTTGGAGTCGTCGACGAAGAGGTATCAACAAAGGAACATTGATCAAGAATTCATCGACATAAGGTTTGTCGAAAAGGCCAACATCAATAAGGAATAGAACAATCAATGATAGAAGGTTCGTCAACAAGTGAGTCACCAATAAAGGAGTGATTGATGTATCAGTCATCAATGACAAGTAAGTTGCAACGATGGCATTGATGAGTGTGGAAGTGTTCATTAACAGAGGAGGAGATGTGAACATCAAAATCGATGATGGAGTGATGATAAATGCCGTTGATGTCAATGGTGCATTTGTAGATGTTGAGTGGTGATCTGGGAGAATCATTGGTTCCAAGCAATCCTACACTACCAAAATGAAGCTTTCAACTCCATCTCGATTTTCTTTAATCAAAATTTGAGTTTGTTTGATGCCAATAACTATTGCAAAGTCATGGGTTGTGTCAACAAGGTCATGCATAGAGAATTCGAGCTATGGGGGTTCATGTCCCACAAAGAAACATGATATAGAGGTCATGTTCAACATGGAAATAGGTCATTGGTGACCATTACTTGTTTGATTGTTATTGGATCTACATTTCGCGTTAGTCCTTGAGGTCAAAGTAAGATGATGTATAGAAAGTGGTAGGCATGAGGTAGAATTAATTTCATCTAGTCAATCTATAGATCAATGGACAAGGTTCTATCTCATATATTTTAGGGAAGTTTGGGGCAAGGTCATCACAAAAATCTTGAGAATAGTTAGATAGATAAGGTATCAAGGGCTCACCTTACATATCATGATACTTTTGAGGCCTTCACGAGATTATGAAGGAGAATCCCTACCACCATTGATTAACAAAGATCAATGATCCACAATTTTAGATGTCTCTACAAGGATTTGAAAGCATGGAATGATACTTCAAGGCCTTTAGTCACACCAACGCAATGTCATTAGGATTCTACTTCACTTTCCATGAGAGTTTCATGTCTTCCTAATTCATAAGTTGACTAATCAATTAATGATTTAGTTGCTTGGCAGGTTGAGATGATTGGTGTTTTGGTTGTAGCATTTTAGTTTTGAAGATCTATGTTTAAATACATGATGTGAGATCTAGAAAGGGATTTTGGCCCTATGACATTAGATAGGAAGAAGAGAGAGTGGGTTGTTGTCCTTATGTGAAATGTAAAGAATCTGAGGATTTTAGCATTTTTTTTAATGCTTTTGGTTGCAAGAAGGAATTTCACCTGAGGACTTATGGAATCAATTCTTGGCTAATCAATTGTGACTAGGGGGAATCTAATTCATCAAATTCACCCAACAATTTCACTTGGCCCCATCCACATGATATGGCTCCTTGTGGAGGTAAATTAGCCCACAATGGGGTAAGCATGTCACAAGCAAGAATTGAACCCGGGTGAGGAGGATACCAATGCCTCACATTAAACACCCAAGCTAGACCCCATTGATAGCTTTTATCCTTATTGATTAAGGAGAAATTAATTTGTTCGTGTTCAATGTTGTGTGTGAATTCTTTAATTTGCTTCCATTTAGTATTTTTACACTTTGATAACCTTGTAGATCAATGTTACATTAGTTGGTATCAAAGCATGTTGAGAATGTGAGAGGAGATAGTTCTAATGGAGGAGATATTGGGTAGAACCGCGAGGGATTGTTTGAGACAAATTATTGGGAGGTGTCTACAAGAGGAATTTGTAGAGAAGAGATATTATCATGTGAAATGGTAGTATGGCACAGAAAGGAGGCATTTGAGTTGGAAGAAGTCGAGGTAGATCGTGAAGACAAGATGGTGGTGATGACATTACAAAGTTGTTGAGGAAAATGTCAATGAGCTTGGATGTTATAGAACCATCCCAACAAAGGGGAGACACAATTGAATTAAATGATGAGACTAAAGATGAGGGGAACATGAAGCCCTAGGAGAAGAGCTAAACGAAGAGCCTGTACCAGAGGAGAGGACGATAATGCCATTATGAATCTGGGAGGAAAATCCATATTGGAGATTCCCACATATTCGAGGTAATTTGAATCCAAAAGAGTTGACTAGATTGGAGAGACGGTGAAGTATTTCAAGTTTGATAAAGTTGAAGACCTCAAGAGGGTGACTTTCTCCTATACCAATTTGAAAGGTCATGCATCTATGGTGGGATAGTTTGAAATTAGATAGATACAATAAAGTAAAAAAGATGATAAATAATTGGGATAAAATGATCGCCAAGTTGTAAGGTAAGTTTTTTCCTATTGATTATTCGTTAAGTTTTCTTAGGAGATTGCAAAATTTGAAGCTGAAGGAAATGTGTGTGAAAGAATACATAGAGGTGTTATATAAATTATCCATAATATCTAGATAGAATGAGGAGAGTGAACAAGCCATGGCTAAGTATATAATGGCCTTAGATTCACCATTCAATATGAGCTATGTATGGTGTAGAATCTTATCAATGGGCATTAAAGGAAAAGTAGAAATCGACAAGAAAACAAAAACTTTCCAAAGAAAGTGGAGTGAGAGTCACAGGAAGAACAACTACTAGTAGAGGATAATCTAATGAGTAGAGTGGAGAAGCCAATACAAGTTCTACTGATCAAAATGTTAGAGGAAGCTACAACTCTAGTAGAGGCTAAGGTTATGGTCAAGGAAAAGGTGGAGGATTTAGTAGAATATATTTCAAATGTGGAGTGCATGGGCACATAGCATATGGATTCCTATATAATCAAAGTGATGGGATAAGGTATGATCCAAGAACACACATTGCACAAGAGACACACAATTGCAATTGATGATAATATTGTTGATGCTTAGCAAAGGAAGATGTAACATCCCCTTCCATGGATTACCCAACCCACGGAGCAAGGGAACAACCCTTATTTGAAAATCTAAATATAAATTTGAAACTATTAAGAGCTCAACACCACTCGAATCTATACACATATGCAATTAAATAATGTAGAAAAAAGAAACATGCATAAACTCATTAAAACCATGGATTCCATATACATTTCATTTATAAACAAAGAATAAACTTAATTATAGAATTATACATGGAGATTAAAGAGAAAAGATGGAATACTTATCTTTTAACCATGATGGTCCAAGAAACTAGCTTCATACGAGTAATGGTCCACCCAATCATAGGCATACAATGCAAATTCCACTCCCTAACCAAGATATCAGTCCACTGAGAAGAAGGAAACTAGCCATAGACTCATAGGTCACCCAATCCAACCCGATTTCTCTCAATCTTAACCAGTTTAATCATAACTTAACACTCCAAGTAAGTCATCCAACTATCACAACGTAAGGAAGAATTTTCCCTTCTCTTCTCAATAATCCCCTAGGAGTATTCTTCTATTCCAGTGCCCCTCAGTGTAGGCAGGAAAGAAATCATCCTGCTATCTGTTATGGGAATAACTTAGTAGAACAATACCTTTACTCTAAGGCACCCAATGGGTAGCAATTAATGGGGAAAATGTAGGTTTCCTAAACATCCTAGTTTCTATGCTCCTCTACAACCATCCATCTCTCTTCCCAAGTCCATGAATTACTATCCCATGGTTGATTTGGTCATTTTCAAGTTTGTATACTACTCTAAAACATTGGGATTGTAGCCTTCAAAACTTAGGTGGTGCTTGAACATGAGAATGGGGAGTATGTGAATTGTAAATGGTGAGAATGGAAAGAGTGCACATGAGAATGGGATGAGAAGAAAATTCATACGAGGGTGGAGGAATGGATTTTCGTGAGGATGGAAGAATCTTACACTTCCCCATGATGGTCGTGCCAAACCCCATGCCTCCATAACTATGTGAGGTACAATTCCTCATCAACCACCACATGCATTTAGTGATTGGATTCTAAGTCAAACATGGTGGATAATATTTAAAAATAAGGCACATGATGAAAATGTAGGAGTTCCTAGGAAACATAGGATTAATTCCCTACCTCTCCCCCCTTTCTTCTTAAATCCCCCCTAGTGAAATCATAGCCCCTCTCATGCTCTCCACAAGCATCTTGGGCCTTTATATTAATTTTCAACAAAATAAATTTACATATATTAAGCATACCATGGAAGGTATATCACATGGTACATGGAGAGCGTATTTTCCATAATTACATGCCTACCCATTCACTATTTTGGCTTTGTCCTTGAACTTTGCACTAGGAACCCATACAAACATATTTACATCATTAACACATGGGATTATTTATTCAAGATCATATGGCTTCACTCATGTCATTATAAACACTTATTTACAATTTATACATAATTAATCTAATACATTCAAAGGGTCAAAATCAGGGCATTACATTCTAAATGGCTTGGTTCCATAGCAATGATACTTTTTATCAAGAATATCTAATGGCTCTATTTGAAACTATCCCTCTAGTTCCACCTACATCATGGCACAATCAATCATGTGGTTAGGATCATGTAAATATTTCTTAAGTAAGGAAACATGGAAAACATTGTGAGCTCTAATCTGTGCATGCAATGTAAGTCTATATGCAACTATCCCTATCATGTCAAGGATTTCAAATTGCTCCAATATTTAGGAGAGAACATGGCACAACTTCTAAGATTCAAAGAGCTCTTCCTTGATTTTACTCTAAGGAAGACATAATCTCCAACATTGAATTCTTTGTGCACCATGTTCTTATTTACATAAATTTTCTATCTTTGTTGTTCTACCTTCAAATTCTATTTGATCTTAGCAACTTCTTACTCCATTTCCTTAAGTATGTTCGATCCAAGTACAATTCTATGCATTGGGTATCCCGACTTATTGGAGTATTGTATCTTTTTCCATATAAAGCCTCAGATGGACTCATTTTTTATAATGCACGATGGCCATTGTTATATGCAAACTCCACCAAGTGTAAATAATCTTCTCACTTGGATGATTTATCCATCACATACATGAGAAGCATGTCTTCAATCATTTGCTTGACTCTTTTGGTCTACCCATTTGTTTGTGGATGGTAAGTAGTACTAAAATTCAACTTGGTGCCCAAGTCCTCAAAAAGACTCTTCCAAAAATTAGAAACTAAACTTTTTGTCCCTGTCTAAAACAATTGTTGTGAGCACTCTCTGTAACCTTAAAAATTCTCTCATGAATATTTTTGCAATTTGTGTAGCCTTCTGAGTAGATTTTGTAGGAACAAAATGTCTTTCCTAGGTCAATTTGTCAACTACAACCATGATAGAAACATATTTCTTCACTATTTTTGGCAATCTGGTAATGAAATCCATTGTTATTACCTCCCATTTTAATTTCAGAAGTGGGAAGGGTTGCAAAAAACTTGTTGGATGTTGAAGCTTAGCCTTGACTTGCTAAAATTCCATCCACCTGTTAATGTTTTCAACAACATCCCTTCTCATCCCGGGTCAAAAATATTACTTCTTGTAGCAATCATTTTCTAGTAGCCTAAATGGCCATAATATGGCATCTTATGTATTTCATCCATGATAATTGTTATGAACTCTATTGAGTTGGGAATTTGCATTCTATTTTGTAACTAAGAAGCCCATCCTTGTCCATCTAATAGCCTTCATAGTTTTGTTATGTCTTCTCTTGCTACAATCCATATTTTACTTTGATATAATGCTCGTCATCAGTAAGGGACTCGATCAATCTTTTCTTCAAATTCGATATGCAAATGCTAATAGATTCCACATGCACCTTCCCACTAAGTGTGTGGGCAACCTTGTTTTACTCCACTTTTATGTTCTTTATTTAAAAATCAAACTCATTGAGAAATTCCAGCCATCTTACTTGCCCAACATTCAATTTTAGTTGGTATAATAAATACTTCAAGTTGTTATGAGTTATATGTATCTTGATCCTTATGTCTATCACATAGTGTCACCACATATTCAATCTTGCACTACTATAACTAGTTTTGATTCATAACATAGTTTTTATCACGTTCCTTTAGCTCAATGACTCATAACACACTACCATGGTTACCTTGAATTAGAACTCCACAATTCCTTCAATGGACACATCCATGCACAAGACAAAATCTTTATCCAAAACTACAATTTTCATAATTAAAGTGCTTGTGAGAAGTTTTTTCAACGGTTAAAAGCTTTACTCACATTTCTAGGACCATTTAAACTTCTTCCCTTTCTTCTACAAGGAAGTTATGGGACAAGAAATTATGGAAAATTCCTCAATAAACCTTCGGTAATACCCAATAAGACCCATAAAGTATCTCACATCTATTACATTTATTGGAGCAGGCCAATTTAGTATTGCCTCAATCTTTTCCAAATCCATTGATATTCCTTCTTTCGAGACAAAGTGAACCAAATACTAAATTTTCTTTTGATATAAGTCATATCTGTTGAGTTTTTTGCATAAAATTTGTGTTCTATCAACACTTGCAAACCTATTCACAAATGATCCTCACGCTCTTCTTCAAATTTAGAATAAATTACTCTATCATCAAATAAAACAAGTGCAAGCTTGTCTAAGTATTTACTAAAGACACTATTCTTGAGGCACATGGTTGTAGTTAGCATATTTGTGAGATCGAATGGCACCACTACAAATTCATAATGACCATACCTTATTTTAAAAGCTATCTTGTGTATGTCTTCTTTCTTAATTCTAACTTGATGATATCCAACCTTAAATCATTTTTTTAGAACACCTTTGCCCTCCCATTTGGTCAAATAAATCATTAATTTGAGGCAGTAGAAACTTGTTCTTCACTATTACTTTATTCAGTTGTCTATAGTCAATACACATCCTGATATTTTCATGTTTAATAAGATGTAGTTTCTATGCAAAGCTACATCCTAATCCCAAATGATGATTTAAAGGAAGGAAAGATCCCAAACAATGAAATAGAGGAAGGTGAAATCATTGAAGTTTCGGGGTTCGGAACTTTAAGAAGACGGAGTTTCATTAGTGATCGTACTAAGAATTTGTTAAAAAAAAGGATTGGGTTTTTCCATTGCCTCCAATCATATCCTAGTAGAGGACATCATGTGTGGTATTGAGGATGGAATTAAAGGCCTTTTAGATGAAATTAAGGAAGAAATTCAATAAGATTATTCGGTTATACTTAGGTGTGCAAAAGTTCTGAGAAGTAATGTCTCTAAGGAAGAGTGCATTGCCCTCAAGAATCAAAATAAGAATGACAACATCGTGGTTCTTAAAGTTGTTAAATGCGGGGTAGTGGTTATTATGAATAAAAAATACTACTTGACAAAGATGATGGACCATCTTAACAATGACATGAGCTATAGAAAATTGGCTAGAAACCCCCTCAACAAAATCTCAAGGGAGGAATTAGAAGCCATTAATAGGTCAAGTTTGGATGAAGATAAAAGGAAAAAAATGGTCATTAAGAAAATATAGAGGATCCAAGTCAAAATGGGATCATAGCCATGGATATATACAAAGTGGATCTACATATCATAATATAGTAGGAGAACAGTTGGAACTATAAGGAGTATAAGACTAGTTCTCCATAGGTACTAATGTAGTATAAATAAGGCGTGGTACTATATAAATAACTCAAGCAGTAGAATCAGAGTGAGATGCCACTATATCCCAAGGCATTTAATCCAAATCCACTAAGAATATGAATCTACACCATGTGAATAAATGATCTAAATTCAAACATGGGAGAAATTGTCTAATCACTGGTCATTGATGTATATCATTAACACACATGAGGTGACCCACCGATGTATACCATTGATCAATCATTTATGTATACCATTGACACACATGAGGTGACCCACTGATGTTGATATTAGGGACCAATGTACCCAATACATTACATCAAGTGTGAATATATGTGTTGATGTTGAAAACTTGTAGAATCAATCAACCAAGGACCATTGAGGTATACCCACCATTGAGATCGAGGGAATCTACCACTGATGACTATAAGCCCCAAGTACCGTGACAGTCTCTAAATCTCATTCATACAACAAATGATCTAGTGTTGATAGGAAAAGATCTATTGGAAGGTGAGCATTAAGGCATCTCTCATCAACCAACACAAGAAAGTATTAGGAATACTATATGATTTGAATTTTTTGGATAATGACTAGAAAGCACGCACCACCAAGTATGTCTTCCAAATGTAGTCGATGAAAATATCACATAAGAAAGACCCTTCAAGAAGCATCCCATGATGAAAATCAATATCAAATGTGAAGCATTCCGCCAATAATGAAAATGGAATCCAAGGTACAACACAAGTCCCACTATGTGACAAGGTCTTGTGTCGAACATAGGGGAAACCACTTAATCAATGACCAATGATGAATGTCATCTAATGAACAAAAGGAAACCTATAAATGATGAAAGTAAGTCCCATGGTACTACTGAATCTAAGTCTATCTTCCAAAGTAATGTGTTTCAATCGATAGGAGAAGACCTACTAGTGAGAAGGAAATGATGAATCCTCCCACACCAACATGAGAAAACAATGGTTATGTTGATGAATTGAGAGCAAGTTGATGATAGGGAACATTGACATAGAATGTTAAACATTTGGAAGTGTTATCCCTCATTTTTAGGGATAACTAAGGAGATGATGTCTCGAGGCCCATGAGGTAACAAGTCTAGTATTGTGGTAAGTGGCATTATAACAATTCAAGCATTTGAACATGTTGCAAAGGATTCTTTCTTTATTTTGAAAACATTTTCTTGGAAATTATGCTTTTTTCCCTATTTCACCTTGGTGAGTGTCATGGTTTCCTAGTAAGTGGCCACCCTTGGGAAAAGGGTTGCTACCCGGGGGTCTCCTTGAAGGGTCATCGTACCATTCCCACTCATACTTGCCACCTTCCATCACGTCTTCCCCTTCATTTCCCAAACTTTTAGGTCTTCGGGCTTATTGACCCAGGAAGGGCATGTACCTCGTTTCATGGGAAGAAGGGGCTAAAGGCCCAGAGGTAAATGTAGCTGGAAAAAGATAAAATCCAAATCATAACCTTCTAGATGCTTGCCCAAGAGATCTTGAGAACGATGAAATGTTTCTTTTAAAAAATTGGAAGACTTGCAAAAGCAAACTCACATCATATAGATGTCCCGCTTATTGAGGTGTGTACATGTATGCAGTGTCCCTTTCTTTCCATTCATATGGAACTCTATGTACCTCTAGCTTCAAGTGACGTTGCGATACTCTTTTCTTTCCATGTCTTATAGTACCCAATTGTTTTGGACTTTAATTAATTAATGGAAAATGAATGGGCTTGGAAAAATGTTGCATCGCGGAAAAAGGGAAGCACACCCTCTACAAAGGAACCCATAAATGAGACAATACAAGCCCTTGTATGTCATGAAACCCCATACTTGGAAGTTTAACCCCCATCCACTTCACATTAATTGCATGACCTAGAGAGGTTTCTCCTTGGAAACTTCCCTTACTTGAGGAATTGGTTTACCCAATATGGCACTATGGCACCCCTCCCATATCTAAATTTGGAAAATTGTATAAGGTCTTTGAGCATATGTTTATTTTGAAAAGGGAGGATTTGATGCACATGTTCAGGTGGTTCTTTTATTAGATATGGATTACTTAGCATGATATTTTGACTTGTGGACCCTTGGAGGGCGTACTTGCTTTTCTTTCCAGGTCTTTGACAGGTGACAACTTGATTGTGGAGGCACAAGTTCACTTGGACCTTCATTTGGGCATGAATCCCACAAGATGGATGATGCCCCCCCTCCTAGGACAACTTGGATGAGGGATGTTTCCTTTGGAGGCACTTGAGTGTCCCTTGGAGGTGACTCACTAGCCTTCCCAACCCTAACGTTTTCCTTTGGAGGCCTCATCTCTCTCTTATGGGGCATGACATCACACTTGGGAGGCTAGGGTTTTAGTGGTGTTGGTGACTTGATGATAACTTGGCATATCTTGATGGAGGAAGACCCTTGCACCTTGAATATATGGCCTTTGGAGGCCCAACGTCTCTGATCTAGGTGGATATCAGTGACCACCCACATTTTCCAACTGGCGAAACAATTTTCTGGCAATTTTGGCAATTTACTATTTTTAGCAGTTTTTAACTTATGGGGCTAGTTTGAGGGCCTAAATGACATTTTTTCACGATCGAGAACCTAGATGGTAATTGAAGGCTCTAATTGAACCCCCTAAATGAATCTCCTCACCAATACCTTTCCAACGCGCTATTGTGCACCCTAAATGGAGATCGTATGCAAAAGTTACAACCCCAGGAAGTTAATGTACTAACTTACCCCAACAGGGCCCACATGACTTTTTGCACTTCATCTCCTAGGGTTAGGTTTTTGGATGTCTATGGTTTTGGCATTCATATTTATTGTAAAAATTCCTTCAGAGCCTCATTGTACTGATCTTCTTGCGAATGAGCGTAGCCGTCACATATCTTCTCAGAGATAAGCTGCCACCATTCTAGCAAGCTTGTTTTCAGTCTACATTTTACAGTTTTTAGTGTATTTCTTATTTAATAGAAGTCAAATTTTATTGTATCTCTATTATTGTTCACTGTGTCTCCATGTTAACATTATAAATCTATGGTTTCATTTCATTCCACTCATAAATCTAAATCAGTGTTATCAGAGTGGTCTGCTCCTTGTCGTTTTTTAATGCATGTCCCTGACGCGGTCAGGGTATAGAGAGTTGGGTCTCAAGCTTGTTTCTCTCGAGGAGTACCACCTCTATAAAAATAAAGGGTTCTTCTTAATCCCCAAAGGGATTCCCCTCAACATTGGTCCCTTTCTATGTCGGGAAAAGTGATCGACAAGCAGATTAGGATTATAGGTATATTGCCAAAGCCTCCCTCCTTTGGTCTTTAACAGGTGGTAGGTGCTGGGGTGGGGGGGTGGGGGTCATTCTTAATCCCGAGGGAGATATGGAAAATAACTTTGAATTGGGATTGGGTAAAGCTACAAACAATCAAGAAGAGGCATTTACTCTATTCCAAGGGTTGAGGATCCTTAACAATAATAACATAAAGAACCTAATTTTCATTGGGAATTTGGCTCTAATCATCACAATAATGCATAAATATTTCCCTCTGAGAAATTTTACTCTAATAAGAGAAGTCAACCAAATCAATAGAGGAGTCACCGAGTTTAGGAGTGTTGAGTTATATCATGTACTCAGGATGCTCAATCATCAAGCCAACAACCTAGCCAATAAGGCAAGTCTACTAGAATGTGGTAAACTAAGGTTAAAAGGAGGGGACGTATATTACCCTATCCCCTAAGTTTTATACCATTAAACTTTATGATGAGCCCTTGCATGTCAAAAACTTGGCACAATATCTCAATGGTGATGGTTGTATATCATAGTTAGTGGCCAAGGTGCAGTCACTATGCAACAACCTCACACATGCAAACATTAATGTGGGTTCAATTTCATCAACCACTATAGATCATGATTTTCCTTGTAGGTGGGATAATGGTGCTGAAGCATGATTAAATGTGGTTTATTGTAGGATTGTGGTTCATATTTCTACTGCATTTGTAGGTTTAACTTTGGATTTTATCCCTTCTGGCATTTCCTTGTGGGATCTTGGCTCTAGATTTTGGTTATGTTTTTGTAGCTCTATCTTTGGCTCGAGTGGAATAGGTGGACTTGAACCAGCCTTTGATTTGTGGTGTGATTATTGGTGGCTTGAAAATACAGTATTGCAAGGATTCTCTAGTGGAATTCATTGTTCTCTAGTGGATTTCGTGTCTTCGTAATTCAGGATGGAAAGCTTAGAATTGTGACTTGTCAATACTAGTGCTTCCATTATTTGATAAATTTTAGCTTTTAGTCCTTTGACTTCACCCCTATTGGAATGTTGGATAGTGAATACAATTTTTTTGGATTTAGTGTGGTGAGTGGTGAAAAAGGACTTTCTCAAGTGTTATGTTGGGTGTCCAAGATGGACCATGAGCATGTTGGAAGATGCCCTTTATGTGAAACATATAAAATGCAGAGAATCTTGAGAAGACAAGAGACTTGCATCAATGGAATATAAAATCAATAATTTCATTAACTGATAGAGTGCAAACCCAAGAAGAGACTAGGGATACTGAAGTTGCATTTATGATGAAAACCCTTTATATCCATAAATGAAAAATCGAGGAGTTACAAGATGAGTGTGCAACTCTCTGACAATTGGTTGTAGGATTGGTAAGAATCGACTCTACAACGCATTCAATTTCTAGGATGTCCATTGGGTTTACAAAGGTTAAGGAAGAGGAGACATTCCAATAATAACAAGAGGATGTATAAATGTTGAATGCAGATCAAAATTCCATGACTAATGAAGGACATCAGGAAGAAGCTAGCAATCAGTATGGAATCATTCATTAATGTTTAATGTTTTTTAAAGTTTAATTTTTGTCAAGAAAATTTGTTCGAATATATACTTTTAGTAGATTATAAAAACCCTCTTTGAACGACTGTTTTGTTGTCATAGACTGTAAGTTTCAAATTCTAGACACATCTCAGTATGTTTTGTCAGACAATACTTCTATATGTATTTTCATGCTAACTAGTTGGTCTGCAAAAATTTTCCAATACATATATAATCATTCTTGTTAAAAAAAAAAGAAAAAAACTGATCAACAAGCATCTACTTTGTTCTTCTTGATCTGAATCTTGATATATAATAGATTTGTCATCTCATTTTCTTCTTTGTGGTGGAGGAAACTCAAGTTCACCTCCTTTTGCACTATTGTGCATACAATATTTCCATCCATACGTGAGTTGCTTTCAATCTCCTTTCATGTTTCCACTAAAAAATAATTCTTCTTGGACTACTTCTACTTGCAACTCCTAGATTCAACTCTAGACGTTATTTTCAACATTTTACTTTCGTGTGACCATTGCTGTTGCAATTATCAAAATGGTTATTAGGGTCCTTTCACAGATGTAAAGAGGCAACAATATTTTTATTTTTCCATTTTCCCTTCTTCTTCTTGCCCTTATTGGAAGCTTGATACTAGCCCGATTGCATTGAATCACTTTGTTTCCCTTATGATTGTTAGATTGATTGCATTGGGAATACACATAGGAATCATTAACGATTTTGAGATTGAATAGAATAACTTGCCTCATTATTTGACTTAAATCCAAAAAGATATTTTATAACCACATCAATGTCCTTGGGATTTATCACCCATTGAATGGCTTACTTTTGGAACTATCTAATGTACTCTTGGAAAATCTATTTTTGTTTCTACTAGTGGTAGTTCCATCAAATTATCTAGTCCCCTTCATGCTTGAGAGGGTAAAAATGGGACTTTAGGATGTCTTTTTTTTATTAATGGATCTCCCCCTAGCCTAAGGGCCATGATGTGACTTTCCCACCAAATTTGTGCATGACCTTTTATCTTAATCTTAGCACAAGTTATTTTTTTATTCTCTCATGCATTATGCACATCGAAATAGACTTCTAATTTATGCATCTAATTATTCAAATTAAGTGCATCTACCTCTTGTTCATAGGGCTTGATCTTGACTTCCTCTTCTGTTTTAAATAGGGGTTGAGAATCACTAGAGTTTCATTTTTCAATCTTTGATTCTTCCTTCTCTTTCCTCGATTCCTCATGATATTATGGTTTCTCATGAAATTCAAGCTTGTAGTGAATCTGGATAGATATAAGAGAGAATAAACCACAAAACTTCAGAATTAAACCCTTGTCTTCATAAAAATTCCAAAACATTCACCATGAACAACATAAGAAAATATAGAGAATAACCCTTAAGGTAAAGTAACACTATTAATTACTCCTTATGGGAGTATCACTCCAAAAGCCATGATTTCTACAAAATAATACATCCAACACATCTCCAATACAATGATACTCATGTATATTTATACTTTCTCATGAGTATTCCTAGGGGTCAATTCCAACTACCCCTTATTATTAGTTGTTTCCTTTTAATTTCATAGTGGACTTATTTACTCCCATAAACTACCAAGTGGGTCTATTCGATTATTATGGTCACATTACCTTCATTATCCCCTTGGGTAACTCCCTATTTACCCCATATTATCATCCTCGAAACATGGGAATAATCCATATAATATGACCTACTAAGCAATGCAGTCAACTGGTAACATGTACGAGCATCCATCCATCCTAGTAAAATGTGGACATGGGGTCCAATTGTGGCCTGTCTTCCTTAATCTTAATTCTAGTTTCTCCTTGGGATCGATGTCTTTCACCATGCTACTATGATATCTCCATGCATTGTTTTAGTACTCCATGTGCCTCCATGTTGGTTTTCTTTCTAGTTCCATGATGATTCATTGTAACATCCCGTTTTACTGAGCACATTTATTCTTTGAGGTCACTTGCGAGAAAGTGATATGGTTATGATACATTATGATTATGCTTTGATTATGAGTTATATTATCATGTCATTGTGATGATATGTTAATTTCTAGATGTATATATATTGGCAAGTATTATTGATGAGTTCCCCTGAGTGCACACGATACATGACAGGTCGAGAATGTTGATGGAATCAATGGACTTCCTTGGACTCCGGACTGAGTCAGGAGTGGACTTTATTTGGTTTGAGTATTTGATTTACACGCATGTGATTTATATGATGATTTTAGTTGGATATTATGGATATGGATTATTGACATTTTCCTTGTCAGTGGATGCACGGTTGGTGACGCTTGCTAATCCGACTCACATAAGGAGTAAAGGGGCCACACACAAAAATAAGAAAGATGAGGGAGAGGTGTGGAAGTGTCCATGTCACATCCTACTAGCACTCCCTCCATGACCTGAATGCATGGTTAACGATTACCTCATTCCAAGAGGTCCACAATTATGTGAGGGAAGACTAAGATAGTCACTTACAAAAAATTCTAAGGGGAACACAATAAGACAAAATCCTTATTCCTTAGACAATCCTTAGCCTCTCACAAGGTCGACTGAGTGGAGTGTTGATTCCAAGTTTCGGATAAACTTCCAAACTAGTCAAGATGAGTGACACCCTTGGAGCACATAAGTGTGTCTTGAAGGGCACGTTGCACAAACAAAATGTGAGTCAATAAAAATCTAGATGGCCTAGAAAATATAATAAAAATGTTTAGACCTTGGTAGAACATAATATTTAATTAATTATCAAAATATAAACTAAGAAATTTAACAAGATTCTAAATCTAAGATGGTTGGCTAAATTAAAATATTAAAAGGGAATAAAGGGATTTAGACTAGTAAGTTAAGTAAATGAAGAAATACGAATAAAGTGGGTATATGCACATGTGTGCATGGAAATAATAAATAGATTTCTAAATAAAATAAAAATAAAAACATGAGAGAATAGGTGGTCCACATAGAGTAGCATCTTGAGTCAATAAACCACTAATCCTAACTAAAAGAAGACTTCTAATCCAACTCAAACTAAAATCTAGTTAGGGGACACAAAATAAATGAGGGATTGAGGAACTAAGGGACAACTAAGAGAAAAAATAGGAACACATTGAGGAATGTGAGGGAGATTGTTTAATTAATTAAAATAAAAAGAATTACTTGTGCAACTTTGGGAGAGTGTGACAAGTGGTGTGGGTGAATAATCATTAATAAAATTATTAAAGTTTGGTTTATTGTGCATTCAAGGACATGTGTCTTTGAGAATTTTTCTATAAAATAAATGGAGAGGAAAGGAGAGGGATCTCACCTTGGAAAAGTATTGTTATGTTGTCAAAAATTTTCTAAACTAGTTTACTTGTTGATGGTTGGGTTCCAAAACTTGGTAGAAGAGTGGAATCTCTTCCTTGCAAGGCAATTTTTTTTTCTATTGATTTCTGGTTTTTGTGTGTGGCCGCTTTGTGGCTCAGGAGGCTAAGGGGGAAGAAGAGTACCCCTAGAGTTGCATGGGAGATACCAGTGAAGTCTCAGATTGGAAAGTCAAAGTGAAGGGAGGTTATTGCGCAAACTTCAAGTTGACGATCAACTTGAAGATTCAATATTCTTTGGGCACATTATTTATTTCTGGTTAAATTTGTGAATATTAAACTAAAATTCGAAATTTGAATGTATCATAGTAAATCTTGGCTTTTAAAACTATAACTGCCATTGGATATGTAAATTTTGATTCTTGTTAATAGATAAAAAATAATCCTTGTTCTTAAGCGTTTGATTAGTTTTGTGATAAGATATTTGAGTTGTAATTGCCGATACGGTTTTAGTGTAAAATGATCGTTATGAGTCATTTGATTAATTTATATATAGGATGTTTTCGTTAAGTTAATTGGATTATTTACCGAGTAAACAAAATCGGAAAAATCGATAGACTATGTATTTTGTTAATTTAAATTACTAGTAACATATTCAATCTTGGAATACTGTAGTTATACTATCGAATTCAATTTTAATGTCACGATATACTTGCAGTGAATAGTGAGTCATTGAAACATTGTTATTCTTTAACACAATCTTCCTATTTATCGATTCGCATGTGTAGTGAATGAATTTAGATCCAGACTCGTTTCCTGTAGAGATATTATTACTCTCGACTTGGTTAAAGTGTGTTCCATCGATGTTAAAGTGTGCTCCATCGATGTTAATGTAGAATCAGGTTGGCAATTGGGAGATAGGTAGACTGGAGATAACTGGTGGCTACCTTAACTAATTGTGTTAGATTAAATTCTTCAGAAAATTATATCCTTTTATTACTGAAAGAAAAAAACTCAGAAATAGAGTTTTGTTCCTTGTTCATTTGCTCCTTGCATTGTGATATCTCTGTTTCAAGGACACTTCCTTAACAAAACATTGGAACCCAATTGCATTGGGCAAATCTGAATTCGAAGAGGACACTCACTAGGTTTCCCTCCTCTTTTAAATTGCCTGATGTCTTCAAGGTTTGGTTATAAAAGAGTTCGTTATCTTGAGAGAAATGTTTAAGGTAGTAAAATTTTAAATTCGGAGTTTTAATTAACTATGTTCTCTGAATTTGTAAACGAGAGAAGATTAATTTGTTGTTAATGTGATTGTAAACACCTTCCCTACCTTAGAGTTGATGGATTCCCTTAGCAAATTTTCTAGACTCGAATGGATTGAGTTGGAATGGACCCTTGAAACGTACAATCGCACTGCCACTTGGAGACTAAGTTTTGGTTTAATTTAAGTTAATACTTCTTTTAAAACGATAGTGTCACACACCTTTTAGCAGATAATAATCTCGTTCCTACATGCTACAACCCATTTAATTAGTCGATAGGTTATAGTCTACCTTCATATCTTGATTAATATTCCGACTTACTATGGTTGAGTATCTATCCTTAGTAATCTGGAAACCTATGTGTAAGCTTCTCATAACCTGCGCTTTCCAACTTAGATTCCTGCTAATAAGATTGTTCCTGTGCATATCTTGAATAGATTTTGAGACATAGATTTGTATTCCGAATTCTCTTCAAGCAACCCTTAGAAGAGATAATAACAGTTATCTTGTTACAGATAGATGACTCAACTGTTTATTTTAATACACCTCTAGATTAAGTTCGGTGTTGGCAATCATTCGACTTACAGTTGACTCCCAGAGTAAGACATGTTAAGTTTCGGAATTGTATATTTGGTAACTGGAGGATTGCTAAATTTAAGCTTATGTTTAGATAGGTGTGGGTGTTAGTGTAAAACTCTAAATTCATTGATTTTATTGCTACAAATGTTTTAAGTGATAAGTAGTGACGAAATATAAAAGTGGGAAGAAAATAATTCGTGGAATTTCTTTTAATTATGAGTACAATCAATTAGAGTGAAGATTAAATGATGGAATAGGGTTCTTATAAAAAGTCGATTTAATAATAATAATAATAATGATATAAGATTTGGTTGATATCAATACATTGGTTAATATAATAAGCTATTATAACAATCTTGATAATAGTAATGAGATTTCTCATATGGGAATGTCGTTAATTTAGTAAATGAATGTTGTGTTCCTTGAATATATTGGTACAATAATTACAATATATTACACAATAGATCAATTAGTATAATATAAAATATAATTAATTATTATATATTATGTATTATATAATATAATTAATTATTGTATATTATGTATTATATAATATAATTAAGATTTATGAATGTTGTGTTCCTTGAATATATTGGTACAATATATTACACAATAGATCAATTAGTATAATATAAAATATAATTAATTATTGTATATTATGTATTATATAATATAATTAATTATTGTATATTATGTATTATATAATATAATTAAGATTTAGTTATGTTGATGCAATAAGTGTATAAGTGGGGGTTAATGGTTAATGTCGATGATATGTATTGATATTCATTCGCTTGATGATTAGGATCACGCGCAAGGTTGTGCATCCCCAAATATGGTAATTAGATAAGATACTTGTGCTATTAAGAATCATTATAGAATCGTTAATTTACTTATAATTACATCAGTATTAAGTAGTTCTTCTACCTTGAATTACTTAAGAGAAACGTTTCATAACTAGTTGGTTATATTTTAATTATTGGATAATGTAATTAAGTGTTATTGAAGATTTAACATTTATAATTGTAGTTGAGTTTTGAATAATAAATTCATAGTAAGGATATTGTAGTGATGGTAAAATATTTTAAGTTAGTTAGTATGCTATAATTGTTTGGGTAATAGGTTTTTTACTCTTAATACCCTTTTTGTGTTGCGACTTGAGAAAATTCTACATGAAGGTTGTATTAAATGACTAATGGATAAGTGTATCACAACCTTGTTCAAGTAAATTGTTTAAGAGTTTAATGATGCTAGACATGGTATGTTACATAGTATCATTCACTCATATTGTTATGTTGCATGAATAATATATCGTGGTTATTTGGAAACTATGTTGATTAATTAAATCAAATACCTATACTTCTTGTTATTATTGCATCTAATTTTTCCTTGCTTATGTAATTGTCATACCAGATAGTTTCGTAACTTGTTATATAAAAAAGAATTTCCTTGATGTTTTCACTTACATTTGTGTTGTGTATGGAGGGATGTTACAAATGGTATCATAGCAGGTTCAACTCTACAACACCAGACCCGTTATGCATTCCATTGTTTTATATTTATAGTTAAATGTGTTTCGCTGATATAATTTGAATTTGTTTCATGACAACTATCATGGTTAGAAGACACATGATGAGTAGACGTCGGGGTGCAGGAGGCAGAGGCATGCTTCCTCTGAGTGCATCCACACCAGAGGGATCTAACCCACATGAAGATGAGCAAACTACTGCTGCAGGAGCAGGTTGTAGTGGGAGATGCGATAGGTATGATGAGATCCTTTGAGAGGATGTCATAGGCATTGATCAACTGCCTTGATCGAGATGAGGGTAGAGAGTTTGTACCCAATGAGGGTTCTCAGTGCTTTCCTATGGTGAGTGGTAGTATTCATAGAGAACTCGAGAAGGTAAAATTTCCCAAGTTCATGGGTTCCATAGATGACTTAGCCGTTGAGGCATGGTTGGAGAACATGGCGATGTGCTTCACACTACACGATTACACCTCCAACATGAAGGTCCGAATGGAGGTATTTCAAATGAAAGGGAGTGTGCTTATTTGGTGGAATACGCTCTTACCTCAACTAAACATGGTCATTGAAGACGTGTCATGAGAATTGTTTGAGGAACGGTTTCGAGAAAGGTACTTGTATGAAGAATTCATTGAGCACCAACTTAATGAGTTCAACGCCTTACGACAGGGTGGTCATATAGCACCAAAGTATGAGTCCAGGTACACAGAGCTACTCATATATTCTCCACATATGAACACTGAGAAATTAAAAGTTAACAAGTTTGTGTTCGGCCTCAACTTCAACATTCGTGCGAAAGTGAGGATCTTAATGCCTTAGACATTGCATGATGTAGTTCATAAGGCTCTCATTGTTGAGGAAGAGCTGGACAATGGGGGTCAGGGAAAAACTCCTTCCAAGTAGATAAGACAGGTTCCACCTAGAGTGTCATAGCAGTAGACACCAGTTAGGAAGATTTCTAGGCACCGCGATACACCCAAAGGACCTATATTATCGACACCACATCGATAGACTCCTCATCAGAGGCCTCCATACAAATCACCATAGTAGAAGCAACAACATCATCTGTAGTAGAAAAAACATAACTATTATGTTCCACATAATAGATCAGGACCGAAAACTCCTAGGCCAACAACATCTTCTTTGGGAACTAGGAGCACTCATTTGAAGAATGGATTTTGGACATGTGGAGACCCACATTACTAGAGGGATTTTCCTATTGAGAAGGCAAGATCTACCGGATCAATAGGACCAACGAAATTTGGAGATTTGGAAAAGGCCCACATGATTCATGCAACGGTTAATAACCACCAGGCAGAGCATAAGTATACAGTGCTCGGGACTTTAGGTATGATAGTTGATCAACATTTTAGTGTTTTGATTGATCCAGGAGCTACAAAGAGTTTTATATCTAGTGTTGCACTTAAAATAATTAAGGTGAAGGAAGTCAAACAAGATGATTTTAGACATGTGGAAATAACATCTGGTGCTAAGCAAAAGGTTGGAGGAAAAGTGAAGGATTGTAACTATTGTTCCTGAGTTTATACTTTAAGGATCTAAAGTATACTGTCAAGGCATCTGAAAAGATAGAGGAAAAGAGGATAGAAAGGAAAATTAAAAGATAAGGACTAAAGTTGGTTTCTCAACTGTCTCTGTCGAAATTCCCAGTTTTCCTGAATGTTGATATCTCTCTCAATTGCTACCCATGAATGTTCTAACTCAACCTGATTACTTGTTGTTTGTAAAATGGTATTAAATAAATTTAGAGCGATGTTGGTTTGATCCAAAAGACTGGGTTCGATGTTAGGCTTCCTTGTAACTGGTACTGTCATGAAGGATAAAAGGTAAGGGAGATATAACTCTGTATTTTCTTTTTAGGCTTAGTTATCTCTAATTCATAATATAAAGAAAACGATTTTAAAACATGAATAAATGAGATGGCTGAATCAAAGGCCGTTTCTTGTATCTGATTTAAAATTTAAAGAAAGGGGAACATGTATGATATGAGGGAAAAATGTAAAACTACCTACAAGGTGAGGCATCAATTTAAGAGGAATCTCACGTTGTGATAGGAGACTATGAAGCAAGAAAGATATTAATGAAGCATATGGTGTTGTAATCTAAACATTTCCAAGTCTTGTATCGGTTGATAACCGATGCAGAGGAAAAACTGTAAATGATCTAAATAACAAGAATAATTATTTCCACAGTAGAGGTTATACTAAATTGTAGTCAAGCATTCATTAATAAAATACATGAAATGACGATGAAGAGACAAGGAAACACATAACTCAGACTTGACAAAATCATGAATCTTCAATCTGATTTTCTATTAATTCAGAGTTTTCTTTTAGATGTCTTCATCACAATTCCCTTTTAGAGAAAAGAAAAAAGCCCTTCTGTGGTCTTCTCTCCCTTTATTTATACAAGATTGTCGCTACTTGATGGTTAGTGATCTCCTATTTTTTAGGGAAAAAGAAAGAAAAATGGTTACAAAACTGCAACCTTAACCATTGCATGATTAACATTTCGTTGGTCTATCATTTCAAAAGTATAATATTTCGAACGATACTTCACTGTTTAGTTGAAGTCTCTCCCTCTTTTGAAGCTATACATTCAACACACTTCTCTAAAAAATGAACAAAAATTATGGGTGGTGTCGGGAGATCTTTAGTTTCAAATAGATAAAACTTTCTTTGTACCTTTGGACACTGGTCTTCAAAACCTCTATTGGTAGACCTGATCATTTTCAATCTTAAATTAGGCTGTACCAACCATCTATCTATCAGGTTGGTATCAATTTGATTCAACTGGGAAACCTTCGCCAGAACCTTCTGTAAGCTCTCTTTGTAGTCCAATTGCTATTTCACAATGTTTATTTTCCCTAGTAGTCCAGAGCAATCATTTATTTCAATTCCTAATGCTTGCTTATCCAAAGAATCAAATATTCCCTCACAATCATCTTTGATTTCTTTGACTATCTTCTTGTTTTAGACTATGTTCGTTTCCCATGCCTTGAGAATGATGTCTCCTCTTATCTGTTATGTGACAGAAAGTTTTAGATATTTCGACATCTCCCTGTTCCCTGAACATGCGACTTCTTTCTGAAAGGTATTCCTTGCTTCTTTAGCCTCTTTTTCTAGTAAAATAATGTTATTAAGGGATTTGCTTACCTCTTGAAAATAATGTTGGACAATCTCTATTTTGGAGATCAATTGTTGGTTTTCAGCTTCTATCTTTGTATGGGATTCTAACGAGAGGGTTTGAAAAGCCTTTAAGTCCACGACCCGTCCTTTTGTCAAACTCAATTTAGCTTGTAACTGTTTAACAAGCTCCCTTTGCTAAGTAACCTGTACCTGACTTGCTTGTATCCTCTAGTTCATTTCATCTAGGCTAGCTTTGAGTGACTGTATTTCTTGCCTTTCAACAACTCTAGCCTGCTCCAGACCTTTTTTTTTTTTGTAAGTAAGGGATTTTATATAAAAAAGGACCTTCAAAAAACCAGTTCAGCCAGCCGGGTAAGTCTAGAAGTTTACAGTCTGACAGTCTTAGATAAACAGAACTAAGTTGACTAGGCTACAGATATGAAAAGAAAATAGTAAAATGAACAAATCCCCTATGGGGTTAGACACTTGGCGAATAACTTGGCCAGGTGGCTTGATAGGCCGCGTCCCAAGGTTCCTCTTCGATGGGCGTCCCTTTGCCTTCCAGTTGCATATCAGTGTCCAAGTTGCTCTCGTCCAGGTTGGTAGCTGGCAGGGTATCTCTAGGTGGACTGTGCGCATGGATTCCCGTAGCTGTCGCGGCCTCCGTGTCCCCGTGCGTGACCTGCACCACGACGACCCCTTCTGGTTGTTGCACCTATTCATTCCTGTCGACGCCCTCTGCATGGGTCACCTCTGTTGATTCCACACCTTCTAGAGTAGAGTGGAAAACTTCCTGGAAGGTGGAAAGGATCTGAAGGAGGGTCGAAGTCTTCCCATCCAGAAGCTGCAGTCGAAATTGGAGGTCCTCCAATCCCTGCCGGAGCTCAAAGACCAACCCATAGAGGATGGCCAGACTATCTTTCAACTGCGAGTCAGGGATGAAGTCGGTAGACGAGTACGCACTGTTTCGGGCATTTCTAAGAAAGGGTGGCGCCCCCAAGGCTGGATGGGAGGAGAAAACTGTCGGTGCAAGAGAAGGCCCGCTGGCTCAGGAATTCGGTGGAGCTACGAGAAATCGCGAAAGAGATCCCGGTGAGCTATCAGTGATGGATAGGCATTCCAACTGGGAGGCAGGTGGGGTGGAGGAGGCGAGAGGTTTTATCTCGGGATACAAAGGGTGTGAGGAGTATGTGGAGGGCGAACCAGGGGGAGAAACAGAAACACAGGGCCGAGGAGGATGCCATGGATATCCTCTTCTCGGCCTTCCTCTTTGGCGTGGCATACTGAGCTCAGAGTGAAGGCAGAACTGAACCAAATGCTCGATGTGGCGTGGAGAGCCTGGAGAAGGTCAAAGGCTGTGAGAACCATGAAAAACTAGAGTAAGCTAGGACTGGGTGGCGAAGGGATGAGAGGGTCGGGTCGCAAGCGAGGATTAAAGTCACCTCTAGACAGATTAGCCATGGTATAGTCGGTAATGGGAGTCGGGTGCACGAATGTTAATGGTGCTGCAACGACGTAAAATCAAATAAATGCAAGGTCTAGGTGATAGGATTTAGCTCGAGCCCAGCACATGGATCCCTGTATCGCTGGCCTGACCTTTCCTCCACCTCTCGCTAAGTGGCTCGCACTAGCACCCCATCCGGGGGTAGCCTGCTCTAGACTTTTATTCACCTCTTCTCTAATGTTTTTCTCAGCATTCTTCAACTGATCCTGCAATTGAGCTATCATGTGGTTACTCTTCTTTATCCTTGTTCTCATGTTCTCCACAGTAAAAATGTTTGTTGTTGCCATGGATCCCAGAGAGCCTGCCACCTCTGTCGTGAAATCCTCCTCTTCCAGTTTCTGGACATCTATCGAGACCCTATGCTTCTTCACCATACCCCCTTCTCTCATATTCATTTCTTTATTTACAATAGCCTTCCTCTTCTTGCTGAAAAAATAATCAGAAGGAGGGATCTCATCTCTGGAAATAGGAGTGAGGTCACCAACATATATAATTCCCATCTATGGGATTCCAAAGGTGGATTGTAAAGGAGTTAAGGAAGTTATGGGAATTCCTAGCTCTGTATACCTTGTTTGTCCCATAGCCTCAGGTATAGTGACATCAACAGCAGGTGATGAAGGAGGAGTGGACTTACTGGACTCGGGAGTTGTCCTGGGCCTCCTCTCTGCTTCTGTCTTTGGATTTTCTGTCTGTAAGGCCTCTTCATTTTGTGAAGACCCTTTAGTATCCTGAGGAAATTCTTCAGGATTTACTTTATCTTGTGTTTCTTGTCAAAAACCTACAGGAGCATCTTCTTGTTCCCGAGGAAGGGTAATTTCTTCTCCTTGCAACACTTTGGGCAGACCACTCCATCTGTGCTTCTGGAAGGTATGAAAACTAGCTTGCAAGTTAGACGACAATGTCTGTACTCTTTTTAACACTTCCTCATAGGTCTTAGTTCCTTTGAATAGGTCGTCAGAAGGGGACTTATCGTGTTCATAAGCCTTCATATTATAGTGGGCCATGTGTTTTCCCACTAACTGGTAAGGATCATGCTTCCTGTGCTCGAGGTTTACCAATTTAACCTCCTCTAGCGACACTGCTTCAACTTTGGAATGACCTAAGTTGAGCAATGAAAATTTCCCAATCTGAATGGGAAAAACTGGCCAAAATTTCTTTTGAGCCACTTTTAGTTCTATCCCAATTCCACCTGTTACTATTTGATGAGCTACCTCCCTGCACACCAGTTTGTCAGGGAGGAATTTCGGGAGGGCGTGTGGAGGGATTGAACACCAAAAAACTCTGATGTATGAAAAATTATCCTCTATGAACTAGTCAACAACTACCCTGAGGTTTCCTGTGACTGACTCTGAAATGCGGGGAGGCACACAGCCGTACAACATATGATGTAGTGGTATCACCACGAAATGACAAATTTCATAGAACGAGTCCTTGACATTTTCTTCTCAAAGTTTAGAATGACATTCGTGAATTAGCTTCAGGTAAGTCAGATTCCAACTCCAATTCATCAAAGGGGAAGGAGTCGAGAAGCATATAACATCCATGATGTATGTCGACATATAAAAGGCTACTGGTCGGCCTTTTGATCTTGCAATATGATAGTCCATGATCTCCTTTGCCATGTTATTGGATAAACTCTTATCCTAATTGAAGTTGTAACCTTCAACTGCCTTGTGCAAAAGAGGTACCCATTCTATAGGGAAATGGGTGGGACTTTTCTTACCGAAAAGTCTACATAACATCATCGCCACATAAATCATATACTCATTCAATGAGGATGTGGCGTAAATACCATGGGTGTCAACCCTAAATTTTCCCTCGTTTCTCCACCAATCCTTGATTAATTCATGATACGTTTGGTCTGTCTCAAAACATTCTTTCCTTTGAAAATTACTCATGAAATCTTTATTATAAACATACTTGGGACTGGGAGATAATTTATACATTACTTGTAAATGTTCCGGTCTGAAAGAGCCGAGGATGACCCCTCGACTATTTAGAATGCTCCTTGTCTGTACGTCAGTTCGCTCTAAGGCCCAACTGATCATGTCATTATAATTCGTAAGTCGCGGCTGTGTAGATATTTTGTGGAGCTCGGACTCCGCTATATCTCGAAGCTTGTTGTCGGCGTCATGAGGGAAATTTTTAATTTCATAATCCAGAGTCTTGAAAATCTACCTCCAGGATTTTATGGAATCGATGGCATGCAGTGTTGTATCAGATATAATGTCTCCATCTAGACTCGAGCTTTCTGCATATCTTCACTTTTCTTGGGTGCCTTCTTAGGTGCCATGATACCTGTGCTAGATCAGAGGCCCGTTTATAGAGAAAATGTGTATAAAACCAGGTAAACGTGACTTGCTACAGATGTAAAGGATAACTATGAAGTTCGAAATATAAGACTTTATTAACCTTCAATTTCGCGTTATAATGAGTGTACAGACGCAAACGACGAAAAATTAATGCTTTTGAATGGAAAGATATTCTTGGAGATACGCTTTCGTGTCGAAAAAATCTTCATTTATCCGTTATTAATGTTGCCGTATATCGATGATTTCGGAACTGGCGTTTCAAAAATCACCACCTTCCTCAATTCCTGAAATGCGAAAGGCAGTTTAATTATCACTAATCCTGTTTTAAAAATGAATTAACCTTAATCTTAAACCTTGTTTAGGGAAAACGCAATTTCACGTTTCGCAACTTCGGGGATCCTAGCGTGAGGGGATAAGTCATAAGCAATCCCTGGATCGCAAAATTGTGATGAGATTAGTGAAGCGCTAAGACACGTATTAGGGCTTTAATTAATCCAGGTTAATAATTAATTATCCTTTTAAGTTTTTCGGAAAAGTGAGGATCGGGAGTTTGACGGTTGAGAGTTCGAAAGCGTTTTAGTAGAAAGAAAAACCTGAATCGCAAAAGATTAAGGGAAAGATAATTATGTTTATAAACTTAAATAATTATGGGTTTAAAGAGTGCTTTGTGGAAAGTGACGAAAAAGGTAACTTTTATTTCTCCCCCCTTTTAACGTTTTTAATATGTTAAACATTTTCGGGACTTCGGCATTGGGAAAATAAGATAGTTGAAAATCATACTTCGAGAAAAAATGAATCTCGAAAACTCGAAAAGGGACTAAAAGCTCAGATTCCCCTTTTGATTAAGGGCGGCTCCACGATTTAGGAAAAGATGAAGCTTTAGTTTTCAAGGATAGGAAAAAATAAACTTCGTGTCAACATTAGGCTCCATCTAGGGATCTCGTCTCCTTGTGGGACGAGAAGAACATGCAGACCAAGTGTCTTCATTGGGTAACGGGGTCAATGATTCGGCTCGGTTAAACAGACTTTGGGGAACAACCGAACAAGAGTAGGGTCTCATCGTTAACCTTGAAAATCTCTCCAAAGACAAAAAATATGACTATATCGAGTGGGTCTTCCGTAAACCTCTTCTCCTGAAACTGAGCTCAAAATTGTGTAAGTTAATCAAAACCAAACCAACCATCCTATCAGGTTTCACATGATTCTGTTTGCATCAAGGTAAGTATTTGTGCTATGTCCGGTAAGGAGATCCTAGAAACCTGTGATGAAAATCCAGCCGAAAAGAAGAGAAATTACCAAAGCATCATGTAACTTATGTATAACAACTTTTATCAGATATGAGGATATCGCTTCACTGCCAGTGAGCATTTTCAGTACCCCAGTGAAGTTATCTGACTTCCCACATTGAATTTCCTTTCACCACTTCATTGTTTCGAAGCATTTAAATGCTGAGATGAGAGCAATCAATATAATGAATTTCCTTTCTTCATCTCTTTGAACTAGATGGGGGAAATCAATATTGAATTTCCTTTCACCATCTGTTTGTATTCATTTTTTTATTTTTTGAAGTGGGGGAAATCAATGAGCATACAATATACTCGGGAAGAGATCTGTTTGAAAAAGAATCAAAGTCTGTCAACTCATTTAAATAGCTCTGGGTTAATCTTCTCCTCTGCCTTCAAAAATCATGGGATTCAAAGAACTTCTTAAGGGAAACTTTTTGACCTTTAGTCCAGGGAACTTCCTTGAGCAAAACTAATTAGTTATTCCTATTAGGATAACTAGTGAGGTCGGGATTAACCTAGACATGTTTGTGAACCAGATAAAGTCGAAGAACTTAAAAGAACAACCCACTCTCTTTCTGGAAAGTTTGTTTGAGAGTTTTCAAGACCAGAGAGAGACCCCTCTGTTGTCAGGAGACTTCAAGACTGGACCTCCATGGTTAAGTGGGAAAAGGCTTTACTGTGGTCAAGGCGAGGATAAAGGTTTTTTTTTTTTTTTGAAATCATTCGTACTTCTTAGGGCTTTTATCTCGAATTTTGAAATGGGATTTCATACATATATTAGCTCTTATATTACCAGCCCAAAGATTACTTGTTCATTAACTTTGTCATTGTGAGATACTTAATAAGAATACCTGCACATGTCACCTTTCAACACTTAGGGTTCGCTGTCTCGTGAGAAATTTTCCCTGCGAATAACATAAGATTATAATCGTTAGGAAACGTCATGAAAAGAAATCGCGCCCC
>ML785145.1:395240-412888 GCA_009831015.1 Picea engelmannii
TCCAAAGCATGAAAACAAATGATATGTACAATGAGAATTTAGAAACACATTATTGCATGAAGTGTTTAAGATGCCGCCCATTCACAGGGGCATTGTGGATGTCTCCATCTAGGTTTTCTAATAACCACACACTTTTTCCTTCAGAGCCTGAAATCCTATATGGGCCGGACCAGATTGGATCAAATTTGCCATGTTTTCTAACGTCCTCTTTCCTAGCTTCCCATTTCAAGACCAAGTCACTAGGGAGGAATTCTCTATCTTTAGCTTTCTGATCGAACAAGGCCTTCATTTTATCTTGATATATTTGTAACCTTTCATTTACTTCGGCTCTGTTTTGTTGAACTTCAACCAACTGGTTTATTATTCTGGTAACATCATTGGGTTCTTCATTCGAATCCTGCCAAAGCTTCATCACTGGAAGAGCTAAGTTTATTGGTAAAATGACAGCAATGACATATACCATCTAGAAAGGGGAAATCCCAATTGATATTTTAGTACTTATTCTATTGGTCCATAGTGCATATTTTAGATGGATATGCCACACTTTCTTGTTTTCAGTTAAAACCTTTTTTGTCATGGTAATCAGGATTTTGTTAGATGATTCAGCCAGACCATTACCTTGTGGATAATAAGCTGTGGAGTGTCCTAGTATGATGTTATATTTTTGGCAAAAATTTATCATGGTCATGGATTTAAAATCTTGTGCATTATCATTGATTATCTTTCGAGGACACCCGAATCTGTATAAAATATTATCTTCCAAGAAACTGATTACTACCGAATCGGTTGCATTTCTTGTGGGGATAGCTTCCACCCATTTAGTGAAGTAATCAGTAGTCGTTAGGATCCATTTGTGTTGCGCGCTGGAGTGTGGATGAATTTATTCAATAAAATCAAGTCCCCATTGCTGAAATGGGGCTTCTGTTTTAACTGGTATAAGGGGCAAAGATGGGATCTTCTGTTTGCCTGTGAACAACTGACAAGAGACACAATTTCGAACTCTAGTGTTCACTTCTGTGAACAATTTGGGCCAGTAGTATCTGACTCTTAAGATGTTATAAGATGTTGCTCGCCATGCATGATGTCCTCCACACACCCCAACATGGAATTCATCTATAACTCCTTCTGTTTCAGTTTTGACTAAACACCTCAGTAGGAAACCCAGGGGGTCTTTCCAATACAATTTAGCATCTATGATACAGTATTTTACAGCATGTAACTTTAACGTCCTAGCTTTAGACAGGGTTAAATCAATAGGACATTGGAGTGTAAGTAGGTAATGGACGATGTCACAATACCAGGTTGAAGTAGAAAAATTGTCTTGAATTTCGGTTGTAGGTGTAGAGACATCAAGCTCGTATATTTCCAGAAATCCCTCGGTCTGTTGCAACTGATTTATCCCTAATGCTTTTAAGTTCGATTCGGCAAGCAATTTGGCCAAACCCTTTGATAATTTTAGTTGGTTTGATTTCTAGGTCAAACTCCTGGATCTTAGCTAACCACCTGCCTCTTCTTCCGTCACTGTCTGGTTGCACTAGGATATCTTTAACAAAGCTAGAGGGCACATAAGTGATGACCTTGAGTGCAACACGTAATTTCTGAAATCTTTGAGAGATTTCACCATTGCATAGGCCCGTTTCTCCAATATATCATATTTCAACTCGGCATATCTGAGAATTTTGTTGAAAAACACAATAGGTCGCTCAAAACTTTCCTCATTTTTTTGTAACAATACAGCTGCTATAGTATGTTCTAAATCAAAAGAAAAAAACAAAAACTCTTTTGTGTAATCTAGGCTGGCCAAGACTGGTGCTTCACTTATTACTTTCTTGATGCGTTGAAAGGAGGCTTTGGCTTCGCTTGTCCATTTCACTTCACTGTCCTTTTTGAGCATATTTGTTATCAATTTCACAATTTCGGCAAAGATAGGGATGAATCTCCTCAAGAAATTTATTTTTCCTTAAAAAGACTGAATTTCTTTTACATTTCTAGGAAAATTTATTGTATCTATTGCCTCAACCATTTTGGGATCGATTTTGATTCCGTCCCTAGACATGATATGGCCCAATATTTTCCCTTCTTGCATTGCGAAATGAGATTTCTTGGGATTGAGTGACAAACCAAACTTTCAACATTTCTTAAAGGTTTGTTTAAGGTGCATTAGATGTTCTACATCAGATTTGGAGAAAACAGTCAAGTCATCAAGATAGATAACAACTAACTTGTCTCTTTCACCCACGAAAGTGATATCCATGGCTCACTGAAAAGTTGCCCCTGCATTCATTAAACCAAAAGACATTTTATCGTACATAAAAGTACCCCAAGGAGGTAGTGAAAGCAGTTTTTTCTTTATCGTCCTGATGCACTGTGATCTGATTGTAACCTGAAAAACCATCAATCATAGACATTTTGTTAGCTCCAACTACTTTTTCTAAAACATGATCCATCTTAGGTAATGGGTAATTGTCTTTGAGTGATGACCGATTCAGGTTTCTGAAATCAACACACAATCTGATCTCGCCATTTTTCTTTCTCACTGGGACTAAATTAGCAACCCACTCAGAATATCTCAGTGGGAATATAATTTTAGAATCTAGGAGTTTCTTGACCTCTTTTTCTATCACTGGTAATAGGATAGGGTTAATCTGTCTGAGTTTTTGCCTAAAAGGTTTGAAACCTGGTTTTAATGGAATTTTATGTTCCATTATAGCCGTGTCATAAGTTCTCAACTCGTCATAGGACCAGGAAAAAACATCTTTGTATTTTTTAAGCAATTCAACATATTTATTTTTGATTTCGGGGGACAGGTACTTGGATACCTTAACTAACCTGAGACTCTCTTTGGTACCTATATTGCAATCTTTGACTTCTTCTGGCTGAGGTTGTAAGGTAGTCTTCAAAGGGATGTCATCATGATTAAACACTCTTTCTAAGGGGATCAAGCCCTTGGGTATTTGGTTATTTTTTAAAACCAGCATGCAGTGTTTTGTGATTTTATCTTGGAACTCTTGGGGGTCTTCGCCTTCTTGCATGATCCAAATAGGATAATTCTGGTTCTCTTGGTCAGCATGCGTTTCAACGAACTCATTTACTATTTCTAAAAAAATTCGGAGTTGCTCGTCATCCTCAAAGACTTGCCAATGCTATATGTTATTGGATATAGAAGGTCTGTGTCTCATTTGTATATGATACTTGAGTTTGAAAGAAGTGGGAGGTGTGAAAGTCGAAGCATCTTTGGCTAAGGCATCCGCCTGTTGATTTTCAGCTCTCGGAATGAAGTGAATATTAACAGAAGAGAATTTTTTTTTGATTAGGTCCCAAACACAATTTCGATATGACCTTAATCTAGGATGCCTGGCCTGGTACTGGCGATTGACTTGTTTCACGATTAACTCTGCATCACCAAAAACTTCCGAGTTTTTAATTTTCATCCTCCTAGCAGACTCTAACCCTAACACTAGAGCTTTGTACTCACATACGTTATTAGTGTGGTCAATGTTCCACTGTAGCCTATAAGAGAAAGGGATAAAGAATTGGTTATCAGGTGCTACCAAAATTACTCTAGCCCCATCTCCAAGATAAGATGAGGCGTCGTCAAAAAACATTTTCCAAACACCAGTGCTATATACATCTTGTTCTATTTGTTCTTTTTCTTTTTTATTTTTAGTAGAATTTTCTTCTACACATGAATCAACATCATCATCTATAGATAATATACAATTACCTAAATCCTGATCAACAATATATAGAGGGTAATTATTTGGGCTGAGAGGATCACTAACCATAAATGTTAATCTGGTTTCCCTGTACAATCACGTGAACTGGCCTCCGAAAATTGGAATCATTGCGTACGTCATATCAAGTTGAAGAGAACCTCCAATTTTAGAACCCCAGGACTGAGACAAGAGCATGCCATATTTCGAAGGTATATCTATGACAACCACATCCATTAAAACACTTTTTGTAGGTATCTGTGTGAGATTTACGACTAAGTCTTTTATCATGCCTATACACTTGAATTTCCTCAAGTCGAATGAATATAAATCTCCATAAGGTCTGGTCATTTCTAGGTTGAGTCTGTCCATGATTGCTTTAGGCCCCAGAATCTAACATGCAGTTATGGAGCAGATGATCGAAAACTGTCAAAGTGATGTAGAAAGGGGCAACGATGTCTCTAGCACCTTCGAAGTGTGGGCCAAAAATTATGTTAGGCTTATCATCTTCTAAGTTAATGGCATCGGCCTGACTTTCGTTTTCCGAAAAAATAATCATTTTAGCAATTTGTTTCCGATATATCGGGTTTTTAGCTAGTTCAATGAGGGGGATAGGGATTTTGATCTTATTGATCTCATTCTCTAGGTTAAAACTTCCAATGGTTTTGTCAGTTTCCATGGCTTGAGTTTCTAGCCCTTTCTTTTTTGCTTTCCTGGGTTGAAGAGCCATCGTTTTGGTAACAAGGGTGTTTATTTTCGGTGCGCTTAAGGGTGAGGTCTCCGTGTGTTTGTTTTTCAGTGTTTTTTGGGGCTGCTTGGTCAGTTTCAACCCTTGGTAGTATCTTTTTAACTAGAGTAGTTATGGAAACCGAGTTTCTAGGTATCAGGTTGTATTTTTGGTGGAGCTCGGCCATTATACCATCTATTACTCCGTGATAAGTCGAATCTTCAGAAACACTGTTGTTCTTGTTACTCTTAGTCCTATATTTTGTAGTCAAAGAATTTTCATAATCATGTCTTGTTATATAAGGTTGTAAGCAGTCTTTGGCAAGATTGTTAATATCCTCTTCTAACTCTTCGAAATCCTCCAAGTCTTGCCCTCCTATAAAGTTTTCCCTTTTAAAAGGGGTTTGGATTTTTTTATCTTCGTTCTTAATTTGTTTTTGGTGGTTTTGAGGATTAGGGTTCTTCCTGAATTCTTTTCTAGGGTAATGTTCATTTTTAGCTTGATCAAGTTCCATTCTCGATATTTTGTTTGACAATTCTTTGATGATTCTAGCCATATTGTCCATTTTATCTTCTGAGGGTCTCCTTGATCCAGAGGGTTCTCCTTGCTCCCTGTATCTCCTTATTTCTTTGTTTCTAGTCTCGAATTTGGTCTTCATCTTTCCTGATTCCATCATGTTAGATTCAATTTCCAAGGCATCATCTTGCATCTTGGTAAGATCAACTGATCTTCTCTCCCTTAATAAAAGGGCGAAGTCGGGGTCAAAATCTCCGGCGAAAGTCACCTTCGTTGCAGGCTGTGAGGGTTTAACCTCGGTCGGGATCTTAGTATATAATTTATTGAGTCGTTGGGTAAACTTGAGGACTGATTCAAAGTTTTTCTTTCGAAGAGCTCTGAATTTGGTTAGATAATAAAGATGATCTTTCCACTCACCCCACAGTTTGATAAAAGCGTTTTCAAGTTCATCGTATGAAGGTATAGATCTGACTGCTAGGGCTCGAAACCAGGTTCTCACTTTCCCTTAAAAGGTTTGAACCAAGAGTCTAGAGTAAACATCTTCGTGTTCCAATCCAAGAATGTCGGCGAATTGATCGAAAAAATTTATATGCTCAACTGCCGTTAAATCTCCCTCTCCTGTGAACATAGGTAGGTTTTTCATGTAATTTTTTGGTAAATCATGGAGAGGGACTGGTAGAACCAGAGGAGCATATATTGTAGAAACCTTTGCAAATATCCGAAGAGGCGGTGCTTTGCCGCCTTCTCCTCCTCCTGGACCACCTACGGCAACACCTCCTGCCCCACCTGCTCCAGCCATGGCCATTGCAGCTTTAGCGATAAAAGTTTGGGGGTTATAAGGAAGTGTTTCAAGAAGTTTGTTATTGGTGGGGATCAAACTTGAGAAAAATGAGCTTGGGGAATGTGGGCTAGTTCCTTCAGAATCACAGGGTGAAAATATAGGAGAATCAACAAAAGTTGAATCAAGATATATGGGATAATTGTTTGAGTTTTGAGAGGTGGGAAAACAAACCTTGAGAAGAGAGGGGGAGTTGGTCGCAACAAGAAGTGAGGTAGACCTTCGTTTTCTATTGATATGGGAAATGACCGAGAAAGCTTTAGTCTCAAAAACAGGCAAAACACAATTTGATTCTGGGGTTGTAACTTTATCAGCGGAGTATTCCCTGTTAGGGGATGGAATCTTGGATCGATGTGTTAATATTCAGAGTCAGACTGTGTGAATTTAAGTTGATAATATTTGTTCGTCGATAAGGCAGTCTGCCGAAAGAACTTTCTTGATTTTATAATTTTTTCTAGGTTGGAAGAAGGCGAAATCTGCTTATCGTCTGGATTCTTCCTGGTATTCTTCTGGTTAAGAGCCAGTTTAAACAGTGTGGAGTCACCAAGTGAAAGATAAAGGTAGCCTTAGAAGGCTTCCAAACTTTGTTCACTACCAAAGAGGAAAGTGTCAATGTCGTTCTTCCTAAGGAAAAAGATTCGTTACTCCGTTCCCCAGCAGCGACACCAAAAATATGTTGTTCTTGAGTTTATACTTTAAGGCTCTAAAGTATACTGTCAAGGCATATGAAAATATAAAGGAAAAGAGGATAGAAAGGACAATTAAAATATAAGGACTAAATTTGGTTTCTCAACTGTCTTTGTCGAAATTCCTAGTTTTCCTGAATGTTGATATCTCTCTCAATTGTTACCCATGAACGTTCTAACTCAACCCGATTACTTGTTGTTTGTAAAATGATATTAAATAAATTTAGAGCGATGCTGGTTTGATCCGAAAGACCGGGTTCGACGTTAGGCTGCCTTGTAACTGGTACTGACATGAAGGATAAAAGGTAAGGGAGATATAACTCTGTATTTTCTTTTTAGGCTTGGTTATCTCTAATTCACAATATAAAGAAAACGATTTTAAAACGTGAATAAATGAGATGGCTGAATCAAAGGACGTTTCTTGTATCTGAGTTAAAATTTAAAGAAAGGGGAACATGTATGATATGAGGGAAAAATGTAAAACTACCTACAAGGTGAGGCATCAATTTAAGAGGAATCTCACGTTGTGATAGGAGACTATGAAGCAAGAAAGATATTAATGAAGCATATGATGTTGTAATCTAAACATTTCCAGGTCTTGTATCGGTTGATAACTGATGCAGAGGAAAAACTGTAAATGATCTAAATAACAAGAATAATTATTTCCACAGTAGAGGTTATACTAAATTGTAGTCAAGCATTCATTAATAAAATACATGAAATAACGATGAAGAGACAAGGAAACACATAACTCAGACTTGAAAAAATCCATTATCTTCAATCTACTTTTCTATTAATTCAGAGTTTTCTTTTATATGTCTTCATCACAATGCCCTTTTAGAGAAAATAAAAAATCCCTTCTATGGTCTTCTCTCCCTTTATTTATACAAGATCGTCGCTACTTGATGGTTAGCGATCTCCTATGTTTTAAGGAAAAAGAAAGAAAAATGGTTACAAAATTGCAACCTTAACCGTTGCATGATTAACATTTCATTGGTCTATCATTTTAAAAGTATAATATTTTGAACGATACTTCACTGTTTAGTTGAAGTCTCTCCCTCTTTTGAAGCTATACATTCAACACACTTCTCTAAAAAATGAACAAAAATTCTAGGTGGTGTCGGGAGATATTTAGTTTCAAATAGATAAAAATTTCTTTGTACCTTTGGAAACTGGTCTTCAAAACCTCTATTGGCAGACCTGATCATTTGCAACTTTAAATTAGGCTGTACCAACCATCTGTATATCAGGTTGGTATCGATTTGATTCAACTGGGAAACCTCCACCAGAACCTCCTGTAAGCTCTCTTTGTAGTCCAACTACTGTTTCACAATGTTTATTTGCCCTAGTAGTCCAAAGCAGTCATTTATTTCAATTCCTAACTCTTGCTTATCCAAAGAATCAAAGATTCCCTCACAGTCGTCTTTGATTTCTTTGACTATCTTTTTGTTTTCGACTATGCTCGTTTCCCATGCCTTGAGCATGATGTCTCCTCTTATCTGTTCTGTGAAAGAAAGTTTTAGATCTTTCGGCATCTCCCTGTTCCCTAAACATGCGACTACTTTATGAAAGGTATTCCTTGATGCTTTAGCCTCTTTTTCTAGTAAAATAATGTTATCAAGGGATTTGCTTACCTCTTGAAAAGAATTCTGGACGATCTCTATTTTGGAGATCAATTGTTGTTGTTAAGCTTCTATCTTTGTATGGGATTCTAATGAGAGGGTTTGAAAATCCTTTAAGTCCACGACACGACCTTCTATCAAACTCAATTTAGCCTGTAACTATTTAACAAGCTCCCTTTGCTGAGTAACCTGTTCCTGACTTGCTTGAATCCTCTGGTTCATTTCATCTAGGCTAGCTTTGAGTGACTGGATTTCTTGCCTTTCAACATCTCTGGCCTGCTCCAGACTTTTATTCACCTCTTCTCTAATGTTTTTCTCAGCATTCTTCAAATGATCCTGCAATTGAGCTATCATGTGGTTACTCTTCTTTATCCTTGTTCTCATGTTCTCCACAGTAAAAATGTTTGTTGTTTCCATGGCTCCCATAGAGCCCTCCACCTCTATAGCAAAATCCTCCTCTTTGAGTTTCTGGCCATATATCAATACCCTATGCTTCTTCACCATATCCCCTTCTCTCATATGCATTTCTTGCTTTACAATAACCTTCCTCTTCTTGCTGAAAAAATAATCAGAAGGAGGGATCTCATCTCTGGAAATAGGAGTGAGGTCACCAACATATATAATTCCCATCTGTGGGAGTCCAAAGGTGGACTGTAAAGAAATTAAGGAAGTTATGGGACTTCCTAGCTCTATATACCTTGTTTCTCCCATAGCCTCAGGTATAGTGGCATCAATAGTAGGTGATGAAGGAGGAGTGGACTTACTGGACTCGGGAGGTGTCCCGGGCCTCCTCTCTGCTTCTGTCTCTGGATTTTCTGTCTGTAATGCCTCTTCATTTTGTGAAGACCCTTCAGTCTCCTGAGGAAATTCTTCAGGATTGAATTTATCTTGTGTTTCTTGTCCGAAACCAGCAGGAGCATCTTCTTGTTCCTGAGGAAGGGTAATTGATTCTCCTTGCAGCACTTTGGGCATACCACTCCGTCTGTGCTTCTAGAAGATATGAAAACTAGCTTGCAAGTCGGACGACAATGTCTACACTCTTTCTAACACTTCCTCATAGGTCTTGGTCCCTTTGAACAGGTCATCACAAGGGGACTTCTCGTGTTCATAAGCCTTCATATTACAGTGGGACATGTGTTTTCCCACTAACTGGTAAGGATCGTGCTTCCTATGCTCGAGGTTTACCAATTTAACCTCCTCTAGTGCTGTTGTTTCAACTTTGGAATGACCTAAGTTGAACATTGAAAAATTCCCAATCTGAATGGGGAAAACTGGCCAAAATTTCTTTTGAGCCACTTTTAGTTATATCTTAATTCCACCTGTTACTATTTGATGAGCTACCTCCCTGCACACCATCCTGTCAGGGAGGAATTTCAGGAGGGCATGTGGAGGGATTGAATACCCAAAAACTATGATGTATGAAAAATTCTGCTCTATGAACCAGTCAGCAACTGCCCTAAGGTTTCCTGTGACCGACTCTGAAATGCGGGGAGGCGCACAACTGTACAACATCTGATGTAGTGGTATCACCATGAAATGAAAAATTTCATAGAACGAGTCCTTGCTGTTTTCTTCCCAAAGTTTAGAATGATATTCGTGAATTGGCTCCGGGTAAGTTGGATTCCAAATCCAATTCATCAAAGGGAAAGGAGTTGAGAAGCATATAGCATCCATGATGTATGCCGACATATAAAAGGATACTGGTCGGCCTTTTGATCTTGCAGTCTGATAGTCCATGACCTCCTTCACCATGTTATCTGATAAAATCTTATCCCAATTGAAGCTGTAACCTTCAGCTGCCTCGTGCAAAAGAGGTACCCATTCTGCAGGGAAATGGGTGGGACTTTTCTTACCGAAAAGTCTACATAACATCATTGCCACATAAATCATATACTCATTCAATGAGGCTGTGGCGTAAATACCATGGGTGTCAGCCCTGAATTTTCCCTCGTTTCTCCACTAATCCTTGATTAAGTCAGGATATGTTTGGTCTGACTCAAAACATTCTTTCCTTTGAAAATTACTCACAAAATCTTTATTATAAACATACTTGGGAATGTGAGATAATTTATACATTACTTGTAAATGTTCCGGTCTGAAAGAGCCGCTGACGACCCCTCGGCTGTCCAGAATACTCCTTGTCTGTACATCAGTTCGCTTTAAGGCCCAACTAATCATGTCATTATAAGTCATAAGTCGCAGCCGTGTAGCTATTTTGTGGAGCTTAGACTCCACTATATCTTGAAGCTTGTTGTCGGCATCATGAGGGAAACTTTTATTTTCATAATCCAGAGTCTCTAAAATCTACCTCCAGGATTTTATGGAATCGATGGCATGGAGTGTTGTATCAAATATAACGTTTCCATTTGGACTCGAGCTTTCTGCATATCTTCGCTCTTCTTGGGTGCCTTCTTAGGTGACATGACACCTGTGCTAGATCAGAGGCCTGTTTATAGAGAAAGTGTGTATAAAACCAGGTAAACGTGACTTGCTGCAGATGTAAAGGATAACTATGAAGTTCGAAATATAAGACTTTATTAACCTTCAATTTTGCGTTCTAACAAGTGTACAGACGCAGACGACGAAAAATTAATGCTTTTAAATGAAAAGATATGCCTAGAGATACGCTTTCATGTCGAAAAAATATTCATTTATCCGTTATTAATGCTTCCATATATCAGCGATTTCAGAACTGGCGTTTCAAAAATCACCGCCTTCCTCAATTCCCAAAATGCGAAAGGCGGTTTAATTATCACTAATCCTTTTTTAAAAATGAATTAACCTTAATCTTAAACCTTGTTTAGGGAAAACGTGATTTCGCTTTTTGGAACTTCAAGGATCCTAGCGTGAGGGGATAAGTCATAATCAATCCCTAGATTGAAAAATTGCGATGAGATTAGTGAGGAGCTAAGACACGTATTAGGGCTTTAATTAATCCAAGTTAATAATTAATTATCCTTTTAACTTTTTCGGAAAAGTGAGGATCGGGAGTTTGACGATTGAGAGTTCGAAAGCGTTTTAGTAGAAAGAAAAACCCGAATCGTGAAAGATTAAGGGAAGGATAATTATGTTTAGAAACTTAAATAATTACAGGTTTAAAGAGTGCTTTGTGGAAAGAGATGGAAAAGGTAACTTTTATTTCTCCCCCCTTTTAATTTTTTTAATATGTTAAACATTTTTGGGACTTCAACACCAGGAAAATAAGATAGTTGAAAATCATACTTCGAGAAAAACTGAATCTTGAAAACCCGAAAAGGGATGGAAATCTCAAATTCCCCTTTTGATTAAGGGCGGCTCCACGATTTAGGAAAAGATGAAGCTTTAGTTTTCAATGATAGGAAAAAATAAACTTCGTGTCAATAGTAACATTAACTTGGGTGACTTTGTGACAAGTGTAAACCTGTATGTTACAGTCTTGGGATATTACGATATAGTGATCGGAATGGATAGATTAGAATCGAACAATGTGATACTTAACTACAAGACAAAAAGGTTAAGTTTGATTGATGATTTGGGACATAGTAGAGTAATTGTAGGAAGAAACCAAGGAGTGGCGTTGAGATTTATTTCTTTCCTACAATTACATAAAAGTATGCGTAAAGGATGTAAATTGTATGCCATTTTGGAGTTTAATGAAAAGCAGGACACAAAAGGATTAGAAAACCTTCTTGTAGTGTCGGAGTTCATGGATTTTTTTCTTGATCAAGAGCTACCAAGTTTACCACTAGTAAGAGAATTAGAATTTACCATAGACTTAAAACCTAGAACTAAACCGATTGCAAGAACGTCATACCGGATGTCGACACTTGAATTGCAGGAGTTGAAGATGTAATTAAAGGAATTGTTATACTTGGCACGTATACGTACAAGTGTGTCTTCGTGGGGTGTGCCAATGATTTGTTTTACAAATAAGGATGGATCATGGAGGCTTTGTATTAACTATCATCAACTAAACAAATCTACGATAAAAAATCAGTATCTGTTGCCGAATATTGATGATTTATTTGATCAGATGAAGGGAGAAACTGTGTTTTCAAATATTGACTTGAGATCGAGATATCACCCATTGCAAATTAAGGAGGAAGAATCATATCCCTAAGACCGCATTTAAGACGATATTCAGACACTATGAGTTTAGTGTTTTACCGTTTGGATTAACAAATGCCCTGGGTGTATTTATGAGTTTGATGAATGGGGTATTTCATGAATACTTGTACAAGTTTGTACAAGTATTCGTTGATGATATACTAATTTATTCTTGGATGAAAGAAGAACATGACGAACACTTGATATTGGTTTTACAGTGTCTAAGAGAAAAAAAGTTGTACGAGAAGCTGTCGAAATGTTCATTTTATCAGACGAAAATTCATTATTTGGGACATATTATATTTGGAGAAGGTATTGCTATGGATCCAACGAAATTAGAGGTCATTTTTGGAATGGCCAGCACCAATGAACATACAAGAAGTACGTATATTTATGGGATTATCAGGTTATTATTGAAACTTCATCAAAGGTTTTTCGAAGATAGCAAATCCAATCATGGAATTGCAGAAGAAAAACAAGAAATTTGCATGGTTAGAGAAATGCACGAAAGCATTTCAAAATCTTAAGGAGTTGTTAACAACAACACCGATATTGAATGTCCCTGATATGGACAAGGAATTCTTGGTATGCACAAATGCATCCAAGGAAGGTTTAGGTGGAGTTTTAATGCAAGATGGTAGAGTGATTGCTTACATTTCAAGGAAACTAAGAAGGAATGAAGAGAATTACGCAACACACGATTTGGAGTTATTAACGATTGTATATGCCTTGAGGGTTTGGAGACATTACCTTATCGGATTAAAGTTCGAGTTAAAGAATGATCACTGTCGATTACAACATATTTTTACTCAGAGTGACTTGAACGCGTGACAAAGACATTGGTCAGAACTACTAAGTGAATACAACTTGGAGATTACTTACATTAAAGGAACAATGAATAAAGTAGTGGATGTGTTGACTCAGAGACCATGCATATTCTTAGTAATACCTCTTGAGACGAATCTTCGAGAAAAGATTCTAGCTTTACAAATAAACGATGACTGGTACAAGGAAGTTAAGGATAATATTGGACAAGATACCATGAGGGTACCAAGGTTAGAAGGTTATTCATTGGACAACGACGGATTATTGAGGTATAACGATAGAATTTATATACCACCTAATGACGAATTAAGAAATGTGATTTTGAATGAAGTTCATCGAGCAATGTAAATGGCTCATCTAGGAGTCACAAAGATGAAATAAAATCTTAAAACTTTATTCTTTTGGAAGGGAATGAAGACTGATATAGTTAATTACATGGCTATATGTCTAGAATGTTAACAAGTGAAGGCTGAGCATAGACATCCATCATGATTGTTACAACCACATGTGATTCCTGAATCGAAATGGGAAGTTATTTCAATGGATTTTATTGTTGGATTTCCACTGACGACAAGGAAGAACGATTTTATTTTTGTGGTCGTTGACACTATGAAGAAGAGTGCACACTTTTTTTTAGCTTGTATGACGTATCAGGCGCCAAACATAGCTAGATTTTTTGTTAGAAAGATTGTGAGATTTCATGGTGTACCTATGGAGATTGTCAGACAGTTGGCTTAGGTTGATGGATAGTTGGTATAGATTGTTGGTTGTCATTTATGTCAACTATTGGAGAGTGATATTGTATATTGATGTCAACCCTTAGTGATTGATGTCAACCCTTGGAGAAAGTCCGGTAGTGAATTCCGATAGCACAAGGTTTGGGTAATGGACCCAAGTTCTTTTTATGTAAATATGACTCATTATTGTTTTGTCATGGTTGATAATAAGTACAAATGGATGAACTCCAAAGTGGCCCCCTTATGGTGAAAGCCCTCACAAGAATACTCTTTGCGGATTGAGTTATCCTAGAAGTATGGTTAGAGAACCCATGATTATTTATGGAATAATGAGATGAAGGTCATTGAATTTGTCAGTGAAACTATCCTAGATGGATATTTCTTGTCATTCCATTTCCAGTGGTATGTGGAACTTCACATAACTCCTCACGGTTAGAGAGTTATGTCCATGAGAAGTTGGAGAACCTAGGTTTGGGTAATGGACCCAAGTTTGTTTGATGGATAATGGTATGATTTTTGATATATTTGTAGGTAATACTATTCTATATGGATATTACATGTCATTCCATTTTTGGTGTTATTTGGAATGTCACATAACCCCTCACAGTTTGAGAGTTATGGCCTTACGAAGTTGGATGACCCTCATATGTCATCTAGAAGCCCCAAAAGGTCAAAGTAGTCAAAGTGGTTTAAAAGATTTTAGAAGGTAAATAATAAAGTGAAGTGATGAGTGTACTATAATTCAAAGTGAGTTGAAAATAATTTTTTTAAATAATAAATTTAATGGAGAAATTAGAATTGGGTTAACCCTAAAATAAGGAAAGTGGGCAAAGTGACCTAGAAGATGTTTTTAAGGAAGCTACTTGGAGAGTATAAATAAGAGGTAAGAATCTCTCATTTTACATCACAATTGAGCATATTGAATATCTATAGGTGACTGAGGTAACCAAAGGATATCTAAGCCAAATTTCAGAGGGAAGGTGAAGAAAAGAAGGCCGTAATTCAAGGGAAGATAAATTCTTTTGATGATGCTTTCTAAGGTATGTTATTTACAGGTCATCTCACCATTTTCGCAATAATTTTTTTTATAGAATTATTTAGACAGTGAAATTTCTATTCCATTGAGAAAACATATCCAAGTATTTGTGGTAAAAAATTCAACTTGTGGGTCTTGTATTTTTGGAGTTACACTCCATGGAAAATAGGGATTGTGGCTAGACCTGAAACTAGTCTAAAACAGGTGTTTCGGGTAAAAAGGTCATAACTTGTTCATAACAGATCCAAATTCAGTAAGACCAAATGTGTTGGTTATATTACAATTTGTAGTATGCTATGTAACATTTTCAGATCGATTCAACAAATATTCTATGTGAGGCATGCTCTACAAGGTCGCTCTCTAGAATAAGCCATAATTCAACAAGGTATGCCATTTTTGCTATAACTCCTTTTATGAGAGGTTCCAAGTAGTGACACCTGAAGGAATTTCATAAAACACACTTAAGAACATTGTGTATTAGTTTCATATATTTATTCATTACAGTCACATAGTTATGATTATTTCAAGTTAAGGTTGTTGACTAATCCAAAACTAGTCATGTGAGACTAAAGAAAAGTTTGATGAAAATGCTAGTCTCTTGTTGTTAAAGTTAAGGAAGGTTTGCAGGTATGTGATAATATACACCAGGTCTATTACAAAGTTTCAAATCATATTTGGATGATGAAATTGATGAGGGATTTTGTTTAAGGTACATGTTGGGTACATGGTTGAGACAAGTAGTTGATGAGTTGGCACATACATGAGGTGTATAGTTGATGATGTTGGTACATCTTGATGAGTCATAGTTGATGAGTAGTTGATACATGATTGGTACATACTTGGTAAATGGTTGGAGACACTTTTTAGTAGTATTATTGACACATGGTTTATGGATGATGTAGCATACTTGTATTATTAGAAGCACATATTGATCTTGGTGATGATTATGAGTTGTTGTGTTATGCTTGGTTGATGCACATCTTTGAGAGTTTTCTTGGTGATTGATCGTGGTGAGTAGATCTGATTTGGTTGATAAGATTGATGAGACAGGTTGTTGCGATAGGTTGTTTGGACAAGTTGTTTTGGTAGGTTGTTGTGACAGGTTATTTGTACAGGTTTGTTGCATGGTTGATGCACTTGTTCATGGTACAGGTTGAGGTACAGGTTGGTGCATGGTTGATGCACTTTTTTTATGGAACAGTTTGATTATAGGGTTTTTGGTACAGGTTGATGCATGGTTGATGCACTTGTTTATGGTACAGGTTGATTATAGCATAGAAAAACCTTAGAAAAAAGTACTCAATATAGCATAGAAAAACCTCAGAAAAAGTACTCAATGCCTTGAAAAAGAGATAATTTCAGATAATAAACCTCTTTGAGGGGAACCTACTTTTACCCCACTTAAATGTTCAAGTACAAGATGATTCCAAATGAAAATGTCTCCTTGGTATAATTACAACTAATGGAATAAAGTCGACATAGGAGACTAGGAGGTATAATTACAACTAATGGAATAAAGCCGACATAAATAAAATAACATTACTAATGTAATATGCCCCAATTAAGGGGTAATGAGACGATATTAGGATTTAACACGCCCTTCCCCTTGAGACAAGTGTTGTCTATAATGCTTGAGTAACTCTGGATGCTTCTGTATAAAAGACTCATCTTCCTAAGTGGAATCTTCAGCCGGTAGTTTCCTCCATTTAATGAGATACTCTGAAATGGATCTATTCCTCAGTTGCTGAATTCTTGTGTCAGTGATGGCTTTAGGCTCCAATATGATTTTTCCTTCCTCGTTAAGTTATGGAAATATAGTTTGAATTGGGATCTTGTTGCCTATAACCTTATTTAAGCATGAAACATGGAAAATTGGGTGTACTCATGAAGATGCAGGCAAATCCAATTTGTATGCCATAGTACCAATCTTTTGCAACACCTTATAAGGGCCATAGTACTTTGGTGATAATTTATTATCTGTATTGGCTTGATTTAGGGACATCCGTTTGTATGGTTGTAGTCTTAAAAACACACAATACCCTACTTCAAAACTTCTTTCACTACGATGCTGATCTGCTTGTTGTTTCATGCGATTCTGTGCCATGGTCAGGTTGTCCTTTAAGATTTGGAGAACTTGTTGTTGATTCTCGATGTAATATTCCACTGCTTGAACCTTAGATTTTTCTTTTAGAGAAGAAGTGATGGAAGGAGGGTGGTATCCATAAAGTGCCATAAATGGTATCATTTTTGTTGGATCATGAAAGGAAGTGTTATACCGCCATTCTACCAAGGGTAACAATTTGAACCATTGTGTTTGTTTATCAGAGAGAAAGCAACGAAGGTAGCCTTCCAGACATTTGTTCACTATCTCGGTTTTTCCATCAGATTGAGGATGATAGGATGAGCTATGAACCAATTGAGTACCCAAACAAGAAAATAATTCTGTCAAAAAATTTCCAGTGAAGATGGGATCTCTGTCACTTACAATAATCTTTGGGCTGCCATGTAGATTTTGAACTGTCTCCATGAATGCGGTGGCAAATGTACTAGCTTTGAAGGGATGAGAGAGTGCACAAAAGTGTGCGTACTTAGCCAGTCTATCAACAATCACCATGATGACACTCTTTCCTTCAGACTTCAGTAAACCCATGATGAAATCCATGGAAACCTCCTCCTAGTGCTAACTTGGGATGGCTAATGGTTGTAAAAGACCTGTGGCCTTAATTGTTTCCACCTTATTTTTTTGGCAAACCAAACATTCTACCACAAACCTTTGAACATCAGTTTTAAGGCCATCCCCAAAAAAATCCTTCTTGACTCTATGGTAGGTTTTCAAAAATCCTGAGTGCCCTCCTACTGGAG
>ML785146.1:0-14068 GCA_009831015.1 Picea engelmannii
CAGTCTTGTATAAATAAGAGGCCAGCGCCTCACTTCAAACACACAACTCACTTGCTCATTCTCTTATGAGGCAAGCTGCAATTACCAGTTGGAGAGAGGGAGAAGAGTGGCGCATCTCTTGGAGAGGACTATCTGTATTGGTTTCAGTTATCTCTTGAACATTGTATAAGCTATTTATGATAAGGAATTTTTTGTTGGGTTTTCTTCCCCTAGAGGGTTTCCCAGGATAAATGCTGTGTCTCTTGTGAATGTGTATTTCTCAGTGATCTTGTTCTTATGATGGTCTTATCTATTGAAATGCAAAGAACTATAATAATGGCATAAACATTAACACAACCGGGGCTCGGCCTTGGGATATTATAGGTCTCCCTTATGATGCCTAGGGTTTGATTAATTTCTTTGATCTAACCATTATTTGAGAAGTGTGCAAGAGCTATTTGTTGTAGATTGATGCTCTTCTCACATTCAGTGATGTTTGAAGACTTCAACACCTTAGGAGAAAGGGAACATTGTTAAGGATTTTCGAGACCACCATGCACCATGCTCAATAGTAAGGCTTCTTTCATCACAACTTTCCGAACTCATTTATAATTTTTCCATCCTTTATAAACTTTTAATGATCTAGGGATTGTTCAGAAATATTTTATTGAACTAGATCATTAACCCAAGTAGTAGTTTATTTGTGATTTATCTTTCTAATACTTGAGTTCTTAAAAGTCGATTTGATTTTCCATGAGGGTTTTAATTTTTTAAGCAAGTCGACTTAGGTTTTAGTGATATTCAAACTTCATATACACAAACACTTTTGGCACTAACCCCTTTACTAACTTGATTGGTTTTTTATGGGTACTAATCTTAATGATCTAATATGGTGACTAATCTCTTAACTATACTTGTAATTCATATTTGAAATATGCATGATAGATCAATCATTGTGTTAGACATCACACTCTCTTTCATGCTATATTTCTTCAAGTAATTTGGTCTAAATTTCATGAGGGTTTCTCTCAAGTTTTTGGCACACACATTGACTAAATTTCTTTAAATTTCCAATCTGAAATATCATTATGATTTACTGCTCCATTTTCACACTTGTATTTCACTTTTAAAATCTTATTAAGAGATATACACTACAACAGCTTGGTGTGCCCCTTATTTGTGACTAATGGTCAAGTATTGTTTTAAAATCTTATTAAGAGATATACACTACAACAGCTTGGTGTGCCCCCCCTTATCTGTGACTAATGGTCAAGTATTGTGATGGACTAATATATGGCAAATGAATCCTTGAAGGGTTGGTACATTCTCTCTATTTCACATAATAAACCTGTGGTTAATCTCTCGACAACATAAGAATAAAGTCACATGATACTAGCACTTAAAGTTTGATGAATGTGATGTTTATTGATTGTATCTTTCCCTATTGATGCTCCTTTCACACAACTCATGTGTTTTGGTTATGGTTCAGCATTTACACATCTAATGACATACAAATGAAAGTAGAATTTGGCATTTAATTTTGGAATATATACAACACTCTAAAAGCACTGTTAGTAATCTCAGAATTGCAATTTCAGTTTGATGAATGGGTATTTAGATCATAACTCAAAGATACATGGTACACATGGTTTTATCTGGAAGTGTATTCTTTGCTAAATGTTATAAGTTTGATATAACAAACAGTAATGTGTACTTTTCAAATGAATGGTTGTAGGTTCAAATTTCTTAAAACAGACATACTTAATTTGCACAACAGTCATGGTTAATCTTATTAATTTCATTATGAATGATTGTTCCTTCAAGTTCTAATTTCCTCTTTGCAAAAGCATGTTCCAAGTATCCACTTCCCACTTTGAATGCTATGGTGTATGGATATCTTTGCTGCTGTCATAACATTGTCACATAAGATTTTACATCTATTTTCTGAACAACACCTTCATTTTTCATTTTTCAAAGTTTTTGATGCTATATTCTTTCATGGCTGAATGTAATGATCTAATGCTGCTGTCCTTTAATCAAATCTGAACATTTACTTCAATATGTCTTACATGGATTGTTTCATATATTTAGAACATTTACTTCAATATTTCTCACATGGATTGTGTAATATATTTGGAATTTAAGGTTTGGTTATGCTAATATGTGAAGACAATCACACTTTACATCAGCACTCACACTAAAAGGAGAATCGAACCTTCATTTGAGCACTCAAAACTTCACCCTTCTTGATAAGCAATTGGAACTTTGTAGGTTTGAATCTACACAATTAGCTTCTACTCCTACTTTAATGTGTCCAAATTGGACATCTTGGACTAGTAGTGTGAACTCGAATTTGGGTTTAAGAGCTTTTTTAGATCCCTTAGACTTGTACCCATTTCGAGTAAGTTAAATAATATCAACCTAGGCTAAAACCCCTCACTCTTAAATCCAAAGATTTGGCTTAGGTTAACTTAAGGATTCCTCCCTAAGCTAAGTTTTACCTTACACTGAGATTTATTAGAATTTCTGGATACTTACTGAATTTAACTTTAACTTCAAGAGGAGTCTATAAATTTATTTATAGTTATTTAAATATTAGAAGATGTTTATACTTAAAATGACCAACTTAACAAAGAATTTCCCACCCACCTTAGCTGTACAGGTTGTATACCTACATTGTATTTTATTTGTGATCCTTCTACTTTTTCAAAGTAGTTTAAACTTTTAATTCAACATGCAATTTTAGTTTTAAAGCTTTCCACTCTTGCATTGTATGGGGCTTTCTAAATTTTAGCAGAATCTCAAATAAAACCTCTGTATAATCAAATAAAAAATATCATATTAACAGAAAGGACCAATTCTTTTAGAGCGATGGAGAAATCCTTCCACTTTGAAAAAGTAGTTCAAATTGTTAATTCAACATGCAATTTTAGTTTTAAAACTTTTACTCTTGAAGGTAGCGCATCGTATGGGTCAAAGAAATAAGGGGCTTTTCCAATAAAAATTAAAATAAAAAGTGTCGCAGCCCAGACTTGAACTGGAGACCTTCAGTGTGTTAGACTGACGTGATAACCAACTACACCACGGTACCCGTTATGTTTCCCTTTGAAAACTGTCATATCACTGAAAAAGACAACACGTCTACCTGTTTTGGATTTATAAACATTTTTTTCCTCGCTGTATCTACATTGCTAAAAGTTCACAACCATCCCATTCCCACTCTTCCACCTGTCATCATCCAGCTTGACCTTCTGTAAGTCGACTGTTCTAGTGAAACCCATATTACCAGCTCTGAATTATAGGTAGCTCTAGATTGTGAAATCAAACCCTCCAGATTGAAATTGCATCCCACACAGAATTAGAGGCTCAAGCATGGATTGGGCTAGTATGCTTGAGCTATAGATTCTTTTTTCCAACAGTCTAACCCAGATAAGACCACACGGATTCTGGAGAATTTTGACAGTTTACCTGGGGCCTGATCTTCTGAGCAGAGTTTTGCTGAGGATGGATTCAAGCATGCTGTTGCATAGTTTTGCAAGACCTCGGGCTTTTCAAATGTTAGCAGTAGCTATGGAATCTCAAATAAAAGCCTGTGTGTAATCGAATAAAAAATGTCATATTGACAGAAAGATAAAATAAAAAGAGTGATGGCGCCGCCCAGACTTGAACTGGAGACCTTCAGTGTGTTAGACTGACGTGATAACCAACTACACCACGGCACCTGTTATGGCTTCTAGTAACTAACGTGATAGGGAACCATACCATGCTACCTGTTATGGATTTATTGACATTTCTTTTTCTCGCTGTATCTACATTGCCAAAAGTTCACACAACCATCCCATTCTCACTCTTCCAGCTGTCATGAATAGTTCTCACTCACTCTTCCAGCTGTCATGAATAGTTCACACAACAGCGTGCTTGTTTTATTGAGGAAAATCACAAGGGGTTATGCATCACTGGTAGATTTAGAATACAACTTAAAGCTAGACACAGGTAGACTCTGCACTAGTGAAAGTTAAAACTACACTCCATATGAAGCCCTTAAGCACTCTAGTTTCTTGCAACATGTTTACAAGTTTCTTTCAACATGTTTGCACCGAAAGCCAAAGTTGGACATAACAAAAGATTATAGTAACTTCTTAAAACAACGAAAAAAAAATGTTAGATTTTAGAAAGCAAAACCTAAGAACAGAATGCAACCAAATGTTCATCCAAGGACAATACAAACAACTTAAATTTAGCAAGGCCAAGTTAGTATCTGTATCTCTAATTTCCACTAAGAAGCAAAGTGGCCAGATCAACGTTTTTTTTGTGTGCCCATGCTTCTTGTGCATTAAGACTCCTTTCCATTTTTTTTAAACAAACTTGTCATTACATCAATTCATAAAATCCCTGCATATATATGTTACATCAAGTCAAGGATTTGTAAATAAAGTGTGGCAAATTATATTCATCCGACCACAACACTAACAATGAAATCCAAGGCAGTCACAACAACGTTTCTACATGTGCTCATGCTTCTTGTGCCTGAAGACTCCAATCCATTTTTTTTAAGACAAGGCTTGCTACTACATCAATTCATATAAAAAATCATTGCAAATACACATAACATTGCACCAAGAAAGTGAAAATATGATATGACAATTTATATTTCCAAAAACAATATCGAAGAAGGAATCAAGATTGTCTATGCACAATAGAATCCTTGTTTCTCAAAGGAAAAAACAACTTAGACTTATCAGAAATCAATTTATTCATGGTGCAATTCAAAACAAAACACATCAAAGTTGAACAGAAACAATAGAAAAAACTAGACTATACCAAGCCCCTAACTACCAAAGTCTCTTAGAGTATGTTTACAAAGGAGGTCAATATTCATCATAACAAAAGGCCTTACAAACTTCCCAAAAGAAAGGGGGGAAATTCTAACAACTCACTTTTTTTTCAAAGAAAATAAAATTAATGGAGCACAATGAAGTGTTTGTCTGAGCACAAAACACATTCAAACCAATAGTGGAAACACTCAAGTTCGATCTCGGAACCAAAAGCATGCATCACCAAGATGATATCAAAACTCAATACCCAAATGTTAATCTATATCGAGAATTGAGAATAGTGTGGAGCCTATATCCCAACATTTTCAAGTTATATCCCATATTCCATTATTCTAGGTGAAGGAAAATGTATTGCAAAAACATCCAAATTTTCAAAACAAATGTTGGAAGTGAAAATTCTGTAATCTATTTCAAGCCCACAAGAATCTAAGTGCTTAGGATTATGTTTATATGGAAGGTCAAAACTAGACATAACAAAAATATTTAGAAACTTCACAAAAGGAAAATTAAAAAATGGTAAGAAGTCATAATTCCATAAATCAACCAAAAATGACACAAACAATAATTTCTAAAAAGGAAAATTTATCATCTATATCTCCAATGGATCGAGAAGCAAAATGGACATAGAGAAACTAAGCATCACAACCAAAGCCTTCCAAGGAAAACATAATGTCACATAAACAATCATATAATATAGTTTGAACACTGCACAAACATAACTATGTTAAAACAATCAACTCAATAACATATTTGCAAAGGCAATAGAAGAGAACATAAGTATGGTTATTGATTGTAGGGAAACATGTTTGTTTTACAAAACCAAGCCAACTAACATATCTAACATCAATTTAATAAGCATACAACTCAATACCAAAGATAAGTAGACCATGCAAATGAAAAATGGAAAACTACAACCTCTTCCAAGTCCTAATTAGTAATTAGCATATCCCAATGTGTTTATAGGTGACCACAAAAGTAACATAATGGGAGAATATTTACAAGGAAAGGGAAATACATGTAACGAAATTAGAAACTCAATTTCACTTTCTTTGTAAGAATAGTCCAAGACACTTGAACGCTACAAGAGACTTTAGAAACTTCCCAAAAGAAAGTGGAAAAATGTCAACCATTTTCAGTTCCACAAAGCAACCAATAGCAACTAGGAACAAGTAGATATTCATCCAACCACAATTATACTAACAATGAAATCCAAAGTGGCAACAACAATTTTTTTCCATGTGTTCATGCTTCTTGTTTATTAAGACTCTAATCCATTTTCTTTAAGACAGACTTGCTACTACATCAATGCATAAAAGTCCTTCAAATGCAAATAAAATTGCACCAAGGAAGTGAAAAGATATAATGACATTATATTTCCAAAAGTAATACTAAAGATAGAATCAAATTGTTGATTTCACAACATAATCCATGTTTCACGAAGGAAAATCCAATGGGGCTTATCGAAAATCAATTTATCCGTGGCACAATTCAAAGTCAAACACATGCAAGTTGCACACAAGCAATAGAAGAAACTACACTCAACAACTAAAGTTTCTTAGAGTACATTTACATAGAAGGTCAATATTAGTCATAACAATATTGGTCATTTGTGTTACTACCTTCTTCTTCCCAAAGTTCCATTTTTTCCATCTCTTGGGTTGTTTTTCCATCAAGAAGGGTGACCCCTATTATAACAATGCCATAGTTCATGCCAAGCAACAAGTGCTTTGTTTCATCTTCTTGTGGAGTCAAGATGAAACCCCTAACCTTTCATCTTCATTGGCTTCAAAAAGAATTATCACTAAACTTCATAAAATCTTTTCAGATCACACCTTCCCATTTGGAGGATTTTGGTCCCCATAAGCTTCTCGAAGGAGCAACATGATGTTTTCTTCTACAACACACTCTCTATTCCTAGAAATATTGTAAAACTTTCATCTAGGATTGAAGAAATGTCTTCCATAGCAGATTTCGTTAAACAATTATACTCCTTAGTTTGCAAGTGTGGAAATATCTTCTTTCCCTTAACCTTTCCTCTCCAAATTTTTCTTTTGTATGTGACTTCATGAGATGTAGTTTTAGATGAAGCCTCCAACACTTGGCTTCCCAATGTCCAATTAAGTTGCAATGTTGGCGAAAATTCCTATGATTGTGTGAGCTAATTGACATTCTCTTTTTGTTCATGTTCCTCTAAACTTGTTGTTGCCTTGGGGAAGTTTTCTTCCTATTCTTTCCCAAAAAACATTGTTTCTTATGGAATGTGGCTTGCTTCTTCCAACAAGAATCCTCAAGATGGCCTTTCTTCCCACATAAGAAACACACCTTAGGATACCAATAGATAGAAGTTTGAGGCCCTTCTTCTTGTAGTAGAAACAAGCAATAATGACTTGTTTGGTGTGTACCTCTTGTTCTTTTCCTTATTAATCTATTTGATTGACTTGCTTGGTCTCCCACGTGTTGATGTAGATTGAGTCTTTGAATTTGCTTCACATCCACCCTTCAACAACTCACCATAATAAAGATGAAGTGATAGTGTGTTATCATCTTTATTTGTCATCACCCTTTCTTTTGATGAAAAGGCCAAATTTGTAACACCTTTTTCTTTCAAAAACTTAACCTTGGTGGACTTGGCTTTTCCCAGTGTTAATACTTCCAAAGGTGGGACATTTTCTTCAACCTCTTGATGATCACAACAAATTTCATCCTTTGAGCATTCTCCTTTTACCTACGTGCCAATGAATGAATCCTAGGCCTTCACGCTTGACCCTAGGTTTGACTACAATGTGGTTTACAATCCCTTGGCTTCTCTTCCATAGCCCTCGACAATCATAGCCCATTTGTCTCAATAGTTTTGTGACTATGCCTCTAGTTTTCTTTTCAAAATTACCAAATATCTCTTCCAAAATGGATTGAGAAAGGTCCTTGAAGGGTGAGCTTATCATGCTTGTCTCAATCATGGAATTGGATTCTACAATAGAAATGGAAGGCATTTGTGCTTCCTTAATTTCTTGGACAACTACCTATAATTTTCCAATGAATTTTCCTTTGCTACCAAGTCTTGGTACAACTAAGCCATCATCTAAGTGAGACTATTTTCTTTCTCCTTCAAATGCCTACTATCCTATTGGATGTTAACACTAATGACCCTTAGATGTTCCAACCTTTTTTTCTTAGTGCTTTACCCTTGTAGGGTCTGCTTTCTCCTCAAAATGATGACAACTTCTTTATTGTCACAAATTCAACTGCTCTTATACCAATATAATCTGTAGATGGTAGGTCTATGCCTCATCCATATTGTTAACATAGATTCTATGAAATTAAAATTTTGATGTCTCTGTAGTTCACAATTATGCTAAGATCATGCTTCTCAAGATGGATTCATAACCATGAATAAACAACTATATTTTGAATGGGTTCAAAGGATTGGTTTAATTGCCTACAATGCCCAAATGGATGCCCAACCAAGGAGTGGTCCACTATGTTTTCTATGCCAAATATAAATGAGAACCCTATTTATGCAAAAAAAAATCAAGTGAAATAACTTGATTAACATTATGCCTACTCTTCAATCTTCATATGAGCATAACTTGAGTAAGATCACTTTCCTACTAGCCATTGATTTCCATTATGACTAAAGTAATATATGTGTATATATTTGTTTGTTTACATGTAGGTGTCCAGAAGGATTTATCAAAGCATATGAGTGGGAGAGCGCTCTAGCTCCTTGCTGATTACTATGCAATACTCGTCCAATTAATACAATAGTTGTAAGTAATAAACAAACTTTGTCGAGGCTTGAACATGCCACACAATGGCTTAATCCAATTGATTCAACAAATAAATTAAGGATGTTTGCCTGTAGGTGAATGCCAAAGGATCAAACAATGCATAATGAAAATACAATGCTAGAATTGAAGAATGTATAGTTGTAGCATGCTATCCATTGCAATGAGTTCACACAAATTGAATAGAATAGTTGTAGCTAATGGCCCACACAACATCCAAGCCATAATTTCTATACCAACAACATAGTCAAGGGATTACAATGCCAATTTGAGCTATTTATTATGACTTGCAAAGTACACAAGTAAAATATCAAAACCAATGTCAAGCAATTGAAGGATTGAGCTGTAGATATTAACCAATAATGCTATGGAATCATGGAAACATTAATTGATCAATTTAAGGCATGATTTGAGCTATAGAATGTGGTTTTCTTAGTAGTCAAGCACAAAATTAAACCCAAGAATGCAATGAAATGAAATGGCGTTGGAATTATTTACCATTGGAGCATAACAAATTGACCAGATCTGTACAATCACACGACAATTAACCACACCATAGACACATAGATTACCTAGAAACCCAAATGAGAAAAATAACAATTTATGGCTTATATTTATGCTTGAGAATTATTATAAGCTAGAGCTTTACTCTCTCTATTAGATATTTCATGTATTCTTACTCAATGGAGGTATTGTCGCATGTTGTTTTGGCTCAGAGAGAATCTTTGTTCACCATGTGTAGGCTCAAAATCCTTCAACGTCCTTCTAATCTATGAACATATTTCTTCATTATGGATCCTCAGTGATTTCTACTACATAAGCTTCTTCCCAAGCTTCCATTTTCTAATTCCATCTGTTGGGTTGTTTTTCCATCAAGCAAGGCATCCTCTATTATGATGCTTCCTTGGAATGCTAACCATTGTTGGTTCATTTCATCTTCTTGTGGAGTCAAGATGAAACCCTCGACCTTTGGTCTTCATTGGCTTCAAAAATTAATTATTCGAAGACTTCACAATTTTTTTTTGGATCACTCACACATTGAGATCAGAGATCAATACACCGATGTTTACGTGGTTAAAAATCTGAAAAACGGAAATAGTTTGTGGCCCTAGGCAACATGACCACTTGAGGAAATTGATGAAAAATAATAATTTACGTGAACATCTATCACAATTTATCATCGACAAATGACTCTCCATGCTATTTAAATAGAAACCGTGGGGCAATTAAGTACTAAGCTATAGATCAAATGTCATTTATATCAAGGAAGACAATGTCTGAACCATTAAATCACTTATATGTAGGACATGATTGTGACCATCGTATTATTAAAGTACAAAAACACATTAAATAAACACATTAAAAACACACTTTAAACTAATATTATATTAAATTGAGTTAACCTTAACTAACTCTTAAAATAAAAAATATCTTTATATCCCTCTTTAATAGCAAACAACTTAAGATAACAATGAAAAATTTACAAAATAAAAAAAAAAGAAAAAAAAACATTAAACATATCCTCAAAAATACCAAAAATACCAAGTGAAATTCATGAAATTACTCTCTCAATATCTTTGGACCCAAAAACAATCTATGAAACTCTCAAAATATGCTTTTGAAAGGACTTTCAATCAAAATTGTAAAGTTATTTAAACCCACTTAAATATTCCCTAACCATATAAAATAGTTTGAATGAATATTCAAACAATCCATAAAATCCAAATGAATTTCATAAATTCTTGAATCACACATTCATTCTAGAAATCATCTTAAGTTAATGAATCTTAAACTTCATAGATTCATATGGAATCATTTAAGCACTTGGGTGACCTATGATTGGTGTTTTAATAAGCCCTTCATACTAAAAAAAAATTGGTGTTACGGATCAGTTTTCTTAGTTATATGGGTAACTAGTCTGAACTTATTTGCTTTATGGGATAAGTAATCTGGACCCTGGGATATATCAGTGTTAGCAATTAGTAAAACTTGTCACAATGTATGTGTAAGTTTTTAACTTTATATTTCCAAAGTTCCAAGTTAGTTTGGGGTTGATTTTTTTTTTAGTAACACTTAAAGTTAAAATTGGATATAAATAGCAAATATTTATTTTTCAAAATTTGCAACAAAAGTTTACTAAGTTATATCCTACTTTTTCTAAATTTGAACTTATGAAAAAAACACATGTTCTTAATCATTAGATTCACACAAACTATATAAATATAAAAGAAATAAAATAAAAAATACACTACAACTAAAATTCATAGACCTGTAAAATTCCACTGTGTAACGTGTAATTTTACAGTAAAAAAAACATAAACTTTACAAAGTAGAATTCTAGGGAGAAGACATCTAAGTAGTTGTTTATATGTAGTATAAAATATTATTAACATTAGCCCGTCTAGCTCAGTTGGTAGAGCGCAAGGCTCTTAACCTTGTGGTCGTGGGTTCGAGCCCCACGGTGGGCGATTTAAGCTTGCTTTTATTTTTCCCGAGGGAAAAGTTGGAAAAATTCAAATGAGGTTTAAGTGTCTTTCCAGGTGATAATAAAAAACAGGATTCTTTTGTTCGGATTTCACGTCTTCTATGCGTGTCCATATTGAAATCAAAGCTTTCCTGGAAAGCTTTTGAAATTGCGTCCACTATTTAAAAGTAAAACCAGTAAGAGTAAATCAACTGGCCTATTAGCTCAGTTGGTTAGAGCGTCGTGCTAATAACGCGAAGGTCGCAGGTTCGAAACCTGCATAGGCCAAAGTTTCATTTTGATTTATATTTGATAAAGGTAAGAAAGATAAAATAAGAAGGGGCATGGTGCCGCCCAGAGACACTCAGTGAGTCAATAGACTGACGCAATAACCAACCACACCACGGTGCCTGTCATGAAACTTCATGAGACTGACGTAAGTACAAGTGTTTTTATTTAAAATAAATAAATGATTTTATATTACAAGCCAGATAAAATATATGTTTTAATTTCTTCATTTAGCGATAAGAAGTGTGAGGTTAATTTTAAAATACCCATGTTTAATGAGTTTGTAAAACTAGCAAATAAGATAAATACTTTTTATTTGTAAACATAATAGTGAGCATGTTCAATATTTGTATTTCATGGTTTTTTTATTACAATTAATTTTTTTTTTAAATGTTTTATATTATAAGTAAGATATTTAATATTTGTATTTCATAGTGTTTTTATTTAAAAATAAATAAATGATTTATATTTGATCCAAGAGGATCTTTAAGGTCACCCACTTTTTTTAATTGGTTTAAAATAGTTTTTGGGCAACTAACTATTTTTAGTTGTTTTTTTGTTCATGAATTTCCGGGGCCATTTTGAGGGCCTAAATGACGTTTTTTTCACAATCAGACACCTCAATGATAGTCGAAGGCTTTCATTGAGCCCCCTAAATAAAGCTCCTTGTCAATATCTTTCCAACGAGCTATCGTGCGGCCTAAACAAAGATCGTATGCAAAAGTTACGACCTCAAGAAGTTGATGTACTGATTTACCCCAACGAGGCCCACATGACTTTTGACGCTTCATCTCCTAGGGTTAGGGTTTTGGATGTCTAGGGTTTTGACATTTATGTTTATTGTAAAAAGGCCTTCAGAGCCTCATTGTACTCATATTCTTGCAAATGAGTGTAGCTGTGACATCTCTTCTTAGAGAGAAGCTGCCACCATTCTAGCAAGCTTGTTTTCAGTTTGCATTTTATAGTTTTCAACATATCTCTTATTTAATAGAAGTCAAGTTTCACTGTATCTTTGTTATTGTTCACCGTGACTCTGTGTTAATATTATAAATCTGTGGTTTCATTTCGTTTCGCTCATAAATTCTGATCAGTGGTATCATAACAATCTGCTCCTTGTCATTTTTTTTAATGCATGTCCCCGACGCGGTCAAGGTATAGAGAGTTGGGTCTCGAGCTTGTTTCTCTTGAGGACAACTGTTATCACACGCCCAAGAAACCGTCCATGGCGAGCGAAAGAAAGACGACGGGACATGAGATCCTTTCAAAATGTTGCTCGAGGAAGCCCTTGAGCGACTAATGAACGAGATGATGAACACCTTTGCACAAATCCTTCGACGACTGTCGACAAATGACACATCCACCTCAAGCAGAGGCATCGCCCCCTTCAAGGTACATATCAATTTTGATATTACTATATTTGAAGGTCAAATAGATGCAGATGCCGTAGATAAATGGTTAAAACTTCTAGAAGGGTATTTTTTTGTCCACAACTTTTTCGATAGAGAAAATATTACATTTTTGCTCCTCAAGGCCCTCCCCCATGTCAAATATTGGTGGGAGACTTTTTGTGACCAAAAGGAAATAAAGAGATCCACATTATTTGTAGATGCACCCACTTGGGGTTCCTTCAGGGATGTTATTAAGGAACAATACTACCTTGTTGGAAGTTATGACAACTTGTATACCAGATGGACCACAATACGATAGGAAATAGACCAAACAATGCCAGAGGTCACTAATGTCTTCCATACCTTGCACACCAAGTTGGGTATCAAATATTCTGAGCGACATCTGAAGCTCAAGTACCATGGCAGTCTACATAGATACATCTAGACAAAAATGGAGTTTTTGGACATATCATCCTTGGGTGCAACCTATCGATATGCTGTCAAAATCAAGCAAAAGCTTAAACAAAAGACACAACAATTTGTGTCTGGGAACCCCTTGTTATCACTGAAATTTCGTCCGCACAGGGCGACAAGAACTCCGCATCATCAACACAGAACTGGAGTCATTCATGGCACAGGGTTAATTCCACAGCACAACAAAGGGTCTAAAAACTATACAAATGATCAAAAAATTCAAAGGCGCTTTACAGAACATGGGCGCACGCGCGTAACAACATCGTACAAGGCGCGCCTGCGTGCACGATGCACGGCTGTTGGGCGAAAAACCCGCGCGCTTGCTAAATGGCACATTTATGAAACTGGTCGGCCTCCCAACCACTATTGGATCAGCTCCCAAGTCGATTGGACATCAAATCCAAGCTCAATCCGCGTGGGGGGGCTGGTCAAAGACCTAAGGGTGCCCTAAAGAGCCCCTTTTCACATTCAAAAGAGGCCACAAAATAACCCAATGCTTGGCTATAAAAAGCCATGAATGACCACCATTTTCTCAAGGAATTCTTCATACTGTTATGCTGCTGAGATTGCTAGAGACTCCTTTTTTGGCAACACACATTGTAAGCTGCATTTTATAAGCTATTCACCCCTCACTTGAGTGAATAAGCTTGGAGTTCTTTCACCCACATTTCATCTTTTCTTTGTAAGGAGAGCAATCAGTTGAGGGCCTCAGGAGCCTTCCATTGGAGAGGGAAGGGACCCAAGTCCTCTTTCTCCATTGTGTATCTTTGGATTTCATCAATCAGACCAGCTTATACATTGGTGATATTGGTCCATTTTCATTTGTTTCTATTTTTGTTCCTATGCTCATAGTTT
>ML785146.1:19931-44162 GCA_009831015.1 Picea engelmannii
TTTTTGTTTAATTCTTGTTAATAGCTTTATTGTTTTCTTTCTAACCTTTTACACCACAGCTGTCATGCCTAGCAGAGCCCAACTGGGCATGTAAGCACTCACTTTTTGCTCACACAGTGACGAAAAGAGTGCAAACACCCCTCACAACAGAAGTAGGGAAAGGGCAGCCCCAAACTGTAGAACAAATGACAGAGAAAAGATGGGAAACCTCAGGACAACTAGTCCAAGCCACAAGAAAAGAAGGACAATGGGAGGGCGAAGAAAGATACCGGGAAGTGGTGCAACTTCCATAAGATCCCCTGGAATAACAGTGTTGATTACTGCTCAAAGTAGTCATTGGTGGCTAAGGTAAAAGCCTTTGAATCAAATGCGGGTTCCGACTTTGAGTCAGAACCAGAAAAGGAAAGACACATCATTGATGTGGAACCCAGTGCCACTGTTGCTACCACCAAGATCCAACCCGGTGAACCTGATGATCCATAAGAAGGCGAGTGCCTTTTTCATTCACATATGTGGGTAAAAGGCACTATGTTGCACTTCATCGTTGATAGCGGTATCCAGAAGAACCTCATCTTAGCAGAGGTCGTCAAGTGGCTAACCCCGCCGACAACATCGCACCCACAACCCTACACCATCGAATGGCTCCGTCAAGGAAGCGATCTTTGCATCAACCAACAGTGTCGCCTGTCGTACGACATCAAGCCATTCAAAGATGAGGTATTGTGTAATGTTGCTTCCCTTGAAGTTTGTGATGTTCTTTTGGGCCAAACTTATTTATGGAAACATCATGTTGTATATGAGTCTAGGCCTCACAGTGTTATTATTACTTTGAACAACAAATTGTATAGGATTCCCGAGGTAGTCCCACCTAGTGCTATTTCCTTGATCTCTTCCAAGCAATGTAGGAAGGTCATTTCTCAGACCGGGAAGTTTGTCTTCTTCGCAATTCTCTCTCAGAGTGAGAGAAAGATTGCAACCACATCCATTGCCTCTGTGATCGACCTCTACACACATAAGAAGCAAGTGGATAAGATCGTGGAAGAATACACATACATCTTCACATCACCTACTGGAGTACCTCTGCACTGTCAGGTCAAGCATCCCATCGATATGACCCCTGATGCATCGCTACCTAATGGCCCAATCTATTGCCACTCTCTTCTAGAAAATGAGGAGATCAAGCGTCAAATCCAAGAATTTCTCCACAAGGGGCACATCCGACGCAAATCATCACCTTGTGGAAGCCCAATCATGCTGGTGCAGAAGAAAGACGTGACTTGGAGACTCTGCATTGATTACCGAGCCCTTAATAAAATCACAGTGAGGAACTTGGTACCCGATTCCCCGAATCTACGATTTTCTTGATAAACTCAAGGGGGGAAAATAATTCAGTAAGATTGATCTAAAGTCTGGCTACCATCAGGTCCCAATAGAACAAACATATGTATGGAAAACTTTCTTCAAGTCAAAAGAAGGTCTTTTTAAATGGATGGTCATTCCCTTTGGTTTACAAATGCCCCAACAACTTTCATGAGGATGATGGAAGATATATTGCGTCCTTTCACTAATTCTTTTGTGGTGGTGTATTTGGATGACATCCTCGTCTAAATCAAGATTTGGGCAGAACACTTGCAACATATTCAACATGTTCTACACACTCTACGACAACACAAGCTATATGCCAACTTGGAAAAATGCTCATTCGACATGGACATGATCCAATACCTAGGATACATTGTTGATGCACATGGTGTGCATGTTGATCCAACAAAGATACAAGTCATCCGTGACTGGCCAACCCCAACCACGCTCACTGAGGATCAAATCTTCTTAGGCCTTGCCAATTTCTATCGCAGGTTCGTATTGAGATTCTCCCATATTGCATGGCCCCTCAACCAAAAAACTAGGGGTGGTGGTAAAGAAAAATTTGTGTGGGGCATGTCCCAATAGAAAACATTTGATGATCTGAAGCAACACTTGTTCTCTGCCCTAGTGCTTTCATTACTTGACCTGCAACAACCCTTTGAGATCGAGACATATGCTTCAGATTATGCTGTGGGAAAAATCATCACTCATCACGTCCACCTGATGGCCTATCATAGTGAGACACTATCTGATGCAGTCTGTAGGTACCCTACTTATGACAAAGAAATGTACTCCATTGTGCAAGCTTGCCGCCAATGGAGGCATCACATTCTCATGAAGGAGACAATCATCCACACTGATCATAAGCTGTTGTAGTTCATGCAGACACAAGGCAAATTGCAGAATAACCACCATCAAAAGTGGTCCACTTATTTGCAACAGTTCCACCTCAACATCAAGTATAAAACAAGAAGTACCAACAGAGTCGTTGATTTCTCAGCTGACCTCTAGTCGCGACACTCACCAGAGTGATCAATTCTTGCGGCCATGAGACCTCCAGATGGCCCCACCTCTATGAGACAGATTCTGACTTCACCAACACCTACCATATGTTGGGCGCAAACACATCTATCACTAATTTCCATCTTCAGGACGAGTTGTTGTGCCATTTGGGCCATCTCTGTGTTCGATCAAGTGAGTGAGTGAAGTTGATTTGGGAAGCCCACTACAGTTCGGTGGAAGGACACTTCAATGTGGAAAAGACAATGGTAGTGTTGTAGCAACATTTCTATTGGCCAAAACTTCGACACGATGTTTGTAAGTATATTCGGTCCTGCACTGCCTAGGCTATTTCCAAACCGACCACTAAGAAACAAGGCATGTACACTCCTCTACCTACTCCTGATAGAGCCAGGGAATCCATCTCAATGGACTACATGTTGGGCCTTCCATCCACCAAGCGGGGAAATGACTGTGTTTTTGTGGTTGTTAATTTCTTTTCCAAGATGACGATTCTGGTCGCCTTCAAGAAGAGAATCACAACAAAGGCCACTACTAAGCTCTTCTTTGAACGAGTGTGGGTAAACTTTGGGATCCCAAAAACCATTATCTTAGATCGAGACAACTGGTTCCTCAAGACATTTTGGTTGAGCCTCTGGTCATTGTTGGACACCAAGCACACCAATTCCACTACCTTCCACCCCTAGACAGATGGCCAAACCGAGGTCGTCAACCAGATGATCGCACACATCCTATGCATGTACAATTCCAAGCACCCTTGCACCTGGGATGATATTCTTCCCTATGTCCAACACAACTACAACAGATCCATACATAGATCAACCGACCACAACCCCTTTCAGGTGGGGTTGGGATTTCAACCATTGGGTCCCATGGATGTTGAACTACCCCTTGCGACCGCTTAGGAAGACTCGTCGCATGCCCCAACTAGAGTTGAAAAATCCACCTGATTCGTTGAGCGAATCCAACACATCCGCCAACAAGTTCATGATATTTTACAAAATTCTAATGCCAAGTACAAGAAATGCCATGATCAACACCAGATGCCACACCAGTTTCAGGTGGGAGACAAATTTTGGTTGCACTTATAGAAAGAACGCCTTACATGACCTCATCAAAAGCTTTGTCCACTCCATTATGGACCCTACACCATCACTAAGGCTGTGGGTGAATATGATTTTGAGATCAACCTCCCCCCCCTTCTTGGATTGCACCCAATGTTCAATGTGGACCTCCTTCGACCTTATTTTCCACCATTATTGGACACCTCAGAGATAACATAACAATTGACACCAACAAAGCTTAACCCTGCCTGCATGGAACATGCATCCTGTTGGCACAAGGGCATACCCAGGGTTCAACGCTACAACATCGCACCAACAAAACCCTAACTACTGACCCTTTCAGCAACACCTGCGAAGCAGATGAAGTCTCACCTGAGGTAGAGGCAGGGGTGGTTGTAGGACTCTAGTGTATGCAACCTTAGCTGGGACACATATCTATGACTGTAACACCTTAATAGGGAACTTAGCAGTTATAGTTCATCAATATCTAGTCTTATTTTACAACACAGTTAAACCCTAATTACAGAGCATTGCAATATTTAACCAGATCTACTATATTCAAGCACTAAGCACATCCACATAGGCCGTATCTAGTATTCATCCATACTATTAAGCACATAGCATTAACATATCTATCTACCATTCATCTATATCAAATCACTAAGAAAGTTAACATATAAACAAATCAATACATCACACAAAGTAGAGCCACACAACATGTACGTGGTTCACCCCCACCCTGGGGCTACGTCCACCAACTCTTCGTGTTCTTTATTAGCTTCTTCAATTAGTTACATTCACAGAGCCACAAAAACCCTATTCTGCAGAGGACAGGAGATCTGTGCACCTCGCTAGATTCTCCTTCCTCGAGATAGGTTACAACACTAAGCCTCTTCTCAATCTCTTACACTCTCTTGCATTGAGCTCTGCAAGCCTCATACAATATGCACAAAAGCAATCTCCACTCATCACTTAGCACTTTCGATCACATAGATCGAACTTCAACACTTAACACACTGGCCTCTTCTTACATCACCTAGCTACTTATTTATACATTACAAAATGGGCCTAAACATGGGTAAAACCATGGGCTGACATCCCCATACCCATTACATAATCCTGAATCCCAAAAAGGGGCCGAGATCCCCGCGATCTCCGCTTCGTCTTGCGCTCCTCCTTCTACAGCCTATCGAAGTCCCAAAAATAGCTCAAACTTGATCAAGGATCCTCAAAACTTGGTCAAGGGACAACACATCCACTGATCATATCATCGACACACAGGTTAAGGGCACTCACCAACATAGGATCAAACTTTATCGGGTTGTCAAAGCAGGGCAACTCCTGCACCAAGGCAAGTGGCTCACCTGGGGCCAAATTCAACATAAATTTTCTCATCTGATGGAACACAATGGAGACCATTTCTTCCTAAGGGGGGAGGATTGATCCATGAGGATCACGGTGTTCACCCACCTTTTCCAATTGGCTCAAAACATTTTTTTGGCAACTTACCATTTTTAGTAGTTTTTTCGGTTCCTAAACTTTTGAGGCCATTTTGAGGGCCTAAACAATGTTTTTTCACGATCTGGAACCTCAATGATAATGAAAGGCTCTCATTGAGCCCCCTAAATGAATCTCCTTGTCAATACCTTTCCAATGATCTATCGAGCGCCCTAAACAAAGATCGTATGCAAAATTTTGGCCACGTGAAGTTGATGTACTAACTTACCCCAACGGGGCCCAGATGAATTTTGGTGCTTCATCTCTTAGGGTTAGGTTTTTGGATGTCTAGGGTTTTGACATTCATGTTTATTGTAAAAAGGCCTTTAAAGCCTCATTGTACTCATCTTCTTGTGAATGAGCGTAGCCGTCACATCTCTTCTCAGAGATAAGTTGCCACCATTCTAGCAAGCTTGTTTTCAATCTGCAATTTACAGTTTTCAGCATACTTCTTATTTAATAGAAGTCAATTTTTAATGTATCTCTTTTATTGTTCATTGTGACTCTGTGTTAATATTATAAATTTTTGGTTTCATTTCGTTCTACTCATAAATCCGGATCACCATTACATGCAAGATACAATATATGTTTTAAATTCTTCATGTTTTTACTGCAATAACAATAAGTTTATGTTAAAGGTGATATGATGTCTTTCAACATTTTAGGATTATAGTTTAAATTCAAATTAAGTATGCCATTCTGTGTCTAGTGAAGAGTTGCCACGATGGGTTTCTGTTTTTAAAGGTAGTAAATTCTTGAAAATGTATAATAACATTTGCCAAACTTGTGCCTAGTTTATGTTAAAAGACCCATGATAGGCCTGATATGCTGTCCTTGTACATTTTTAGGACTATAGTTCCAAGTTAAATTACCGATGGCATTGTGTTGAGTGAAGGTTGTTGCTTATGTATCTATTTTGAAAGACACTAAATTCTTGAAAACATATAACAATTTTCGCTAAGTTGGTTCATTATAATTTTATGTTATGCATATATTGTCTTTGTATTCACAACACACTTTTCTCTTATATTTATGAAAAAATAAGCAAAAATGCATATAATGAATAATATTTAGATGATGGGCAAAAATAAATATAGAATGTCCAAAGGAAATTCTAAAAAGAAACCTGCCATTAAAAAATTACTTGAAAGGTAAGAGTGCCCATCAAATTTACACCCTGATTATTTGACCAAGAAAAATCAAGAGGCCTATTCATGATGATCCGTCTATTTGGGAGAAATCAAAAGCCAAACAAAAATGGGTTGTGCAAAAGAAAAACAAAAATATTCACTCTATTTCAAGTCCACAAGCATCTAAGTATCTTGGATTATGTTTATGGGGAAAATCAAAACTAGAGATACCAAAAAGCTTTAGAAACTTCCCAAAAGGAAGATAAAAAAATGGTAATAAGTCATAATTCCATAAAACAAACAACAATAACAAAGCACAACAAAATGTCCACCCAAGAACAATACAAACAATAGATTTCAATGAGGTGAAGGTATCATCTATATCTCTAGTGGATTGAGGATCAAAGTATCCATAGATAAATTGAACATCACAATCAAAGTATTTCAAGGGTAAATTAAATGTCACACAAACAACCATAAAATCTAGTTCCAACATTGCACAAAGACAATATGTTAAAACCATCAACTTAATATAATATATGTGCAAAGGAAATATAAGAGAACACAAACATGGCTATTGATTGCAGGGTGACCTATTTGTCCTACAAAACAAAGCCAACTAACATATCTAGCATCAATTTAATAATAACCACACAATTGGATACCATAGATAAACACACCATAAAAAGGAAAACTACAACTTCTTCCAAGTTCTAATTAGTAACTCTAGTATGTTTCGATGTGTTTACAAGTGGTCACACAAGTTAGCATAACACAAGAATGTAGTAGCTTTCCAAAGAAAGTGAAACACATGTAAGGAAATCAGGATCTAACTTTGACCTTCTTTGTAAGAATAATCCAAGACACGTGGAGGCTTAAAAAGAACTAGACATAACGAGAAACTTTAGAAACTTTCCAAAATAAAGTGAGAAAATGCCAACCTTTTGCAATTACACAAAGCAAAAAATAACAACAATGCACAAACTAATATTTGTCCCACCACAATACTAACAATGAAATCCAAGGTAGCCACAACCATATTTCTACATGTGCTCATCCTTCTTGTCCCTGAAGACTCCAATCCATTTTGTTTAAGACATGGCTTGCTACTACATCAATTCCTATAAAAAATCATTGGGAATGAACATAACATTGCACCAAGGAAGTAAAAATATGATATGAAATCTATATTTCCAAAACAAATATTGAAGAAATAATCAAAATTGTCGATGCACAATAGAACTTGTTAGAGTCCAGTAGTCACCAGTGATCAAATGTGCTTTTACAAGGTTTTGGTAGGGTCCTACTGCAAATTTTTATGGTTTCAATAGGTTTTCAAATAAAAAATCGGTCACCGGTTAGTATATCTAGGTGTGTTACTACTCCCATTATATCCATAGTCAAAATTGTCATCTTGGTCATGCCATCACTCTTTGTGATGAGTCATCAGTACAATGTCTTGATCACCATCTCGATCATCATTTTTGGTCATGCCATACTTTGAGGTTCAAATCTCCAAGTCATCAGTTTCATAATCCATTAGGTGTTATTATTAGGTCAAGTCATAAAAAAGGTCATAAAAGAATCATGACATCACCTAGGTCATCTTTATGGGAGTAATAATTAGGGAAAGTGCTCAAAAAGATTTCTAAAGTATATTTTATTCTCTATAAAGATGTAAGCATGCATACTAAAGTTTGAAGCTGCGGTACACTAGCATACCAATTCATTTTGCAAAAAGACAAAGTGATGTCACATAACCACTCAAAAGGAAAAATCAACCTCTAGCTTATAAAAAGATCAAAAGAGTTTCTTATTTGCTCATTTCACCTCCAAAAGACTTCTCTTCACCAAGGAAAAACATTCTCACCCTCAAAACAATGATTTTCCCTTCAGTGCGCTGCATTTTTGCTGTGTTTTACCAGTGCACTGCGTTTTGACCCGAAGAGTTGTGTTTTCTACATAGGAGGCAAGAATTTTGTTCTAGTGGTTTCTACATCAACAAGCAGGTTCCAGTTTATTAGATACAAGTAAGTAAGTGTGCCCTCCAAAACACCTCTTGTGTTTTCATTTCATGATTGGAAAGATCAATTCCCTCTTCTAGGGTTTTGGTTGCATTTTCTTGGTTTCATAATATCATTGACAAATTGCTGATAAAAACCATAAACTTAAGGCTCATACATATTTCCTCACCTTTCATACACCTTCATAAACAATTTTCCTCATCCCCATCCCTAATTTTCACTATTTTTTCGTAAACCCTAGCCTAGACTGCAGTTTCTTGGGATAGGACTGTGTTTTCCTCTTTTGGACCCCTCCCCCTCACTCATTCCCTCAAATTCCACTTTCCCCTAATCCCTAAGATCTCTCCCTACCCCCCTAATGTTTTCTAAGAATTTAGAAGACCCCTAACCCTTTCATCCTCCTTCATTTCTAAAAACTGCCCAAATCCTCTGTTTTTTCTTACACTCAGGGATTCGACCCCTGAGAGAGGGGAAGTTGTTTTTTTGGTATATATGTATCTATTTTTCATAGAGAACAAGGGTTGGACATCAGAGAGTAAAAGTCTTGGGAGCTAGTGTACATCATAGTTTTGCAAAAATAATACACAGGCAGTTGCAACTATTATCTTGGGATTCCTTTGGTATAATGATTGACAGTTTTTTTGTTTAGTTTTATCATCAGTTTACATGTTTAATTCTCTTTTCTACCATATGTACGTCTTCATATGATCATCTCTTGAGTTTATAAGCAGATTTCATAATTTTATGCTATGTTTTGATGAGATTTTCATATTTTTGTCTCGCTTCTTTTGATAAATGAATTCATGAACAAATGCTCATTTTGATCCTCACCTTTTTCATCCCTATTCCACAAATACAACCTACTTCTCTCACTCATCATACCTACCTTGCCCCATTATATCTCTTCAATTGATCATTTGAAACCCTAACCTAGTTCCTAGACTTATGCTTTCAACCATCAAACCCTAAAAATCAAACCTAAGTGAGTTTAATACCCAGTCTAATATCTTTTTCCTTCTCCAGTCACCTTATTGATTGTGATCATTGAGAGAACCCTCTCTAATTTTGTAGGGCTAGCTACCAAGTCCAAATTTTGGTTTGTGGTTACCTCTGTCTATCTCCTTTTCAACCTTGGGAGAACTGGTTGAGTGATAACATAACCCTTGTTTCACAAAGAAAAAAAAAACTTAGACTTATCAAAAATCAATTTATCCGTGGTGAAATTCAAAGCAAAACACATCAAATTTGCACACACACAATAGAAAAAACTACACTCTATATCAAGCCCCCCACTACCAAAGTCTCTTTAAAGAGTATGTTTACAAAGGAGGTCAATATTCATCATAACAAAAGTCCATACAAACTTCCCAAAAGAAAGCAGGGAAATTCTAACAACTCACTTTTTTGCAAAGAAAACAAAAGTAATGGAGCACAATGAATTGTTTTCCTGAGCACAAACCACATTCAAATCAATAGTGGAAACACTCAAGTTCGATCTTAGAACCAAAAGCATGCATTTCCAAGATGATATCAAAACTCAAAAACGAAATTCTAATCAATATCAATGATTGAGAATAATGTGGAGCCTATAACCCAACATTTTCAAGTTATATCCCATATTCCATTATCCTAGGTGGAGGACAATGCATTGCAAAAACACCCAAATTTTCAAACAAATGTTGCAAGTGAAAATTCAGTACTCTATTTCAATCCAACACTAATCTAAATGTTTATGATTATGTTTATAGGGAAGGGAAAAACTAGACATAACAAAAACATTTGAAGATTAAAAAATGGTAAGAAGTCACAATTTCATAAATCAACCAAGAGTGACACAAACAATAATTTCCAATAAGACAAACTTATCATCTATATCTCCAATGGATTGAGAAGCAAAATGGCCATAGAGAAACCAAGCATCACAACCAAAGACTTCCAAAGGTAAACATAATGTCACACAAACAACCATAGAATCTAGTTTGAGCACTGCACAAACATAACTATGTTAAAACCATCAAATCAATAAAACATTTGCAATGTAAATACAAGAGAACATAAGCAAAAATCCAACTAATATATATAACATCAATTTAATAAGAACACAACTGAATACCAAAGATAAACAAGCCATGCAAAGGAAAAAGGGAAAACTGCAACCTCTTCGAAGTCCTAATTAGTACTTAGCATATCCCAATGTGTTTACAAGTGACCACACAAGTTAGCATAATGGGGGAAGCTTTACAATGAAAGGGAAATACATGTAACAAAATCATAAAATAACTTTGACCTTCTTTGTAAGAATAGTTCAAGAAATTTGGAGTCTACAAGAGACTTTAGAAACTTCCCAAAAGAAAGTGGAAAAATGTCAACCATCTTCAGTTCCACAAAGAAACCAATAGCAACCAAGAACAAGAAGATATTCATCCAACCACAATACTAAAAATGGAATCCAAAGTGGCAACACCAACTTTTCTACATGTGTTCACGATTCTTGTTTAGTAAGGCTCTAATCCATTTTCTTTAAGATGGACTTGTTACTACATCAATGCATAAAAATCCTTCAAGTACAAATAAAATTGCACCAAGAAAGTGGAAAGATATTATGACAAATTATATTTCCAAAAGAAATACTAAAGACATAATTAAATTGTTGATTGCACAACATAATCCTTATTTCACGAAGGGAAATCCAAGGGGGCTTATAAAAAATTAGTTTATCGGTGGCAGAATTCAAATCCAAACACATGCAAATTGCACACAAGAAATAGAAGAAACTACACTCAACAACTAAAGTGTCTTAGAGTACATTTACACAGAAGTTCAATATTAGTCACAACAATATTGGGAATTTGTGCTACTACCTTCTTCTTCCCAAAATTCCATTTTTTCCATCTCTTGGGTTGTTTTTCCATCAAGAAGGGTGCCCCCTATTATAACAATGCCATGGTTCATGCCAAGCAATGATTTATTTGTTTCATCTTCTTGTGGAGTCAAGATGAAACCCATAACCTTTGGTCTTCATTGGATTAAAAACGAATTATCACTAAACTTCATAAAATCTTTTCAGATCACGCTTCCCCATTTGGAGGCTTTTGGTTGTTGATGTTTTTGTATCTTCGGGAGTTATTCTTGCATTAACCATGGTGTCATACACGTGGGAATCTTTGTTGGCACTCACATTGCGCTTTTTGTTTTGTGAAAACCCCCTTTGTATGGAGTTGGGGCTTGGAATTGTTGTTGTTGGGGCTTCACACCCACATGGAGGAATAAACAATTCTAATTTAATGTTGAGTTTAGAAGGGGTTCCTAAACTCACTCATTAGACTCATATAAAAGGAGAGGCAATGTGAGGAGGCACCACAAATATCATTGTGACATTTTTATCTTGAATTATGGCGTTGACTTGAGTGAGTAAGTAGTCTTGCCAAGGAGATTGGGGTTGCAAATTTCAGCAAGGAAATTCTTCACTTTCGAAAATCCGACCTAGGGTTTCTGGACTTTCTTTTTCTGTTTTTCAGAAAAGGAGAGAAGGCCACACATGTGAGCTCACACATGTGAGAGGAAAAGGGAGAAAATTTCGCATGTGTGATCTGTATAGTCTGTACCACATGTGTGGACCGTACAACATGCATAAATATGTAGAAACAACCACACGTGTGAGCCACAACAACATAGTTAGCCGCACGTGTGGGTTGTAAAGAAGTCCATACCACACATGTGGAATGTACAAGTGACATCAACAACTGTACATGTGACGTCAACATGCCATACAATAGATTTGTAAGTTGGAAGGGTTTTCCAAAGTTTTGCTAAAGTTGTAATTTTAATGAGAGAACTATATTTTTCCTCATAAATTCTCAATCTGAAAAACTTTATTGAACAAAATTTGTGTCTCGTGTGCATGGATGATTTCTCTCTGATCTTTGTGTTTCCATTGTAATCTTCTGTCATAATTTCAATGTAAAATTATTCAGTGATAACAACCCTAGTTTACTATTTGAGGTCACTTGGAAGTAATTTTCAGATATTAAATTGAATGCATTAAATCCTTTAAAATTGACATGGTATCAAAGTGTACGTTCTAGAGAGAGAGGGAGTCATCTCTTGAGACACAAGTTGCTGCAAATTTTGTTGTTGTTGTAGGTTGTTTCTCTTGTTTGGACACAATGGTGAGCACTCTTAGAGTGGAGGGCATGCTGGAGGGGGCCACAAATTTCTAGGCCTAGAAGGATAGGATCCTTTTTCTCTTGGAATATAATGATCTTAAAGATTATGTTGAGATGGTGGTTCCAGATCCAAATGATGCAGAGGAATTGGAAACTCATAGGAATAAGGAAGTAAAGGCCAAGTGGGTGTTGTTGGATTCTATGAAGGATCACTTGATTCCTCATATTTCCGAGAAGAGACAACAAATGATATGTATGCTGCTTTGGTGGGCTTGTGCCAAAGCATAAATGCAAACCAAAACTTGATTTTGAGACATAATATTTGATTTGTTGAGATGTCAAAATCAAATACAATTGCTAGCTACCTCATGAGGATCACTCATATTCATGATCATCTTGTAGCCATTGGTGAGGTAATCGATGACACAGAGTTGGTGAATGTGGTATTGAATGATTTTCCCGGGTCTTGGGAACCATTTGTGTAGGGGATTTGTGCATAAGAGAAGTTGACACCTTTTGAAAAACTGTGGATCAATTGCATCCAGGAGGAGGCTCAAATAGAGTCCAAAAATGGCAAGCAAAGAGATAGTGATGTTGAGAAATAGGCCCTAGCTGCTAATTCTAGGAAGGGAAAAGAAAGAGGTTCTCCAGGGAGAGAGGAATTTCCAGAGTAGTGGAAGAAGAAGGACCTTAGAAAGTTCAAGTTTTTTTCTTATCATAAGCAAGGCCACTGTGCTTTAAAGTGTCCACAAAAGAAGAAAGGGAGAGGGAAGCAACATACATCGTCAATAGAGGTGGATGAGGCTGCACACATGTTTACGAGGGAGTTCTTATTGGTCTCTACCCTTTCTGGTGCAATTTTCAGTAATGGGACTTCGTTGATGGATAATATATCTTCTCTTCATATGAAAAGATCACAAGAGCTACTAACCAATTTTTCAGAGGAGGACTCAAGATTGCAGGTGGAGCTTGGTGATAATGCCAATAATGTATTCAAGGGAGTTGGGACAAATTTGTTTCAACTAGAGTTAGAGAAGCCTCTCAGGATGAGTAATGTTTGGTATGTGACATGATTGAAGAAGAACCTACTTCTATCTCTACCATGGAGGACAGAGGGTATGCAGTATCATTCTCAGGTGGACAGGTTCTTGCATCGTTGAGAAGATTGACCATTGAATCGGTAGAGGTCATTGGTGTTTGTGTTGGTAGTACTTACATGTTAAATGAATAACCAACTCAAGCCTTGGTACATGACAATGTTAGTCTATGAGAGCTTTGTCACATGAGATTGGAACACTTACATGACAAAGCTTTACCAATGTTGAGGAAGATGGTTACATGCCTTCCAAATTTTGGAGCAGAGAACCAAGGTGTATGCAGGGGTTGTGCACTTGGAAAGAACGCCAAGGTTTCTTTTTCGAGTAGTGATAGTAGGTCCAAGGGAATATTAGATATAGTACATTGAGATGTGTGTGGACTGATGTTAGTTTTGTTCGACAACACAGGTATTCCAACAGAGGACAAACACCTTCACTAACCACTCACATAACCAGATCAAAGATCAACACACTGATGTTTTCACATGGAAAAACCCCTACAGGGAAACATCCACGGCCCCATCTAATGTGACCACTTGGAGCAGTTTATTAATGCAAAAGAAAAATATTACAAAGAGATTTTACAGTAGATTTTCTCACAATTGATCATCGACAAATGACCCTCCATGCTCTTTAAATAAAGATCATGGACCAATCGAGTGTTAAGCCATGGATCAATGACCGTTAAGATCAAGGAGAGTATGAACCATTAGATCAGTCTATGTTAGGAACATATCGCGACCGTCAGATGTCCTAACTACAAATGCATACTAATGCATACTAAAGAAACACACTAAGAAACACACTTTTTCCTAATGACACATTAGACCAAGTAGTTCTTAACTAACTCCAAAGTGTCTAAATATCCTAACATCCCCCCTTAAGAACAACTTGGGATAGGATTGAAGGATTTACAATGTTGACACAATAGGAGAATGAAAGATGAATTAGAGCCTATCCCCCCTTAATGACAACCTCTTGAACTCCTAACATAGATCGAAGTTTGGAAAACTTTGCTTCTGTAAGAGACTTTGTGAAAATCTCTGCAACTTGATATTTTGTAGGGAAAAAGAGAACTTCAATAACTTGATCATGAATGAGCTTTCTGATGAAGTGCATGTGTAGCTCGATGTGCTTGCTACGCTGATGTTGAACTGGGTCTTTGGTGAGATTGATGGCACTCTGATTGTCACACCAAAGACTGGTCAGATGCTGCTACTCGAATCCAAACTCTGAAAGGATCTGTTGAAGCCACAAGGATTCCTGACTTGCATTTACCACTGCTCGATACTCTTCTTCTACCGAAGAAAGTGAAATCAGTTGTTGTTTCTTACAGGCCCAAGTGATAGGTCCTGAACCAAGGCTGAAAACATAACCTGCAATGGACTTCCGATCATCAGGGTCGCTGACCCAATCTGAATCAGTGAAACCAACCAATAAAGGAGTCCACCCTGAACTGTAATGTATCTTGAACTGAACTGTACCACATACATAGCGAAGTATCCTTTAAACTTCTTTCCAATGGCTTTCATGGGGTGTTTTTATATATCGGGCAACAAGACCAACAACAAAGGAAAGATCAGGACGGGTATGAGTCAAGTATAAGAGGCTACCAACTAACTGACGATACAGGGTGGCATCAACTTTCGGAGAAGTACATGTGGTCGTAAGCTTGAATCCATACTAGAAGGGATAAGGGGTTGGTTTACAATCATCCATGTGAAAGCGACGAAGAAGGTCACAATAATACTTAGACTGGGAAAGAAAAATTCCTTCATTGGTTTGCAAAACTTGGAGGCCAAGGAAATAGTGCAAAAAGCCTAAGTTTGTCATTTCAAATTTCTTTTTAAGGTTGGTTTTCACATGGTTTAAAAGTTTTGAGTCACTACCAGTAAGGATAAGGTCATCAACATAAAGGAAAATGATTATGAGATGGCTTCCTACTTTCTTGGTATAGACATTAGGATCATAATGGCATCTAGAAAATCCAGTGTCAATAAGAAAGCTGTCCATTTTGGCATACCAAGCTCGGGGAGCTTACTTAAGACCATAAAGAGATTTCTTAAGACGACATACAAGGCTAGAGTCATTCTGGACATAACCAAGAGGTTGTTCCATGCATATTTCTTCTTGCAAATCTCCATGCAAGAAGGCAGATTTAACATCCATCTGATGGACCTCCCATTTATGTGAGGCAGCAAGGGCAAGAACAAGGAAGATGGAATTCATTTTGGCTACAGGGGAAAATGTTTCGTTATAGTCAATTCCTTCAACTTGGGAAAATCCTTTGGAAACTAACCGAGCCTTGTGTCTTTGAACACTTCCATTTGATGCATACTTAGTTTTGTAGACCCATTTACATCTGATAAGTTTTCTTCCTTTTGGAAGAGGTACAGGATCCCAAGTATTATTTTCCATTAAAGAACAATACTCTTCATTCATTGTTGTATCCTAATCTATATGACCTGAAGCTTCCGCAAATGTGTCTAGATCAAGAGTCTCTTAAACTTGAGCCAACAGAGAAGAGGCTCGCTGGAACTGTGAACGTGTTCGATGCCGATCTGAAGGATCACCGACAAGACCACTAGCTGCTTCTCGTGTTGAACAAACCCATATAGGAAGCGGTGGAACTGGTGCTAGTTCAGATTCAAAGAAATCATCTGGAGGAAGGTGAGAAGGCGGAGGTGGATTTTCATCCTCACTGTCATCATTTGAAGAAGAAACCAGAATAGGAACAAAATAAGGCACAAACGTTGAAGATGGCTCGCAGGCCGAAGAAGGAACAACCGCTGAATTAGGCTCACAAGCCAAGATATTTTCATCAAATTTAACATCTCTTCTAAGAATAATTTCAATACAATGTGGTTGAAGAAGTCTATAACCTTTGACATCTTCAGAATAACCAACAAATATACACTTCTCACTTTTAGGTTGTAATGCTTTCCTTTTCTCATCAGGAATGTGAGCCCATGCTATACTGTCAAATACACAGAAGTGACTTACATATGGTTTAATTTTAGTCCAAGCTTGTTCTGGTGTTATATTTTTAAGAGCCTTTGTGGCAGTGAGATTGACTATGTAATTTTCACAGTTGATTTCTTCCGCCCAATACTTTAGACTTAATCCCTTAGATTGGATCATACAATTAGCCATTTCTTTTAATGTGCGGTTCTTTCTCTCAGCCACACCATTTTGTTGTGGTGTATATGGAACAATGTGTTGCATTTGGATGCCCTTTGTAGTGTAGTAACTTGTAAAATTATTGTTCACATATTCGCCTCCATTATTTGTTCTTAACTTTTGAATTTGATGTCCAAATTGCTTTTCTACAAGGGCCTTGTAGGCCAAAAATGTGTCAAAAAATTCACTCTTAAGTTTTAAGAAGTAAACCCAAGTACGTCTGGAAAAATCATCAATGAAAGTTAAGAAATACTTGCACCCAGAAAAAGAAGGAGAAGAAAATGGACCACACAAATCACTGTGAACACGCTGCAAAGGGCCTGAAGCGTGCCAAGAGACACGTTTTTCAAAACTATCCCGATGATGTTTGTCGAGAACACAAACGACACAAATACCATTTCTGCATGAAACAAGAGGAAGACCATTCACCATCTGTTGATTACATAGTTTCTGTAATGAGCGATAGTTTAGATGACCAAACCGCTCATGCCAAAGTTTCCTCAAGTCATCGCTATGAGCAACAAAAACTGATGAAAAAAATGATGACCTGGTACAACCCGGTAATATCATCAACAATTCCAGTTGTAAGAACATGCTTAGGATATTTTAGATCCTTGATTACAACTTCGTGAGGTGAAAACTCTACAATTTTATCTTCACCTGAATGAGTGATTTGATATACTGATAGAAGGTTACAAGAAAGACTTGGAACACATAATACATCATTGAAATGACCATTATCTACTTGAATTGTTCCATATCCTACAACATTAAGAGATCTATCATCACCAACAAATATTTTCTTGGTGTTAGATTCATTTAGAGAAGAAAATATGGCTTTATCCTTAGCCATACAATAAGATGCTTCTGAATCAATAAGCCACTCATCATAAGAAGAAGTAGAAGTTGTGTTGAAGGAAAAACCAAAAGCAGAAAGTGCATGTCCATGAGAAGAAGAAGAAGAAGTAGAATCAATACTGATGTTGTGCTTCTTCATCACTGCTTCTACAACTGCCATCTTCTTGAAACATTTAGACTCATCATGACCATCTTTATCACAAAAGTTGCAATGTCTGTCAGTCTTCTTATTTTTATATTTTGCTCCTTTGTCACCATTAGGAGCTGAAGTTGTCTGAGCAGGTTTGGGACCCTTATGTTGCTTGTTGTTGTAGGAGGGATGTTACTTCTTGGGATACTTGGGTTTATCTTTCTGCTGGGCAACTAAGGCTTTGTTGGAGGTACCTGCAGTGTTGATCACTCCAAGTTGTACAAGCTTATCTTCCTCTCTAATCAAAGAAACAAAAAATGACTCAAGAGTGGGTTTTTGATAAGCTTTCCCTATATCCTCTCTCATGGCATAAAAGGTATATACAAACACATAATATGCACTACCTAGCTTAGAAAGAATAAGATAGATGCACTGCTCTTCCTCCATTGTTATCTTACATTCTTCACATAAAATTATGAGTGTTTTAAACTTATATAGATAGTCTCCAAGGAAATAAAAATCACTTAGACTCAAGGTCAATACTTGATTTTCTAAATTTTGTGCTCGAATAATTTTGAGTTTTCCAAACACAGATTCAATCTTTTCCCAAGCTTCTTCGAGGTCATCAATTTCTTTAAGGTGGAACCTTAAATCAGGAGAGATGGACTTTCCGATTAGTCCACGTGCTTCGTCACTCCTATTATCCCATTTGGATTTCTTATTATCATCGGTAGGTTCTTTTTCCTTTCCCAAGGTAATCTGGTACAAGCCTTTACTTCTTAATAAATCTTCCATATGAGATTTTCATTGGAAGTAGTTGGTGCTGGTAAGAAAGACATTACTTGTAGAATCCATATTAAATATGCAGATAATATGGATTTAAAAACTAACATTGATGATCTGGATGGAAAGAGCTTGAAAAGTTAAGTGGTTTAAAAAAAAACGACACTGAAAACGGACTTCGGATGTGAGAGTTATGCCCTTTTAAAAAAAAAGGCTTAAACAGTAACCAAATGACCACGTGATAGTGTAAGTTGCTTTATGAAGTGACCCACTTTTATAAAGAGAAGTGGGAATCACTTTTACAATGAAATTACTTTATAACATAAAATCTGCATGCAAAATAAATAACTCTAAAACAAAATATTAAAGCTACTTATAGTGTTTCACTTTTATACTTGAAGTGAAATACACTTTACAATTTTTGCATGAACTTTTTCAAAAAAAGTAACAAAAGAGAGACTTGAACTCAACACCTCTTACTTAATAAGGCAATTTTTAACCAAATGGTCTAGAAAAACATATTGTAATGTTTAGAAGGAGGATTTGCAATGTTGTTGTTGTTGTTGTTGTTGAAGATGACCTTGGAGAGCGTGCTAAAAAAAATTTCTTTGGGCACAAGAAAAAAAATTTCGCTTCTCGATGACAACAAGGGTTAGATCTCGGTTAGCTTACCCGGAAGATGCACATTTTCCTATATGTTTCTGATTTTCCGAGATCACATAGAGTGTGGGGAAAAGAGCATACACATATCTAAAAGAATAACAACCTGGAAATAAATAATACAAAACCAAAATACTACTCTGCAAAAAATTAAAAAATGTGTATTCAAGCTGTATACCTCCAGACCTAACTGTAATGGCTGTATCTTGGGAAAACATAAACCTTTTCGAGTGAAATGAAAAGTGTTCCTGAATGAAACAAGTGCTCCAGACACAATGGAATAGTCCTCTTAGCCCATAAATGTACGAAAATGATAGAAAATAGAGATGAGACAACTCGGCTTCACGATCTCGATCTACAATAGGAGCGGTCTTCAAACATGCTATGATACCATGTTTGACAACACATGTATTCCAACCGAGGAAGAACACCTTCAATAACCACTCACATAACTAGATTAAAGATCAACACACCAATTTTTTCACGTGGTAAAACCCCTATGGGGAAAGATCCACGGCCCCAACCAACACGACCACTTGGAGTAGTTTATTAATACAAAAGAAAAAGATTACAAAGAGATTTTATAATAGAGTTTCTCACAATCGATCATCGACAAATGACCCTCCATTCTCTTTAAATAGAGATCATGGACCAATTGGGTGTTAAGCCACAGATCAATGGCCATTAAGATCGAGGAGAGTATGAACCGTCAGATCACTCTATGTCAGGAACATATCGTGACCGTCAGATGTCCTAATTACAAATGCATACTAAAGAAACACACTTTTTCCTAATGACACATTAGACCAAGTAGTTCTTAACTAGCTCCTAAGTGTCTGAATATCCTAACAAGTTCCATCTTCAAGTGGTTACTTGTACTATATAGCCTTCATTGATGATTATTCCAGGAGGACATGGATCTTCTTCATGAAGAACAAGGATGAGGTCTTCAGTTGAATCAAGGAGTTCAGGGCTCCAGTGGAGAATCAAATAGGGAAGAAGATCAAGGTATTGAGTTCAGATAATGGGGATGAGTATACCTCCAACGAATTCATATATTTTTTGCAAGGAGTCGAGGATCAAGAGGGAGATGACAATACATTTCAACCCACAACATAATGGGGTTGTAGAGAGGAAGAATTAGACCACAGTTGAGGCTTCCAGGGGGATGTTTCATGAAAAATATCTACCTATGTTTCTTTGGGCAGAGGCGTGAAATGCGACAATCTATGTTCAGAACACGAGTCCTCATAAGATCTTGGAGGACAAGACTCCCGAGGATCAATTCACAAGAGTGAGACCAGAGATAGGGAATTTGAGGATATTTGGTTTTCGAGTTTACATCCGTATTCCTAAGGAGAAGAGGATGAAGTTAGAACCTTCTGGGGGGAAGGGTATGTTTGTGGGATACAACAAGACTTCAAAGGCATTCCAGATCTATATTCTAGGATATCGACAAATTGAGGTTAGTCGAGATGTCAGGTTTGAGTATGGGTTGGCTTCCAGGAGGTCTTGAGAGACCACAATAGAGACAGATGGTGAGGAGCATGAGGCTCTGAAGGTTGAGGAGAGTATAGCGCCATCATGTACAGGGGATCAACCTTCAGACCACACGGAGAATTCAAAGGAGTTAGTGGATCTAGTGTACCCTCCTAATGAAGAGGACACAAGGCCTATATGGCTTCAATATAATTTGAGAGATGCGGAGAGGCATGCAACCCCCAGGGGAAACTTCAGGGAGAGTAGGCCTCCACAAAGGTTTTTGAGCTATGTGGCCCTTATGAGTAGCATCATTGATTCCGATCCTTCCAGTTTTGACAAGGCATTAGTCCAACAGGTTTGGAAGGATGCCATGATGGAGGAGTATCATTCCATCATGAAGAATGATGTGTGGGACATAGTTATAATACCAGAGGGGAAGTCTATGGTGAATTTCAAGTGGATCTATAATATCAAGCATGTTGCAGATGGTAGCATCGAGAATTACAAGGTGAGGTTTGGGGTGAGAGGGTACTCCCAGAAAAAGGGAGTGGAATATGAGGAGACTTTTACTCCAATTGATAGGTGGAATATGATGATAATTTCTTTGTTTGTTTTTTATCCAAGGAGAGGAGGCCACACATGTGAGAGGGAGAGGGATAACAAGCCACATGTGGGACCAATAAAGTCTGTACCACATATGTGGACCATACAACATGAAGAAACAATCAGAAAAAGTGACACATGTGAGTCACAACAATAGATTTAGCGACACGTGTGGGTCGTACAATCCATACAAAAGTATGTACCACACATGCAAACTGTACAAGGGATGTCATCATCCATATAGGTGACATCAGTAGGATGTACACCATATTTTTAAGTTGGAAGGGTTTTCTAGAATTTTACTGAAGTTGTAATTTTGTTGAGAGGACTGGTTTTTTCCTAAAAATTTCTCAATCTGAAAAAATTAACTGAACAAAATTTGTGTCTCATGTGCATGGATGATTTCTCCCTGATATTTTTGTTTTTGCTATAATTTTCTGTCATAATTTTAGTGTAAAATTATTCAGTTATAACAACCCTAGTTTAATGATTGAGGTCACTTGGAAGTAATTTTCAGATCTCAAATTGAATGCATTAAATGCTTAAAAAATGAAATTGGTCCCCATAATATTCTCAAAGAAGAAACATTATGTTTTCTTCTACAACACAACCTCTATTCCTAGCAACCTTGTAAAAGTTCCATCTAGGATTGAAGAAATGTCTTCCATAGTAGATTTCCTCAAACAATTATGCTCCTTAGTTTAGAAGTGTGGAAATATCTTCTTTCCCTTAACCTTTCCTCTCCAAACTTTTATTTTGTATGTGACTTCATGAGATGGATTTCTAGATGAAGCCTACAACACATGACTTCCCAATGTTCAATTAAGTTGTATTGATGGAAAAAATTCCTATGACTGCATGTGTTACTTGTCATTCTCTTTTTGTTCATGTTCCTCTATACTTGTTTTCTCCTTGAGAATTTTTTCTTTCCATTCTTTCCCCATAAACAATGGGTATTATGGCATGTGGCTTGATTCTTCCAACAAGAATCCTCAAGATGACATTTCTTCCCATATAAGAAACACACCTTAGGATACCAATAGCTAGAAGTTTGATGCCCTTCCTCTTCTAGTAGAAATAAACAAGAATGACTTGCTTGGTGTGTACCTCTTGTTCTTTTCCTTATTAATCTAACTGATTGAATTGGTTGGTCTCCCAAGTATTGATGTAGACCGAGTCTTTGAAATTTCTTCACATCCACCCTTCAACAACCCACCATATGAAAGATGAAGTGATAGTGTGCTATCATCTTTATTTATTGTTACCCTTTCTTTTGATGAAAATGCCAAATCTGTAACATATTTTTCTTTCAAAAAATTGACCTTGGTGGACATGGCTTCTCCCAGTTCTAACACTTCCAAAGGTGGGATATCTGCTTCAACCTCTTGATGATCACAACAAATTTCATCTTTTGAGAATTCTCCTTTTACCTATGTGCCACCAAATCCTAGATCTTCACACTTTACCCTAGGTTTGACTACAATGTGGCTTACAATCCCTTGGCTTCTCTTGCATAGACCCCGAAAATCATAGCCCGTTTGTCTCAATAGTTTGGTGATTGTTCCTCTAGTTTTGTTTTCAAAATTACCAAATATGTCTTCCAAAATGGATTGAGAAAGGTCCTTGAAGGGTAAGCTTATCATGCTTGTCTCAATCATGGTGTTGGATTCTACAATAGAAATGGAAGGTGTTTGTGCTTCCTTGGTTTCTTGAAAAAATACCTATAATTTAACAATGACTTCTCCTTCGTTACCAAGTCTTGGTACAAGTAAGCCATCATCTATGTGAGACTATGTTCTTTCTCCTTCAAATTCCAATTGTCCTCTTGGATCTTCACATTAATGGCCTTTAGATGTTCCAACCTTTCTTTTTTCAGTGCTTTGTAACCCATGTAGGGTCTGTTTTCTACTCAAAATGTGTACAACTTCTTTATAATCATGAATTCAACTGCTCTTATACCAATATAATCTATAGATGGTAGGCCTATGTCCCGTCCATATTGCTATCATAGATTATATGAAATTAAAACTTTGATGTCAGACTCTCTATAATTCAAAATTATGCTAAGATCATTCTTCTCAAGGTGGATTCATAGCCATGTATAAACAACTATATTTTGAATGGGTTCAAATGCTTGGTTTAATTGCATACAATTCCCAAATGGATGCCCAACGAAGGAGTGGTCCACTATGTTTACTATGCCAAATATAAATGAGAACCCTATTTGATCTAGGAGGATCTGAAACACTAAAAAATTGTTCTTCTCAATTTCTAATGAAAATGACTCCATTGTGTAGATCTTGACGAGAGGTTTCCAATGGCATGTGAATTGCCTCAATCAGACGTTGTATGAGAAAGTTGCGATTGTTTGAAGTTTTCAAGAAAATGGAAAAATAGGGGTGCCATGTGGCCATTCGTACAATTGAAAGGGTGTTGTCATGATGACATCAACAAGATGACATTGCAACACGAGAGGATTCCACATGTCACTTAAATTTGGCATTTTTGACACCCATGTGGACCAGTAAAAATGTGCCATGTGTCATCTGTATGATGACATGGCATGTACAGTCAACAAGGTGATGTGGCATTCGTACACTGAAGTGGCAGACAGGTGGTAGGTGACAGGTGACATTGAAATGATTGGGTAGGTGACTTTGTTGGTGATGTAGATAATGATGTGGTGCCACATGGGCCAATTAGTGGCCACCATGTGGCATCACTAAATTGGCCAATAATAACTAAAAGTATAAATTTTGTTGGGTCGAACGTTAATCGAACCTGTAACATCCCCATTTTTAATCCCCATGGATTATAATGTAATTGTATAAATGTGATTTAGGTTGGTGAACCGATGTGTTGGGGCGAAGAGCCCTATTGGTTTAATATGGATGGGGGCCAAATGGTATATTATGTGCATTGAAATAATTAGTTAAAATAGTAATTGTTGGCTGCGATACAAAAGAGATGAAGAACGATGGGGGATATGATTCCAAAAGAGAGAGGGGGCCCAAGGGGGGACTTACTCATGGGTATTAATCCAACCCACATTCATTAATTATTATTATTATTGTGTAAATATTCTATTTGTTGTTGAGTGTTCCTAAAGCCAACCATCAAACTCTTATAAGAGGGTGGGTGTGAAGAGTCACATCCCATAGTTATTGGAAAA